>CM042426.1:44342241-44399741 GCA_023631565.1 Gymnocephalus cernua | reverse complement strand
CTTGGTAGCGTTCCAGGCAAAGTCACGAGCTGGCTAGCTAAACATTGTGCAGTTGGCAGGGTTCAGGTTAGGCTACCTAACGTTAACGTTAGCTAGCGGCTACCTAATGTTGATGTTAGCTAGCACTTGCTAATACTAGTGATTTCTAGTCAGCAACATATTTTGGGCTTCATTTAATAAACATAACCTGTAGTAGTACACAATCGTATGTGTATTGTTTTGATTACAATGTGCGGAATTACTTTACGTTGCCTGTTTATGTCTATTTATTTATATTTCTCACCGTTAATCACCAGCGTCTGTACAGCATCAACAGGGGTCGCCATTGTTGTTTATGTGTGTGTGACGTAAAAAACTGTAACTGGGAGAACAACGATCTGGTACGAGTTCACGGGTAGTAAGTTACGGGTTGGACCGCCGTTCCAGGGCACTTTCACGGGTAGAAGGTTGTGAAAACACGAGTTACGGGTTGCCTGGAACGCAGCATAAGAGCGACCTGTCAAACAAACGCTCAGACTGCCAAAATGAACAGCGGTATCACTCAAATGATGTAATCATGACCACCACAAGGCCTTTTATATATATAAATAAAATTTATGTGGATAAACTTATAAATGTGGCCATATCAGCGATTTCAAAAAGTGGTTTGCTCTGCATTTCGCTCTGAAATGTGAATGATCTTTAACATGGCAGCGAATGGAGGAAGATTTGGAACTGTTGTCATTTGGAAGCTCACCGAGCAAAAAGTATAAGTCGTATCGCATAACTGAGCACATTGGCTGAAACTAGACAAAAATACCTACGTTTCGATGTATAAATTGTGCATGTCAAGTTAAAATTGTGGGTGTAATAGCAATTCATAGAGAAGGAACTAAGATGATTCTTTCAAAGCGCCACACTCTAATCTGTGACATCACTCACTCTAAGAAGCTACATACACACTCTGTTTAAAAGCAAAACAATCCTGAAATGATCACTAAACTTAAACAGCTTTTTCACAAAAACTGTAAAAGATATCAAAATAAAAAGCTGTCTTCTAATACCTGAATTTCTCGTGAATCATTTACAGTTTGAATCATGTCTGTAGGTGAAAGAATGTAGGAGGAGATACATTTTGAAGCAGAAGAGGATTTGAAGGATTTGAAGCTTGCTCTCATTGACTTTAATGTTAAATTAAAATGTTTGAAAGCTTAATATTTAACAAAGTATAAATAGTAGAAAAAAAGTTGAAGTCCCATCATCTGCTGAAAGAGCTGAAGATTGTAAAAGTTGAATGGTTTTAATAGCTGAAAGTATGCAGAAGTTACAGAGAGCCAAGAAATGTACGGAATAATAATAATAACTAGAAAATGCATTTCCTGAAGAAAATGCGTGGGAATGCTGAATAGCTAAATTGCTAAAGCTAAATTGGATGAATAGCTTAAATCCGTAAGAGGAAGCTGAAGTAGTGAGAATAGGTGGAAAAGTATGAATGGACATGAAGGTCATTAAAAAAACAGTTGAAAAATACCACTAATGTATCAAATGTGTGCTGACGCTAAACTGAATTGAATGGCTTTTAAAATCATGAATGAGTATGGAAGACTTACAAATGCTGTGAGAAACACGGATGAAAATGCAGAAATATGAGACAAATTGTTAGCAAAAGAGAGAGAGAGTAAAAGGGGGAGAGAGAGAGGGAGAGAGGAGGAGAGGGAAAGGAGAGAGATAGCGAGAGAGAGAGAGAGAGAGAGAGGGAAAGAGAGGGAAAGAGAGGGAAAGGGAGAGAGATAGCGAGAGAGAGAGAGAGAGAGAGAGAGGGAAAGAGAGGGAAAGAGAGGGAAAGGGAGAGATAGATGGGGAAAGAAGAGAGAGAGAAAGAAAGAGAAAAGAGACAGGGAGAGAGAGAGAGTGATAGAGAGAGAATGAAAAAGAGAGAAATAGAAAGACAGGAACTTCCAATTGTTACTAGGGTTTAAATGTCTTGCTCAGGGACACATTGGTCAAAGAGAGAAACAGAGAGAAAGAGAAGGAAAGAGAGAGAGGGAGAGGGAGTGAGACAGGGAGAGAGGGAAAGAAAGAGAGAGATGTGAGAAAAAGAGAGTGAAAGAAAAAAAGAGAAGAGACAGGGAGAGAGAGAGAGGGAGGGAAAGAGAGAGGGAGAGAGGAAAAAAGAGTAGTTACCCTTTTGAAAAAGGGTAACTAATGATCAGTTACCCTTAACTACCTAACTACTAGACCTGTCACCATGTAGACCTGTCACCCTGTAGTCCTGTCCTCATGTAGACCTGTCACCCTGTAGTCCTGTCACCATGTAGACCTGTCACCATGTAGACCTGTCACCATGTAGACCTGTCACCCTGTAGACCTGTCACCATGTAGACCTGTCACCATGTAGACCTGTCACCATGTAGTCCTGTCACCATGTAGACCTGTCACCATGTAGACCTGTCACCCTGTAGACCTGTCACCCTGTAGACCTGTCACCATGTAGACCTGTCACCATGTAGACCTGTCACCTTGTAGACCTGTCACCATGTAGACCTGTCACCCTGTAGACCTGTCACCCTGTAGACCTGTCACCCTGTAGACCTGTCACCCTGTAGACCTGTCACCATGTAGACCTGTCACCTTGTAGACCTGTCACCATGTAGACCTGTCACCCTGTAGACCTGTCACCATGTAGACCTGTCACCTTGTAGACCTGTCACCATGTAGACCTGTCACCATGTAGACCTGTCACCCTGTAGACCTGTCACCATGTAGACCTGTCACCCTGTAGACCCGTCACCATGTAGACCTGTCACCATGTAGACCTGTCACCATGTAGACCTGTCACCCTGTAGTCCTGTCCTCATGTAGACCTGTCACCATGTAGACCTGTCACCATGTAGACCTGTCACCATGTAGACCTGTCACCCTGTAGACCTGTCACCATGTAGACCTGTCACCCTGTAGACCTGTTACCCTGTAGTCCTGTCACCATGTAGACCTGTCACCATGTAGACCTGTCACCCTGTAGTCCTGTCACCATGTAGACCTGTCACCCTGTAGACCTGTCACCCTGTAGTCCTGTCACCATGTAGACCCGTCACCATGTAGACTTGTCACCCTGTAGACCTGTCACCATGTAGACCTGTCACCATGTAGACCTGTCACCCTGTAGACCTGTCACCATGTAGACCTGTCACCCTGTAGACCTGTCACCATGTAGACCTGTCACCCTGTAGACCTGTCACCATGTAGACCTGTCACCCTGTAGACCTGTCACCATGTAGACCTGTCACCCTGTAGACCTGTCACCATGTAGACCTGTCACCCTGTAGTCCTGTCACCCTGTAGTCCTGTCACCATGTAGACCTGTCACCATGTAGACCTGTCACCCTGTATACCTGTCACCATGTAGACCTGTCACCCTGTAGACCTGTCACCATGTAGACCTGTCACCCTGTAGTCCTGTCACCATGTAGACCTGTCACCCTGTAGACCTGTCACCATGTAGACCTGTCACCCTGTAGACCTGTTACCCTGTAGTCCTGTCACCATGTAGACCTGTCACCATGTAGACCTGTCACCCTGTAGTCCTGTCACCATGTAGACCTGTCACCCTGTAGACCTGTCACCCTGTAGTCCTGTCACCATGTAGACCCGTCACCATGTAGACTTGTCACCCTGTAGACCTGTCACCATGTAGACCTGTCACCATGTAGACCTGTCACCCTGTAGACCTGTCACCATGTAGACCTGTCACCCTGTAGACCTGTCACCATGTAGACCTGTCACCCTGTAGACCTGTCACCCTGTAGACCTGTCACCGTGTAGACCTGTCACCCTGTAGACCTGTCACCATGTAGACCTGTCACCCTGTAGTCCTGTCACCCTGTAGTCCTGTCACCATGTAGACCTGTCACCATGTAGACCTGTCACCCTGTAGTCCTGTCACCATGTAGACCTGTCACCCTGTAGTCCTGTCACCATGTAGACCTGTCACCATGTAGACCTGTCACCCTGTAGACCTGTAACCATGTAGACCTGCCACCCTGTATACCTGCCACCCTGTAGACCTGTCACCATGTAGACCTGTCACCATTTAGACCTGTCACCCTGTAGACCTGTCACCATGTAGACCTGCCACCATGTAGACCTGTCACCCTGTAGACCTGTCACCCTGTAGACCTGTCACCCTGTAGACCGGTTATCGTGTAGACCTGCCACCCTGTAGACCTGTCACCATGTAGACCTGTCACCCTGTAGACCTGTCACCATGTAGACCTGTCACCCTGTAGACCCGTCACCATGTAGACCCGTCACCATGTAGACCTGTCACCCTGTAGACCTGTTATCGTGTAGACCTGCCACCCTGTAGACCTGTCACCATGTAGACCTGTCACCCTGTAGACCCGTCACCATGTAGACCTGTCACCCTGTAGACCTGTTATCGTGTAGACCTGCCACCCTGTAGACCTGTCACCCTGTAGACCCGTCACCATGTAGACCTGTCACCCTGTAGACCTGTTATCGTGTAGACCTGCCACCCTGTAGACCTGTCACCATGTAGACCTGTCACCCTGTAGACCTGTCACCATGTAGACCTGTCACCCTGTAGACCCGTCACCATGTAGACCCGTCACCATGTAGACCTGTCACCCTGTAGACCTGTCACCATGTAGACCTGTCACCATGTAGACCCGTCACCATGTAGACCCGTCACCCTGTAGACCCGTCACCATGTAGACCTGTCACCATGTAGACCTGCCACCATGTAGACCTGTCACCCTGTAGACCTGTCACCCTGTAGACCTGTCACCATGTAGACCTGTCACCCTGTAGACCTGTCACCCTGTAGACCAGTCACCATGTAGACCTATCACCATGTAGACCTGTCACCATGTAGACCTGCCACCATGTAGACCTGTCACCATGTAGACCTGTCACCCTGTAGACCTGTCACCTTTTAGACCTGTCACCTTGTAGACCTGTCACCATGTAGACCAGTCACCATGTAGACCTGTCACCTTGTAGACCTGTCACCCTGTAGACCTGTCACCATGTAGACCTATCACCCTGTAGACCTATCACCCTGTAGACCTTTCACCATGTAGACCTGCCACCATGTAGACCTGCCACCATGTAGACTTGTCACCATTTAGACCTGTCACCCTGTAGACCTGTCACCTTGTAGACCTGTCACCTTGTAGACCTGTCACCATGTAGACCTGTCACCCTGTAGACCTGTCACCCTGTAGACCTGTCACCATGTAGACCTGTCACCCTGTAGACCTGTCACCATGTAGACCTATCACCCTGTAGACCTATCACCCTGTAGACCTGTCACCATGTAGACCTGTCACCCTGTAGACCTGTCACCCTGTAGACCTGTCACCTTGTAGACCTGCCACCATGTAGACCTGTCACCTTGTAGACCTGTCACCATGTAGACCTGTCACCTTGTAGACCTGTCACCCTGTAGACCTGTCACCCTGTAGACCTGTCACCTTGTAGACCTGTCACCATGTAGACCTGTCACCTTGTAGACCTGTCACCATGTAGACCTGTCACCTTGTAGACCTGCCACCATGTAGACCTGTCACCTTGTAGACCTGTCCCCTTGTAGACCTGTCACCATGTAGACCTGTCACCTTGTAGACCTGTCACCATGTAGACCTGTCACCCTGTAGACCTGTCACCATGTAGACCTGTCACCCTGTAGACCTGTCACCATGTAGACCTGTCACCTTGTAGACCTGTCACCATGTAGACCTGTCACCCTGTAGACCTGTCACCATGTAGACCTGTCACCATGTAGACCTGTCACCTTGTAGACCTGTCACCCTGTAGACCTGTCACCCTGTAGACCTGTCACCATGTAGACCTGTCACCATGTAGACCTGTCACCCTGTAGTCCTGTCACCCTGTAGTCCTGTCACCATGTAGACCTGTCACCCTGTAGTCCTGTCACCATGTAGACCTGTCACCTTGTAGACCTGTCACCCTGTAGTCCTGTCACCATGTAGACCTGTCACCATGTAGACCTGTCACCCTGTAGACCTGTAACCATGTAGACCTGTCACCCTGTAGACCTGTCACCCTGTAGACCTGTCACCCTGTAGACCTGCCACCCTGTATACCTGCCACCCTGTAGACCTGTCACCATGTAGACCTGTCACCCTGTAGTCCTGTCACCCTGTAGACCTGTCACCATGTAGACCTGTCACCCTGTAGACCTGTCATCCTGTAGACCTGTCACCCTGTAGACCTGTCACCATGTACACCTGCCACCATGTAGACCTGTCACCATGTAGACCTGTCACCATGTAGACCTGTCACCCTGTAGTCCTGTCACCCTGTAGACCTGTCACCATGTAGACCTGTCACCATGTAGACCTGTCACCCTGTAGACCTGTCACCATGTAGACCTGTCACCCTGTAGACCTGTCACCATGTAGACCTGTCACCCTGTAGACCTGTCACCATGTAGACCTGTCACCATGTAGACCTGTCACCCTGTAGACCTGTCACCCTGTAGACCTGTCACCATGTAGACCTGTCACCCTGTAGACCTGTCACCCTGTAGACCAGTCACCATGTAGACCTATCACCATGTAGACCTGTCACCATGTAGACCTGCCACCATGTAGACCTGTCACCATGTAGACCTGTCACCCTGTAGACCTGTCACCTTTTAGACCTGTCACCTTGTAGACCTGTCACCATGTAGACCAGTCACCATGTAGACCTGTCACCTTGTAGACCTGTCACCCTGTAGACCTGTCACCATGTAGACCTATCACCCTGTAGACCTATCACCCTGTAGACCTTTCACCATGTAGACCTGCCACCATGTAGACCTGCCACCATGTAGACTTGTCACCATTTAGACCTGTCACCCTGTAGACCTGTCACCTTGTAGACCTGTCACCTTGTAGACCTGTCACCATGTAGACCTGTCACCCTGTAGACCTGTCACCCTGTAGACCTGTCACCATGTAGACCTGTCACCCTGTAGACCTGTCACCATGTAGACCTATCACCCTGTAGACCTATCACCCTGTAGACCTGTCACCATGTAGACCTGTCACCCTGTAGACCTGTCACCCTGTAGACCTGTCACCTTGTAGACCTGCCACCATGTAGACCTGTCACCTTGTAGACCTGTCACCATGTAGACCTGTCACCTTGTAGACCTGTCACCCTGTAGACCTGTCACCCTGTAGACCTGTCACCTTGTAGACCTGTCACCATGTAGACCTGTCACCTTGTAGACCTGTCACCATGTAGACCTGTCACCTTGTAGACCTGCCACCATGTAGACCTGTCACCTTGTAGACCTGTCCCCTTGTAGACCTGTCACCATGTAGACCTGTCACCTTGTAGACCTGTCACCATGTAGACCTGTCACCCTGTAGACCTGTCACCATGTAGACCTGTCACCCTGTCACCATGTAGACCTGTCACCTTGTAGACCTGTCACCATGTAGACCTGTCACCCTGTAGACCTGTCACCATGTAGACCTGTCACCATGTAGACCTGTCACCTTGTAGACCTGTCACCCTGTAGACCTGTCACCATGTAGACCTGTCACCATGTAGACCTGTCACCTTGTAGACCTGCCACCATGTAGACCTGTCACCATGTAGACCTGTCACCCTGTAGTCCTGTCACCCTGTAGACCTGTCACCATGTAGACCTGTCACCATGTAGACCTGTCACCCTGTAGTCCTGTCACCCTGTAGTCCTGTCACCATGTAGACCTGTCACCCTGTAGTCCTGTCACCATGTAGAGCTGTCACCTTGTAGACCTGTCACCCTGTAGTCCTGTCACCCTGTAGACCTGTCACCCTGTAGACCTGTCACCCTGTAGACCTGCCACCCTGTATACCTGCCACCCTGTAGACCTGTCACCATGTAGACCTGTCACCCTGTAGTCCTGTCACCCTGTAGACCTGTCACCATGTAGACCTGTCACCCTGTAGACCTGTCATCCTGTAGACCTGTCACCCTGTAGACCTGTCACCATGTACACCTGCCACCATGTAGACCTGTCACCATGTAGACCTGTCACCATGTAGACCTGTCACCCTGTAGTCCTGTCACCCTGTAGACCTGTCACCATGTAGACCTGTCACCATGTAGACCTGTCACCCTGTAGACCTGTCACCATGTAGACCTGTCACCCTGTAGACCTGTCACCATGTAGACCTGTCACCCTGTAGACCTGTCACCATGTAGACCTGTCAC
The DNA here is from genome assembly GCA_023631565.1 of Gymnocephalus cernua. Classification (NCBI taxonomy): domain Eukaryota; kingdom Metazoa; phylum Chordata; class Actinopteri; order Perciformes; family Percidae; genus Gymnocephalus; species Gymnocephalus cernua. The sequence goes on along the minus strand of CM042426.1, from coordinate 44,391,523 downwards.
CATGTAGACCTGTCACCCTGTAGACCTGTCACCATGTAGACCTGTCACCCTGTAGTCCTGTCACCATGTAGACCTGTCACCCTGTAGACCTGTCACCCTGTAGACCTGTCACCATGTAGACCTGTCACCCTGTAGACCTGTCACCCTGTAGACCAGTCACCATGTAGACCTATCACCATGTAGACCTGTCACCATGTAGACCTGCCACCATGTAGACCTGTCACCATGTAGACCTGTCACCCTGTAGACCTGTCACCTTGTAGACCTGTCACCTTGTAGACCTGTCACCATGTAGACCAGTCACCATGTAGACCTGTCACCTTGTAGACCTGTCACCCTGTAGACCTGTCACCATGTAGACCTATCACCCTGTAGACCTATCACCCTGTAGACCTTTCACCATGTAGACCTGCCACCATGTAGACCTGCCACCATGTAGACTTGTCACCATGTAGACCTGTCACCCTGTAGACCTGTCACCTTGTAGACCTGTCACCTTGTAGACCTGTCACCATGTAGACCTGTCACCCTGTAGACCTGTCACCCTGTAGACCTGTCACCATGTAGACCTGTCACCCTGTAGACCTGTCACCATGTAGACCTATCACCCTGTAGACCTATCACCCTGTAGACCTGTCACCATGTAGACCTGTCACCCTGTAGACCTGTCACCCTGTAGACCTGTCACCTTGTAGACCTGCCACCATGTAGACCTGTCACCTTGTAGACCTGTCACCATGTAGACCTGTCACCTTGTAGACCTGTCACCCTGTAGACCTGTCACCCTGTAGACCTGTCACCTTGTAGACCTGTCACCATGTAGACCTGTCACCTTGTAGACCTGTCACCATGTAGACCTGTCACCTTGTAGACCTGCCACCATGTAGACCTGTCACCTTGTAGACCTGTCCCCTTGTAGACCTGTCACCATGTAGACCTGTCACCTTGTAGACCTGTCACCATGTAGACCTGTCACCCTGTAGACCTGTCACCATGTAGACCTGTCACCCTGTAGACCTGTCACCATGTAGACCTGTCACCTTGTAGACCTGTCACCATGTAGACCTGTCACCCTGTAGACCTGTCACCATGTAGACCTGTCACCATGTAGACCTGTCACCTTGTAGACCTGTCACCCTGTAGACCTGTCACCATGTAGACCTGTCACCATGTAGACCTGTCACCTTGTAGACCTGCCACCATGTAGACCTGTCACCATGTAGACCTGTCACCCTGTAGTCCTGTCACCCTGTAGACCTGTCACCATGTAGACCTGTCACCATGTAGACCTGTCACCCTGTAGTCCTGTCACCCTGTAGTCCTGTCACCATGTAGACCTGTCACCCTGTAGTCCTGTCACCATGTAGACCTGTCACCTTGTAGACCTGTCACCCTGTAGTCCTGTCACCATGTAGACCTGTCACCATGTAGACCTGTCACCCTGTAGACCTGTAACCATGTAGACCTGTCACCCTGTAGACCTGTCACCCTGTAGACCTGTCACCCTGTAGACCTGCCACCCTGTATACCTGCCACCCTGTAGACCTGTCACCATGTAGACCTGTCACCCTGTAGTCCTGTCACCCTGTAGACCTGTCACCATGTAGACCTGTCACCCTGTAGACCTGTCATCCTGTAGACCTGTCACCCTGTAGACCTGTCACCATGTACACCTGCCACCATGTAGACCTGTCACCATGTAGACCTGTCACCATGTAGACCTGTCACCCTGTAGTCCTGTCACCCTGTAGACCTGTCACCATGTAGACCTGTCACCATGTAGACCTGTCACCTTGTAGACCTGTCACCATGTAGACCTGTCACCCTGTAGACCTGTCACCATGTAGACCTGTCACCCTGTAGACCTGTCACCATGTAGACCTGTCACCTTGTAGACCTGTCACCATGTAGACCTGTCACCCTGTAGACCTGTCACCATGTAGACCTGTCACCATGTAGACCTGTCACCTTGTAGACCTGTCACCCTGTAGACCTGTCACCATGTAGACCTGTCACCATGTAGACCTGTCACCTTGTAGACCTGCCACCATGTAGACCTGTCACCATGTAGACCTGTCACCCTGTAGTCCTGTCACCCTGTAGACCTGTCACCATGTAGACCTGTCACCATGTAGACCTGTCACCCTGTAGTCCTGTCACCCTGTAGTCCTGTCACCATGTAGACCTGTCACCCTGTAGTCCTGTCACCATGTAGACCTGTCACCTTGTAGACCTGTCACCCTGTAGTCCTGTCACCATGTAGACCTGTCACCATGTAGACCTGTCACCCTGTAGACCTGTAACCATGTAGACCTGTCACCCTGTAGACCTGTCACCCTGTAGACCTGTCACCCTGTAGACCTGCCACCCTGTATACCTGCCACCCTGTAGACCTGTCACCATGTAGACCTGTCACCCTGTAGTCCTGTCACCCTGTAGACCTGTCACCATGTAGACCTGTCACCCTGTAGACCTGTCATCCTGTAGACCTGTCACCCTGTAGACCTGTCACCATGTACACCTGCCACCATGTAGACCTGTCACCATGTAGACCTGTCACCATGTAGACCTGTCACCCTGTAGTCCTGTCACCCTGTAGACCTGTCACCATGTAGACCTGTCACCATGTAGACCTGTCACCCTGTAGACCTGTCACCATGTAGACCTGTCACCCTGTAGACCTGTCACCATGTAGACCTGTCACCCTGTAGACCTGTCACCATGTAGACCTGTCACCATGTAGACCTGTCACCCTGTAGACCTGTCACCCTGTAGACCTGTCACCATGTAGACCTGTCACCCTGTAGACCTGTCACCCTGTAGACCAGTCACCATGTAGACCTATCACCATGTAGACCTGTCACCATGTAGACCTGCCACCATGTAGACCTGTCACCATGTAGACCTGTCACCCTGTAGACCTGTCACCTTTTAGACCTGTCACCTTGTAGACCTGTCACCATGTAGACCAGTCACCATGTAGACCTGTCACCTTGTAGACCTGTCACCCTGTAGACCTGTCACCATGTAGACCTATCACCCTGTAGACCTATCACCCTGTAGACCTTTCACCATGTAGACCTGCCACCATGTAGACCTGCCACCATGTAGACTTGTCACCATTTAGACCTGTCACCCTGTAGACCTGTCACCTTGTAGACCTGTCACCTTGTAGACCTGTCACCATGTAGACCTGTCACCCTGTAGACCTGTCACCCTGTAGACCTGTCACCATGTAGACCTGTCACCCTGTAGACCTGTCACCATGTAGACCTATCACCCTGTAGACCTATCACCCTGTAGACCTGTCACCATGTAGACCTGTCACCCTGTAGACCTGTCACCCTGTAGACCTGTCACCTTGTAGACCTGCCACCATGTAGACCTGTCACCTTGTAGACCTGTCACCATGTAGACCTGTCACCTTGTAGACCTGTCACCCTGTAGACCTGTCACCCTGTAGACCTGTCACCTTGTAGACCTGTCACCATGTAGACCTGTCACCTTGTAGACCTGTCACCATGTAGACCTGTCACCTTGTAGACCTGCCACCATGTAGACCTGTCACCTTGTAGACCTGTCCCCTTGTAGACCTGTCACCATGTAGACCTGTCACCTTGTAGACCTGTCACCATGTAGACCTGTCACCCTGTAGACCTGTCACCATGTAGACCTGTCACCCTGTCACCATGTAGACCTGTCACCTTGTAGACCTGTCACCATGTAGACCTGTCACCCTGTAGACCTGTCACCATGTAGACCTGTCACCATGTAGACCTGTCACCTTGTAGACCTGTCACCCTGTAGACCTGTCACCATGTAGACCTGTCACCATGTAGACCTGTCACCTTGTAGACCTGCCACCATGTAGACCTGTCACCATGTAGACCTGTCACCCTGTAGTCCTGTCACCCTGTAGACCTGTCACCATGTAGACCTGTCACCATGTAGACCTGTCACCCTGTAGTCCTGTCACCCTGTAGTCCTGTCACCATGTAGACCTGTCACCCTGTAGTCCTGTCACCATGTAGAGCTGTCACCTTGTAGACCTGTCACCCTGTAGTCCTGTCACCCTGTAGACCTGTCACCCTGTAGACCTGTCACCCTGTAGACCTGCCACCCTGTATACCTGCCACCCTGTAGACCTGTCACCATGTAGACCTGTCACCCTGTAGTCCTGTCACCCTGTAGACCTGTCACCATGTAGACCTGTCACCCTGTAGACCTGTCATCCTGTAGACCTGTCACCCTGTAGACCTGTCACCATGTACACCTGCCACCATGTAGACCTGTCACCATGTAGACCTGTCACCATGTAGACCTGTCACCCTGTAGTCCTGTCACCCTGTAGACCTGTCACCATGTAGACCTGTCACCATGTAGACCTGTCACCCTGTAGACCTGTCACCATGTAGACCTGTCACCCTGTAGACCTGTCACCATGTAGACCTGTCACCCTGTAGACCTGTCACCATGTAGACCTGTCACCATGTAGACCTGTCACCCTGTAGACCTGTCACCATGTAGACCTGTCACCCTGTAGTCCTGTCACCATGTAGACCTGTCACCCTGTAGACCTGTCACCCTGTAGACCTGTCACCATGTAGACCTGTCACCCTGTAGACCTGTCACCCTGTAGACCAGTCACCATGTAGACCTATCACCATGTAGACCTGTCACCATGTAGACCTGCCACCATGTAGACCTGTCACCATGTAGACCTGTCACCCTGTAGACCTGTCACCTTGTAGACCTGTCACCTTGTAGACCTGTCACCATGTAGACCAGTCACCATGTAGACCTGTCACCTTGTAGACCTGTCACCCTGTAGACCTGTCACCATGTAGACCTATCACCCTGTAGACCTATCACCCTGTAGACCTTTCACCATGTAGACCTGCCACCATGTAGACCTGCCACCATGTAGACTTGTCACCATGTAGACCTGTCACCCTGTAGACCTGTCACCTTGTAGACCTGTCACCTTGTAGACCTGTCACCATGTAGACCTGTCACCCTGTAGACCTGTCACCCTGTAGACCTGTCACCATGTAGACCTGTCACCCTGTAGACCTGTCACCATGTAGACCTATCACCCTGTAGACCTATCACCCTGTAGACCTGTCACCCTGTAGACCTGTCACCCTGTAGACCTGTCACCTTGTAGACCTGCCACCATGTAGACCTGTCACCTTGTAGACCTGTCACCATGTAGACCTGTCACCTTGTAGACCTGTCACCCTGTAGACCTGTCACCCTGTAGACCTGTCACCTTGTAGACCTGTCACCATGTAGACCTGTCACCTTGTAGACCTGTCACCATGTAGACCTGTCACCTTGTAGACCTGCCACCATGTAGACCTGTCACCTTGTAGACCTGTCCCCTTGTAGACCTGTCACCATGTAGACCTGTCACCTTGTAGACCTGTCACCATGTAGACCTGTCACCCTGTAGACCTGTCACCATGTAGACCTGTCACCCTGTAGACCTGTCACCATGTAGACCTGTCACCTTGTAGACCTGTCACCATGTAGACCTGTCACCCTGTAGACCTGTCACCATGTAGACCTGTCACCATGTAGACCTGTCACCTTGTAGACCTGTCACCCTGTAGACCTGTCACCATGTAGACCTGTCACCATGTAGACCTGTCACCTTGTAGACCTGCCACCATGTAGACCTGTCACCATGTAGACCTGTCACCCTGTAGTCCTGTCACCCTGTAGACCTGTCACCATGTAGACCTGTCACCATGTAGACCTGTCACCCTGTAGTCCTGTCACCCTGTAGTCCTGTCACCATGTAGACCTGTCACCCTGTAGTCCTGTCACCATGTAGACCTGTCACCTTGTAGACCTGTCACCCTGTAGTCCTGTCACCATGTAGACCTGTCACCATGTAGACCTGTCACCCTGTAGACCTGTAACCATGTAGACCTGTCACCCTGTAGACCTGTCACCCTGTAGACCTGTCACCCTGTAGACCTGCCACCCTGTATACCTGCCACCCTGTAGACCTGTCACCATGTAGACCTGTCACCCTGTAGTCCTGTCACCCTGTAGACCTGTCACCATGTAGACCTGTCACCCTGTAGACCTGTCATCCTGTAGACCTGTCACCCTGTAGACCTGTCACCATGTACACCTGCCACCATGTAGACCTGTCACCATGTAGACCTGTCACCATGTAGACCTGTCACCCTGTAGTCCTGTCACCCTGTAGACCTGTCACCATGTAGACCTGTCACCCTGTAGACCTGTCACCATGTAGACCTGTCACCCTGTAGACCTGTCACCATGTAGACCTGTCACCATGTAGACCTGTCACCCTGTAGACCTGTCACCATGTAGACCTGTCACCCTGTAGTCCTGTCACCATGTAGACCTGTCACCATGTAGACCTGTCACCCTGTAGACCTGTCACCATGTAGACCTGCCACCCTGTATACCTGCCACCCTGTAGACCTGTCACCATGTAGACCTGTCACCATTTAGACCTGTCACCCTGTAGACCTGTCACCATGTAGACCTGCCACCATGTAGACCTGTCACCCTGTAGACCTGTCACCCTGTAGACCGGTTATCGTGTAGACCTGCCACCCTGTAGACCTGTCACCATGTAGACCTGTCACCCTGTAGACCTGTCACCATGTAGACCTGTCACCCTGTAGACCTGTCACCATGTAGACCTGTCACCTTGTAGACCTGTCACCATGTAGACCTGTCACCCTGTAGACCTGTCACCATGTAGACCTGTCACCATGTAGACCTGTCACCTTGTAGACCTGTCACCCTGTAGACCTGTCACCATGTAGACCTGTCACCATGTAGACCTGTCACCTTGTAGACCTGCCACCATGTAGACCTGTCACCATGTAGACCTGTCACCCTGTAGTCCTGTCACCCTGTAGACCTGTCACCATGTAGACCTGTCACCATGTAGACCTGTCACCCTGTAGTCCTGTCACCCTGTAGTCCTGTCACCATGTAGACCTGTCACCCTGTAGTCCTGTCACCATGTAGACCTGTCACCCTGTAGACCTGTCACCATGTAGACCTGCCACCCTGTATACCTGCCACCCTGTAGACCTGTCACCATGTAGACCTGTCACCATTTAGACCTGTCACCCTGTAGACCTGTCACCATGTAGACCTGCCACCATGTAGACCTGTCACCCTGTAGACCTGTCACCCTGTAGACCGGTTATCGTGTAGACCTGCCACCCTGTAGACCTGTCACCATGTAGACCTGTCACCCTGTAGACCTGTCACCATGTAGACCTGTCACCCTGTAGACCCGTCACCATGTAGACCCGTCACCATGTAGACCTGTCACCCTGTAGACCGTTTATCGTGTAGACCTGCCACCCTGTAGACCTGTCACCATGTAGACCGGTTATCGTGTAGACCTGCCACCCTGTAGACCTGTCACCATGTAGACCTGTCACCCTGTAGACCTGTCACCATGTAGACCTGTCACCCTGTAGACCCGTCACCATGTAGACCTGTCACCCTGTAGACCTGTCACCCTGTAGACCTGTCACCATGTAGACCTGTCACCATGTAGACCCGTCACCATGTAGACCTGTCACCATGTAGACCTGCCACCATGTAGACCTGTCACCCTGTAGACCTGTCACCCTGTAGACCTGTCACCCTGTAGACCTGTCACCATGTAGACCTATCACCATGTAGACCTGCCACCATGTAGACCTGTCACCATGTAGACCTGTCACCTTGTAGACCTGTCACCTTGTAGACCTGTCACCATGTAGACCTATCACCCTGTAGACCTATCACCCTGTAGACCTGTCACCATGTAGACCTGCCACCATGTAGACCTGCCACCATGTAGACCTGTGTAGACCATGTAGACCTGTCACCCTGTAGACCTGTCACCTTGTAGACCTGTCACCTTGTAGACCTGTCACCCTGTAGTCCTGTCACCCTGTAGACCTGTCACCATGTAGACCTGTCACCATGTAGACCTGTCACCCTGTAGACCTGTCACCATGTAGACCTGTCACCCTGTAGTCCTGTCACCATGTAGACCTGTCACCATGTAGACCTGTCACCCTGTAGACCTGTCACCATGTAGACCTGCCACCCTGTATACCTGCCACCCTGTAGACCTGTCACCATGTAGACCTGTCACCATTTAGACCTGTCACCCTGTAGACCTGTCACCATGTAGACCTGCCACCATGTAGACCTGTCACCCTGTAGACCTGTCACCCTGTAGACCGGTTATCGTGTAGACCTGCCACCCTGTAGACCTGTCACCATGTAGACCTGTCACCCTGTAGACCTGTCACCATGTAGACCTGTCACCCTGTAGACCTGTCACCATGTAGACCTGTCACCTTGTAGACCTGTCACCATGTAGACCTGTCACCCTGTAGACCTGTCACCATGTAGACCTGTCACCATGTAGACCTGTCACCTTGTAGACCTGTCACCCTGTAGACCTGTCACCATGTAGACCTGTCACCATGTAGACCTGTCACCTTGTAGACCTGCCACCATGTAGACCTGTCACCATGTAGACCTGTCACCCTGTAGTCCTGTCACCCTGTAGACCTGTCACCATGTAGACCTGTCACCATGTAGACCTGTCACCCTGTAGTCCTGTCACCCTGTAGTCCTGTCACCATGTAGACCTGTCACCCTGTAGTCCTGTCACCATGTAGACCTGTCACCCTGTAGACCTGTCACCATGTAGACCTGCCACCCTGTATACCTGCCACCCTGTAGACCTGTCACCATGTAGACCTGTCACCATTTAGACCTGTCACCCTGTAGACCTGTCACCATGTAGACCTGCCACCATGTAGACCTGTCACCCTGTAGACCTGTCACCCTGTAGACCGGTTATCGTGTAGACCTGCCACCCTGTAGACCTGTCACCATGTAGACCTGTCACCCTGTAGACCTGTCACCATGTAGACCTGTCACCCTGTAGACCCGTCACCATGTAGACCCGTCACCATGTAGACCTGTCACCCTGTAGACCGTTTATCGTGTAGACCTGCCACCCTGTAGACCTGTCACCATGTAGACCGGTTATCGTGTAGACCTGCCACCCTGTAGACCTGTCACCATGTAGACCTGTCACCCTGTAGACCTGTCACCATGTAGACCTGTCACCCTGTAGACCCGTCACCATGTAGACCTGTCACCCTGTAGACCTGTCACCCTGTAGACCTGTCACCATGTAGACCTGTCACCATGTAGACCCGTCACCATGTAGACCTGTCACCATGTAGACCTGCCACCATGTAGACCTGTCACCCTGTAGACCTGTCACCCTGTAGACCTGTCACCCTGTAGACCTGTCACCATGTAGACCTATCACCATGTAGACCTGCCACCATGTAGACCTGTCACCATGTAGACCTGTCACCTTGTAGACCTGTCACCTTGTAGACCTGTCACCATGTAGACCTATCACCCTGTAGACCTATCACCCTGTAGACCTGTCACCATGTAGACCTGCCACCATGTAGACCTGCCACCATGTAGACTTGTCACCATGTAGACCTGTCACCCTGTAGACCTGTCACCTTGTAGACCTGTCACCTTGTAGACCTGTCACCATGTAGATCTGTCACCATGTAGACCTGTCACCTTGTAGACCTGTCACCTTGTAGACCTGTCACCCTGTAGACCTGTCACCTTGTAGACCTGTCACCTTGTAGACCTGTCACCATGTAGACCTGTCACCTTGTAGACCTGTCACCCTGTAGACCTGTCACCTTGTAGACCTGTCACCTTGTAGACCTGTCACCATGTAGACCTGTCACCTTGTAGACCTGTCACCATGTAGACCTGTCACCTTGTAGACCTGTCACCCTGTAGACCTGTCACCATGTAGACCTGTCACCCTGTAGACCTGTCACCCTGTAGACCTGTCACCATGTCAATGATTCTTCCCACAGGATTTGGATCTTGTGGTTTCTCTTGCGAAAGCATTTTAGATCCAAATAAAAACATTTAAATGTGTATGTGTGTGTGTGTGTCTGTGTGTGTGTGTCTGTGTGTGTGTGTGTCTGTGTGTGTGTGTCTGTGTGTGTGTGTGTCTGTGTGTGTGTGTCTGTGTGTGTGTGTGTCTGTGTGTGTGTGTGTCTGTGTGTGTGTGTGTGTGTGTGTCTCTGTGTGTGTCTTTGTGTGTCTGTGTGTGTCTCCGTGTGTGTCTGTGTGTGTGTGTCTCTATGTGTGAGTGTGTGTGTGTGTGTGTGTGTGTCTGTGTGTGTCTGTCTGTGTGTGTGTGTGTGTGTGTGTGTGTGTGTGTGTGTGTGTGTCTGTGTGTGTGTGTGTGTGTCATTCTAAAGTGAAAAATGAAACCTCCTGCTGTTCTTCATTAAAAACTTTATTGATTAAAGCTGGAACACATCAATATTTCATCAAGTCTTTATGTAAAATGTTCATCTTGTTCTTTAAGTTAACACAAACTGACCTGAAGTCAGTGGAAGAAACACCAGACCCAGACCCAGACCCAGACCCCCCCTCCAAAAAAACACCTCAAAGTTCAGAACAATAACGCAACTGTACAGAAATAACTCATAGAATCTGTGCTCGGATGGGAAAAAAATTAACATGTGAGATAATAACACGCACGCACGCACACACACACACACACACACACACACACACACACACACACACACACACACACACACACACACACACACAGGTGACAGATTTGTACCACATTAGTGATTGTTTGTGACATTTTAAACTCTTCAGTGACTGTTTGTGTGCAGACCAGAGTGATATCAGAGCAGTCTGGGAAATTTAGGAAACTATAGCGTAAAGCCGACGAATCCGTCTCACCTCAGAGGACTTTGACGGTTCCATATTTCTAAAGTTCGGAGCATTTAAATATCTCGTGCTGGAGATTTGAGGCTTCACTGTAACATTCCAGCAGCTGAAGCACCAAAAAATGAGTAAACGAATAACTTCCTTGTTATAATAATAACAGACATTTTCCAGGATTAAAACTAAGTTTGTAGCTTTGAGTTGACATGAAATATTGCACAAAAATTAAAAACCATGACGGAGAGGTTGGTCGGGACTCTGGGCGTCACGCTCCGGCTCTGGGGGAATTATCGTTATTACACTATCTCAATTTAATAATCTAAATTTGGAAAGAAAATATTCACACATCCAAATAATTCTTCTGGGCCGGTGCGTTGGACAAAAACAAAGACTTGCAATAGTCTTGACGAAGGTCCAGAGGTACCGAAAGGTTTTCGGCGACTCTGGCAGCTGATCTGGGGTCAGTCTCTCTGATCATGTGATCGAGGCTCCGTCAGACTTTATCTGCCGTCTTGCTGTTGAGTCCCAGAGCCTGAACCACGTCCACGCCGAGCCCGCTCTTCAGGGTCCTCCGCACTGAAACACACACACACACACACACACACACACACACACACACACACACACACACACACACACACAGAGAGAGAGAGAGAGAGAGAGAGAGAGAGACACACACATACACGTTGAAAAAACTCACAAAAAATTATCAGAAATGTTGCCTAGAGCAACAATCTATTTTGAGGGTCCAGGTAAAGGCTACTGTGGTTGTTGAGTGTGTGTGTGTGTGTGTGTGTGTGTGTGTGTGTGTGTGTGTGTGTGTGTGCGTGCGTGCGTGCGTACGTGCGTGTAGATTGGGATCAGAGGACATGAAGTTTATCTGAGATTTACTGAGGAAATGAAAACAGTGCTGTATGCTGCAGAGATACGGAGGCTGTTGTGGACACAGAGCGGCTGTTGTGTCTCCACACACACACACACACACACACACACACACACAGAGAGTGTGACGCCGCCGAGGCGCCGGCACCGCGGCACAACAGACCCACAAACGTCCAGACATGGGGTCACAAACCTGTACTATGAAACTGGCCCAAACATAAAGGAAATCTGTCTGGAGCCGCAAAAACGTACTTGAGCGTCCACTAAAAGTTCTGTTGTTGCCGCTGACCCACCAGACTCCATGTAAATAATCAGGACTTTTAGCGTGTATAGAGCCAGACTCCATGTAAATAATCACTACTTTTAGCGTGTATAGAGCCAGACTCCATGTAAATAATCAGGACTTTTAGCGTGTATAGAGCCAGACTCCATGTAAATAATCAGGACTTTTAGCGTGTATAGAGCCAGACTCCATGTAAATAATCAGGACTTTTAGCGTGTATAGAGCCAGACTCCATGTAAATAATCACTACTTTTAGCGTGTATAGAGCCAGACTCCATGTAAATAATCACTACTTTTAGCGTGTATAGAGCCAGACTCCATGTAAATAATCACTACTTTTAGCGTGTATAGAGCCAGACTCCATGTAAATAATCAGGACTTTTAGCGTGTATAGAGCCAGACTCCATGTAAATAATCACTACTTTTAGCGTGTATAGAACCAGACTCCATGTAAATAATCAGGACTTTTAGCGTGTATAGAGCCAGAACATGGAGTCTGGCTCTATACAGGCTAAAAGTAGTGATTATTTACATGGAGTCTGGTGGGTTTGGTGATGGTGATTCTTTACTTACTGGACTTCCTGTTGAGTCGCGAGCGTTTGCGGGTCTTGGGGCTGGACGGTCGGTCAGAGGGATTCTGGGTAACAGACTTTACGAGTCGATCCATGATCTCGTCCGTGGCGTCGTCATGGGAGTTGGTCCCTTCTTCTTTGGCTGCGAGCATCTGGGGCGGACTCACCCGACCAAGACCTGCGGGCCAGAAGCAGAGACACAATCAGAACCAGACTAACACACAGAGTTCAGGAACCACACACACACACACACACACACACACACACACACACACACACACAGACACACACACACACAGACACACACACACACACACACACTTTTCTGTGCCTTTTCTGCATGAAGTTATGGTGTCTTTATTTATGCAAAGGAAATTATAATAGGTTTTTGGGGGGTGTTACAGATTAAGATTCCTGCACACATTTTTCTTTACTTTTCAGATGATTTCAGATTTGAGATACTTGAAAATGTTCCTGACTCGTCTGCAAAGCGCGCTAACACAAAATAACCGTTTTCTGAGTCTGAAGGTTAATCAGGTTATAATCCCGTGAGACTTTATCTGTTGGACACGTCGACGGTAAACACAAGAAACACAAAGTAATCCAGCAGGAATGCGGTCCGCCTCCCAACACAATGAGCCAGAAACATATCTGCAGCGTTCACACGAAGCTGCGTTACATGCAGAGCCTGAGAGGCGTCCGTCACCTACAGCAGACCTTTGATCCTTCGACAACACTTCCCTTTGAAGGTATCGACATAATCGTGACATGACACTGTCATGAACGTGTCATAAACGTTCATGACTTCTGTCATTAAGTGACAAGTTGACATTGTTTGGGTTGTCTTTGTCATGGCAACTTGACATGATGTCATCCTGTTTAATGAGCCCATATTATTCTCATTTTCAGGTTCATAATTGTATTTTGAGGTTGTACCAGAATACGTTTACATGGTTTAATTCTCACCATATATTTGTTGTACTGCACGTTGCTGCAGCTCCTCTTTTCACCCTGTGTGTTGAGCTCTCTGTTGTAGCTACAGAGTGAGACATCTCACCTCTGTACCATCTTTGTAGTGAGTCCCACATGCTCAGTAGCTCGGTAAGATCACATCAGCTAGCTGTTTGTTTCTCTAACTTCAAGGCAGGATCAGCAGGGAGACTTCTTCTAAACAGGGAACACTTCCACCTTAGCGTGGAATACCTGCAGAACAGGGACAGGAAGTAGTTCTTCTGGAGATTATGGTGAACTAGTGTGTGTTGTAGCAGTGTTTTGCCATTAAGAACGAGCTAGCATGCTACGGTTAGCCACCTGGTCTCTCGACTCCGGAACGGCGGCGTCCCGACTGCGTCCCAGCTCTGGAGACCGCAGCCCTCCGGAGCAGATACGCTGAGCTTCTATTTTTGCCGGACGCCGGAGAGCTCGGCAGCAATTCAGCACACGGCAGATAGTGCGGGACAGGAAGTCGAGCACAGAAACAAAATAAAACATCCGGTTAATTTTAAAAATAAAATACACCGTGCTCGCGGCGGATCATATTTCCTTCACTACACCTTGAAAACGCGGTAATGGGCGGAGACAGGCCTGAAGTCAACTGCTGTTGGTTTTATGGATCTGCTTATAGAAACTACGTCCTGTTATATCGCGGGATCACACGTGAATTAGCGAGATCTCGTGGGTCCTCGTGACTACAGCTCTAAGTCATGGCCGCAGCCGTGCCGCAACAAATCTGGACCTGGTGGGTGTTGACGGACGGCGAAGCACGGAGACGTTACGCAGACGCTCGCAGTCAGTGGAAATGAGGAGTGACACTTAATGATATGAGTCATAAACGTTATAGACTGTTTATAACGTTTATAAACAAGTCATAAATGACATGTCATGTCACGATTATGTCGATACCTTCGAGTAAAGTGTCACCGATCAAAGCTACACGCTCAGCTGTTCTGTTCGGCTGTATCTGAGTCGTCTTCGTCTTCCTGTCTGACAGCAGCTGATGCCTCATCACTCAGAGACAGATCAGACGGGGACGCCATGACATCATAACGTGATTACAGACTGACAGACGCAGCAGAGAACAGCTGCTGCTAATCACTGTCGTCGTGTCCTCTTTCATCCACCGTTTCCTCACACAGTGGACGGGTCAGGAGTCCTTCCTTCATATTGTCTAAAACGTTGGAAAAGCACGCACACACACGCACGCAGACACGCACGCAGACACAAACACACACACGCACACACATGCAGATGCAGGGCTCTCAAGTGTCACGCATTGAGCGTGACAGTCACTCATTTCGGTCTTTTGTCACGCACTCCCGCCACACATTGTATTTCTCACGCAGAAAAACTATTTATAATATATTTAATATGCTGCAGCGACCAACATTTCTCTGGCCGCGCCGCTCTCACTATGGAACCGGCAGATATCAAGCGAGTCTCCCCTGGAGTTCTTAGTCGAGGGTTAGGGTTATCTTATCAGCCAATCAAAAAAAAGAAAGGGGCTACACCAGACGCGGCGTCAGCTGATTTTGCCGAGGCTTCGGCTCAAATGTTTTGAGTGTAGCCCTGAATGTATTTTGAAAAGTTGACTGACAAATATGAAACGTGTCTTAGTGTCCACTCTCACTGTAAAAAGCTGCAGCTTCAGGTTTATCAATGCGCTCTGCTGTCGACATGCTGCGGCAGATGTGACGCGTTTGAGCTCCGTTAATTCTGCCGTATAGTTTCTGTTTTCCACCTCCGACGTAGAGCAGCGTTCAGACACTTCACTAAACGTAGTCTCATTCAGAGACCCAGACGGGGATCTATGGTCTGTCAGAAGGTCTGAGGTCTACTGTATCAGCAGAGATATCACGTAATGCACAGCAGACTATTGTGCAGGTGGATTATTTTCTGAAATATTGTGACTTTATTCTTGTAATATCCTATTATCACTTTATTTTTCACAAAATATCACGACTCCTCCAAATCTCAGAGAGCATGGGATGAGTTATATTTTGAATGTGCAAACGTTGTGGACATGAGCAGAAATCTTGCTCAAACACATCTGAAATATTAAAGTCCAGGGGTTTATTAATCCATTAACATGAATAATGTATAATTGAGGTGAATAATTGTCAAATGCACATTTAAGGAGGTTACTTCCCCAACAAAAGATGCAAAAGAGAAGGTAAGAGTAAATGATGCCTAAGCTACATGTGTGCTGACTGATATAATTAGGAAAGCTGATCCAAAGGAGAATAAATAGTTGAAAGCAATACAGAATACCTGAGAGTATTACTGCAATATATTCCATTATGTTTTTATATTTGAATTGTAATTTTGTCCCTTTACATAAAGATATTTCCAGCATATTGATTCAGAAAAAGGTACTAATAGGTGCATAAACATTCACCACAATGCAGGAAATTAAGTGTTTAATGCTCAACATTTTCTGGGGGTGGACCCCCAGAACCCCCCATCATAAGTCACCAAACAAATCTGGAACCAGAACCCTGTCCTTTGGGTTGCCGGGCCAGTTATGATTAGACCAAATGTTGGTGCCATCTAACTAACATCTACAAACTGGAAGCTATAATGAACATACACTGGCTATTAACCAGCTGGGCGGGGGGGGTGTCACTCTTGCCTGTCTTCAAAACTTGAGAGCCCTGCAGATGCACGCACACACACGCACGCAGACACAAACACACACACATGCAGATGCACGCACACACACGCACGCAGACACACACACACACACACAAACATGCAGATGCACGCACACACACGCACGCAGACACGCACGCAGACACAAACACACACACATGCAGACACAAACACACACACATGCAGATGCACGCACACACACGCACGCAGACACACACACACACACACAAACATGCAGATGCACGCACACACACGCACGCAGACACGCACGCAGACACAAACACACACACATGCAGATGCACGCACACACACGCACGCAGACACACACACACACACACAAACATGCAGATGCACGCACACACACGCACGCAGACACACACACACAAACATGCAGATGCACGCACACACACGCACGCAGACACACACACACACACACACGCACACATACAGACACACACACACACGCACGCAGACACACATACACACACACATGCAAACACATACAGACACGTAGACACACACATACAGACGCACACACACGCAAAGAGAGACGCTCACACACACACACTCAGACACACGCACGCAGGCACACATGCAGAGACACACACAGATGTGCGCACACACACACGCACACACAGACACACACACTCAGACACACGCATGCACGCACGCACGCACACACACACGCACACTCAGACACACGCATGCACGCACGCACACACACACAGAGATGTATGAATATGAATCTCACTGCGGACGGCTCTGGAGCGTCTCGGGCCTCGGGGCTCAACATTCAGCAGGTTCTTCATGTTCTGGTGCTCCGCCTCCTGGGCCGCCTCTGCCTCGGACGCCGCCGTCGCCATGGAGACGGGCGACAGGCAGTCCTCTTGAGGCATCGCCCCCGAAAACTTCTCCGTCTGAGAGGAGAAAAGAAAAGATGTCAAACTCTGTAAAATATCTGTGTATTAACAGTTGTATGTCTGTATTTTTTCACAGGTCTCTGGAGAGGATCAGGGGTCAGGTCTCTGGAGAGGGTCAGGGGGAGGGTCTCTGGAGAGGGTCAGGGGTCAGGGGGAGGGTCTCTGGAGAGGGTCAGGGGGAGGGTCTCTGGAGAGGGTCAGGTGTCAGAAGGAGGGTCTCTGGAGAGGGTCAGGGGTCAGGTCTCTGGAGAGGGTCAGGGGTCAGGAGAGGGTCAGGAGGAGGCTCTCTGGAGAGGGTCAGGGGTCAGAGGTCAGGAGGAGGCTCTGGAGAGAGTCAGGGGTCCCTGAGGAGGGTCTCTGGAGAGGGTCAGGAGGAGGGTCTTTTGAGAGGGTCAAGGGTCAGGAGGAGGGTCTCTGGAGAAGGTCAGGGTTCAGGAGGAGGGTCTTTGGAGAGGGTCAGGAGGAGGTTCTTTGGAGAGGGTCAGGGGTCAGGAGGAGGTTCTTTGGACAGGGTCAAGGGTCAGGAGGAGGGTCTCTGGAGCAGGTCAGGGGGTCAGGAGGAGGATCTCTGGGGAGGGCCAGGAGGAGGCTCTCTGGAGAGGGTCAGGGGTCAGGGTCTCTGGAGAGGGTCAGGGGTCAGGAGGAGGCTCTCTGGAGAGGGTCAGAGGTCAGGAGGAGGGTCTCTGGAGAGGGTCAGGGGTCAGGAGGAGGCTCTCTGGAGAGGGTCGGGGGTCAGGAGGAGGCTCTCTGGAGAGGGTCAGGGGGAGGGTCTCTGGAGAGGGTCAGGGGTCAGGAGAGGGTCAGGAGGAGGGTCTCTGGAGAGGGTCAGAGGGAGGGTCTCTAGAGAGGGTCAGGAGGAGGCTCTCTGGAGAGGGTCAGGGTCTCTGGAGAGGGTCAGGGGTCAGGAGGAGGCTCTCTGGAGAGGGTCAGGGGGAGGGTCTCTGGAGAGTGTCAGGGGTCAGGAGAGGGTCAGGAGGAGGGTCTCTGGAGAGGGTCAGGGGTCAGGAGGAGGCTCTCTGGAGAGGGTCAGGGGGAGGGTCTCTGGAGAGGGTCAGGGGTCAGGAGGAGGCTCTCTGGAGAGGGTCAGGGGTCAGGAGGAGGCTCTCTGGAGAGGGTCAGGGGGAGGGTCTCTGGAGAGGGTCAGGGGTCAGGAGGAGGCTCTCTGGAGAGGGTCAGGGGGAGGGTCATGGGTCAGGGCGAGGCTCTCTGGAGAGGGTCGGGGGTCAGGAGGAGGCTCTCTGGAGAGGGTCAGGGGGAGGGTCTCTGGAGAGGGTCAGAGGGAGGGTCTCTGGAGAGGGTCAGGGGTCAGGAGGAGGCTCTCTGGAGAGGGTCAGGGTCTCTGGAGAGGGTCAGAGGTCAGGAGGAGGCTCTCTGGAGAGGGTCAGGGGTCAGAGGGAGGGTCTCTGGAGAGGGTCAAGTGTCAGGAGGAGGCTCTCTGGAGAGGGTCAGGGGGAGGGTCATGGGTCAGGGCGAGGCTCTCTGGAGAGGGTCGGGGGTCAGGAGGAGGCTCTCTGGAGAGGGTCAGGGGGAGGGTCTCTGGAGAGGGTCAGGGGTCAGGAGAGGGTCAGGAGGAGGGTCTCTGGAGAGGGTCAGGGGTCAGAGGTCAGGAGGAGGCTCTGGAGAGAGTCAGGGGTCCCTGAGGAGGGTCTCTGGAGAGGGTCAGGAGGAGGGTCTTTTGAGAGGGTCAAGGGTCAGGAGGAGGGTCTCTGGAGAAGGTCAGGGTTCAGGAGGAGGGTCTTTGGAGAGGGTCAGGAGGAGGTTCTTTGGAGAGGGTCAGGGGTCAGGAGGAGGTTCTTTGGACAGGGTCAAGGGTCAGGAGGAGGGTCTCTGGAGCAGGTCAGGGGGTCAGGAGGAGGATCTCTGGGGAGGGCCAGGAGGAGGCTCTCTGGAGAGGGTCAGGGGTCAGGGTCTCTGGAGAGGGTCAGGGGTCAGGAGGAGGCTCTCTGGAGAGGGTCAGAGGTCAGGAGGAGGGTCTCTGGAGAGGGTCAGGGGTCAGGAGGAGGCTCTCTGGAGAGGGTCGGGGGTCAGGAGGAGGCTCTCTGGAGAGGGTCAGGGGGAGGGTCTCTGGAGAGGGTCAGGGGTCAGGAGAGGGTCAGGAGGAGGGTCTCTGGAGAGGGTCAGAGGGAGGGTCTCTAGAGAGGGTCAGGAGGAGGCTCTCTGGAGAGGGTCAGGGTCTCTGGAGAGGGTCAGGGGTCAGGAGGAGGCTCTCTGGAGAGGGTCAGGGGGAGGGTCTCTGGAGAGTGTCAGGGGTCAGGAGAGGGTCAGGAGGAGGGTCTCTGGAGAGGGTCAGGGGTCGGGAGGAGGCTCTCTGGAGAGGGTCAGGGTCTCTGGAGAGGGTCAGGGGGAGGGTCTCTGGAGAGGGTCAGGGGTCAGGAGAGGGTCAGGAGGAGGGTCTCTGGAGAGGGTCAGGGGTCAGGAGGAGGCTCTCTGGAGAGGGTCAGGGGTCAGGAGGAGACTCTCTGGAGAGGGTCAGGGGGAGGGTCTCTGGAGAGGGTCAGGGGTCAGGAGGAGGCTCTCTGGAGAGGGTCAGGGGTCAGAGGTCAGGAGGAGGGTCTCTGGAGAGGGTCAGGGTCTCTGGAGAGGGTCGGGGGTCAGGAGGAGGCTCTCTGGAGAGGGTCAGGGGTCAGGAGAGGGTCAGGAGGAGGGTCTCTGGAGAGGGTCAGAGGGAGGGTCTCTGGAGAGGGTCAGGGGTCAGGAGGAGGCTCTCTGGAGAGGGTCAGGGTCTCTGGAGAGGGTCAGAGGTCAGGAGGAGGCTCTCTGGAGAGGGTCAGGGGTCAGAGGGAGGGTCTCTGGAGAGGGTCAAGTGTCAGGAGGAGGCTCTCTGGAGAGGGTCAGGGGGAGGGTCATGGGTCAGGGCGAGGGTCTCTGGAGAGGGTCAGGGGGAGGGTCTTTGGAGAGGGTCAGGAGGAGGCTCTCTGGAGAGGGTCAGGGGTCAGAGGTCAGGAGGAGGGTCTAACCCTAACCCTAACACTGGAGAGGGTCATGGGTCAGGGTCTCTGGAGAGGGTCAGTGGTCAGGGGGAGGGTCTCTGGAGAGGGTCAGGGGGAGGCTCTCTGGAGAGGGTCAGGGGGAGGGTCTTTGGAGAGGGTCAGGAGGAGGCTCTCTGGAGAGGGTCAGGGGGAGGGTCTTTGGAGAGGGTCAGGAGGAGGCTCTCTGGAGAGGGTCAGGGGTCAGAGGTCAGGAGGAGGGTCTCTGGAGAGGGTCAGGGTCTCTGGAGAGGGTCAGGGGTCAGGAGGAGGGTCTCTGGAGAGGGTCAGGGGTCAGGAGGAGGGTCTCTGGAGAGCGTCAAGGGTCAGGGGAAGGGTCTCTGGAGAGGGTCAGGGGGAGGGTCTTTGGAGAGGGTCAGAGGTCAGCAGGAGGGTCTCTGGAGAGGGTCATGGGTCAGGCCTCTGGAGAGGGGAAGGGTCTCTGGAGAGGGTCATGGGTCAGGGGGAGGGTCTCTGGAGAGGGTCAGGGGTGCCTGAGGACGGTTACCTCGGTGATCATCTTGCCTCTGGTCTTGGTTCTCTCCCGGTGAGCGGCTCGTTTGCGTTTGAGCATGAGGACGCGTTCTCTGGTGGTCCGATACTCCAACGAGAACTCACTGATGATCCGACAGAAAGTGGTCACTCGGACGTCCCGCGCAGAGGAGGACGGCTGACCCAGGAACAGCAGGAACGAGTGGAACCTGGAGGAGGAGGTGGAGGAGGAGGAGGAGGAAGAGGAGGTGGAGGAGGAGGAGGAGGTGGTGGAGGAAGAGGAGGATGTGGAGGAGGAGGAAGAAGAGGTGGAGGAAGAGGAGGAGGAGGAGGAAGAGGAGGACGAGGAGGAGGAGGAGGTTGAGGAAGAGGAGGAGGATGAGGAAGAGGAGGAGGAGGATGATTAAGAGGAGGAGGAGGAGGAGGGTGATGAAGAGGAGGAGGATGATGAAGAGGAGGAGGAGGAGGATGAAGAGCAGGAGGAGGAGGTGGAGGAAGAGGACGAAGAGGAGGAGGAGGAAGAGGTGGAGGAGGAGGAAGTGGAGGAAGAGGAGTACTGTAAGGAGTACTCTATACAGCTGTAACTGTGAGGAGTACTCTAAATATATAGTGCATGCTGGGTAAAGGCCTGACCTGTTGATGACTCTGCGGTGGACGACCTTCAGGATGATGATGCGTTGCGTGCAGTCCTTCAGGAAGTCCGTCATCTTGTTCTTCAGCACGGCCTTCGTCTCGTGCTTCGCCACCACCTTCAGGTTGTCCCATGATGCTTTGCAGCGTCTCTCCAGCTGCACCAGGTTCTCCGCCAGCAGCTCAAAGTCCACCTGAAAACAAACACACACACACACACGCACGCACGCACACACAGACACAGACACGCACACACACAAACACACACACACATGCACGCACACACAGACACAGACACGCACGCGCACACACACACACACACACACACACACACACAGAATCAGGAAAAAGGCAACAAAAACATAGAAAAAAACCATGAAAGCACAGACTCATAACAGACAGAAGGAACGGGGCCGTACTTTGGCGGAGCGTGTGATGGCGGGGACCTCAGAGTAGATGTCAGAGGATTCTGGGTAATTTTCCAGCACCTGGCTGCAGGTGTGGTACAGCAGAGACTGACGGTGAACCGTGTCCTTCACCTCCACCACTTTCTCCAGGTAACCCAGCTCAAAACCTTTAGCCTGCAGACACACACACACACACACACACACACACACACACACACACACACACACACACACACACACACACACACACACACACACACACACACACACACACACACACACACACACACACACACACACACACACACACACTGTTTATCAGTGGCAGTTCATGTTGTTTCCCAAACAATCTCTATCTGTGTTTGGAGAAATAACAGATTTATCTGAGCATCAGCTGATCTGGAGTCTGTTCCTGCTCCACACGGTGATGTCGCCATGACTCAATATTTATATCATATCTGCAATCATTAGAATAAATAAATGAATGAATACACTTTTGATATACCAACACAAACATTTGTTCTTTGGACACTTCAGGCATCTTTTCATACAGAAAACATTTTATTTCACTACACCTGGTCTACTTGTGTCTGTAGACATCTCACAGCGTCACAGCGCCATCTGCTGGAATGCCAACTCCATTCACAAAATACAACTTATTTTAGTTTTAGATTCCTATAATGACTCCTCATACTCTACTCTGTGTGTCCCGGAGCACTGACCTAACACACATGGTGTTGGTTTTCTCTGACTTTGTACACCAGACTCCATGTAAATAATCAGGACTTTTAGCGTAGAGCCAGACTCCATGTAAATAATCACTACTTTTAGCGTGTATAGAGCCAGACTCCATGTAAATAATCACTACTTTTAGAGTGTATAGAGCCAGACTCCATGTAAATAATCAGGACTTTTAGCGTGTATAGAGCCAGCATATCTCCACATGTAAATGGATGAATTAAGGGTTTATTTCAACCAGACCAGAGTGGTGATTGTTGGAACAGTGGAAAGATGAACCAAGACGGCTTTTGGTAGTTTCATTTAGTTTCTGTCCACTTTGAATGAAGTGTGTTTTACGATGATAAAAGTCCTGATTATTTACATGGAGTCTGGCTCTATACACGCTAAAAGTCCTGATTATTTACATGGAGTCTGGCTCTATACACGCTAAAAGTCCTGATTATTTACATGGAGTCTGGTGTAGTTTGGTGATGGTGATTTCGGGGCTGTTTCATGTTAAACTAAAAGGATCTTACTCTTTAACTAAAAGCTCTATCTCTGTAGGGATCCTTTCATAATGTTGTCAGACTCTTAACACGTAACGAGTGTCAGTGTCCTCACGTTGGAGTTGTTGAGGAAGTTTCCGATGGCGAGGAGTGTGGCCAGGATTCTCCTGAAAGTCTGATTGGACGCCAGCTGCTCCATGCCCAGCTTGAGGTCAAACAGCGGCTCGGCGATCTCCTGCAGGGGGGCGACACGTTAGACCAAACAGAGGGGCTTTTATTGTGAAGCAGCCACAGGAAACAGCTGTTTAACCCATTAACAACATTAGTGCTTATCGACTGCTCACGTTCTCCATTCATGAATATCTTCTTACATTTACCTTGTTATGGTATTTGCAGATAACTCCCCATGAGTTCCAAATGTTCAGAACAAAGTCCAGTAAGGCCAGAATCTGTGTGCGTGTGTGTGTGTGTGTGTGTGTGTGTGTGTGTGTGTGTGTGTGTGTGCGTGTGTGTGTGTGTGTGTGTGCGTGTGTGCGTGTGCGTGTGTGTGTGTGCGTGTGTGTGTGTGTGTGTGCGTGTGTGCGTGTGCGTGTGTGTGTGTGCGTGTGTGTGTGTGTGTGTGCGTGTGTGCGTGTGTACCTTCTCCAAAGCCTCGTAGTTGAGTTTGAAGGCCCAGAGCTGCAGGCGGGGGGTCAGGGCGCTGATGGAGGCCAGGCTGAACAGGAACTGCTCCGCCGTTCCCAGAGGAACGTCGGGATTGGCCAGCTGAGCTTCCTGGATCCTCTGCTTCTCCTCGTCTGTGGGGGTCATGGTCAGGATCTTCTGCTCAACACACACACACACACACACACACTCTATCAGATCCCAGGTGAATCCATATTGTCTATATGTTGTAGTTCCTAACGCTGCCAGCTGTGTACCTCGATGCCCTCCTTGCTGATGGCGAACTCGTCGTAGTTGAGGATGGCGGTCTTGATGACGTGGACGGCCGGCAGCACCGTCATCCCGATGTTGATGGCGTTGCTCCGCTTCGAGTCCAAAACCAGAAGCTCCGTCTTCTTCGTCTCCGGTCCTTTCTGCACACAGAAACCAGTCATCACTACACATACTGTGTATATATACACACTGTTGGGACCGACAGTTTGTGTTAAACAGGATTTTATCCAAAAGTCCTCGGATTAAACTCACTTCTCAGTAGGGTTGGGTATGGTTTGGGTTTTTTCCGATACCGGTGCTAAATCGGTACTATTAAAACGGTGCCGGTGCCTAAACGGTGCCTGAACCGGTACTCTTTAAGAAAGTTTAAAAAAAAGAAAGAAACAAGAAGGATAGGCCGACTAAACAACAGTCGGTGACATTAAGATTAACACATTGTTTATTACTAAGGCCATATGGTCAAAATGAAATGATGTAATAGTGATGTAATAACTATAAATTATAATAAACAATAACTTATTTCACCAGTAAATTGCTGTTGAACAACAAAAACAACAACAACCAGATGGGAAAAGGGTATTTTACAATAACTTTGAATGCACCGCGAGACTGTAGGTTACCAGTTTCAGTGAATGCACCGCGAGGCTGTAGGTTACCAGTTTCAGTGAATGCACCGCGAGGCTGTAGGTTACCAGTTTCAGTGAATGCACCGCGAGGCTGTAGGTTACCAGTTTCAGTGAATGCACCGCGAGGCTGTATGTTACCAGTTTCAGTGAATGCACCGCGAGGCTGTATGTTACCAGTTTCAGTGAATGCACCGTGAGGCTGTAGGTTACCAGTTTCAGTGAACGCACCGCAAGACTGTAGGTTACCAGTTTCAGTGAATGCACCGTGAGGCTGTAGGTTACCAGTGTCAGTGAATGCACCGCGAGGCTGTAGGTTACCAGTTTCAGTGAATGCACCGTCTGTGTGTTTCCGACATCAGCAGCTGCTGCGCTGCAGAGCAGACTGTTGATATACAGTCACACTTTACACTGTTTAACGTCACCTGTCAGCATGTTAATGTGTTTAATCACGCTGCTAGCTAACGCTAGGCTAACGTTACCTGCTGTCCAGTGTAGTGGAAAGTCAGGCACCGACATTTTCGTCCTTATTCGGTCTCGTTACTACCGTTTACGTCGGAGCCGGGGACCTACTGGCACCGAGTTTCGCTACCCAACCCTAGTTCTGAGGGACAAAAGACAAAAGAACGCACGTCTCCTCAGTCAAGAAGGGGAAACCCCACCAAATCTGCAGGGACATGCAGGTAACACAAAGGTGTGAACTCACACCTCTGAGAGCTCTGAGGATTCCCACTGGACCAAAGGGACCCTGAACACAACAGGGAGCCTGAGACTATAAAAGCTATGAACGACCGTCTCTCTTCACCGGTATTCATTTACTAAGAGAAGGCGCGATCAGGTGGAGAATAAGGCCCTATCCACACGGAAACGTATTTCTATGCAAACGCACATCTTTTGCATCGTTTGGGCCGACTGTCCACATGAATCCTGTAAACGCACTGCCCGTAAACGCACTTTTTTGAAACCTGGTCCCAGGGTGAATAAAAAAAAAGCCGGCTCACGTTTGGCTTCATATGGACGGCGAAACCGCATACGTGCGTATCGATGATGTCATCCCCACACACCTCGGCCTAACAGCTCCGCCTTCAACCCAGCTGACGGCGCTAGCAGGGACGCAATGCTGCTAGCTCGCTAATCTGTCTGCTTATCAACTCCTTGAACGGATTATAGTAACTTTTAGCACCGCTTATTGTAGAAAGGCTACCGCAAGAAAAACGTGTAGCTAGATTATCAAAAAGACATCGGATCATTGATGTTTGTGTGACTGCCGATGTTGATGTTAGCTAGCGTTAGCGCGCTAGCTAGCGCGCTAACGCTAGCTCTGCTAGCTGCAATCATGTCCGATAGAATGTAAACAAAGTTTACATTCTTTTTCTAGGTGGCCTTTATATAACGAGCAGTGGTGTAAGTTATTAAAGTCTAGTCCATGGATGTGTTAAGCTAAGAGAACTAGCTAACAGTCATGTTATGAAAGGAAGTCACTGAAAGCTGCTCTTCTTCTTCGTTCCGTTAATTTCTGTAGCAGTAACAGCGCCGCCTACAGGCCTGGCATATGAAGTACCGTGTTGAGTCATTTATAAATGGATTCATGTGTACGTGAATTTTCTTGAACCGAATCCAGGGAAGACGGATGCGTTTTCATCCTAACGTCTTCGTCTGGATGGAGCCTAAGAGAAGGCGCGATCAGGTGATCGGAGAACCACCTAGCTAGCCAGCATCACCTCGCCGGTCGAGACTGATCTGGGACATTAAGTATCTTTCTGATACAAAAGGATCCGGGCGGACATACTAAGCCAGTATTTCGCCAAATCTGCAGAGGGTTAATCAGCCCTGATTACAGGAAAGGACGACAAAGTCCTTTTTTATCCTGTTTTGTCGACTCTTGGATCGTTGGACAAAACAAAATCTAACGAACGGCCCACAGTAAGAGGCTTTTTACAGTGTTCTGGGCAGAGGTTAGAACTTGTGTGTTTTTATCAATGAGTAAGGTTATTGTTACCACGCGTTGCCATTAATTAATGTGATTTGATTTAGTCATGACTACTGGTCCATGTCTGATGATTAATCTGTTTCTGTGAGTGTATCAGCGACTACGTTTACATGCAGCCAATAACCCGTTCAAAACCGGAATATTAGCAATAACCCGGTCGCGCACGGCCACGTAAACACCGGCAAAAACCAGAATATGCTCATATTCCTGTTTTTAAAAACCTGAATATGACCCCTGGGTTTCCCCTTCTCTAACCAGAATATTTATTCATGTAAACGCGTATCGGCATATCTCCATCAGAAGGAACATTGATTTGTGTTCTGCGCATGTTCTATTCTCAAGGAATCTCGGTCTCGGAAGTAAACAAGAAGTAGACGTAAACATGGCGAGATGCAGACAGCACCAAACTTTTGGAGCGAGAAGGAAACCATCCATCCATCCATCCATCGTCGTCCGCTTATCCGTGGTTGGGTCGCGGGGGGAGCAGCTCCAGCAGGGGACCCCAAACTTCCCTTTCCCGAGCCACATTAACCAGCTCTGACTGGGGGATCCCGAGGCGTTACTAGTAGCGACGGGTAAATAAACATTTTCTCTCTCTCCTGCTGTAACGTCAAGTTAAGTCAGAATCTCGAGTAAAAACGAAGAGATTGGTTATTTTCAAACCCACAAGAGTCTGAGTCCGCGTCTCAGACCGCCTACTTCTGTCAGTCCACCGCTAATGGTCACTGACCACTTCCTGCCGTAGCGCCCGCTGTCGATGGTTAGTATCGTCCCAAATGGAACTCTTATGTTAAAACACCTCCGGGAAATGACGGGCGGTCGGCTCGGCGCCTCTCAGAATCTGATGAAGATCTTCTAATCTGACCTTTGTTGATCTGAGATGAAGACAGATTCAGCAACTGCACGACGGCCGATTTCTCCTTAACATGTTTCCAGAAACACGTCACGGTGAAATATTTTAGTAGAATATGAGATCGTGTTCTGAACGAGCCGCCGTTATGGTCGTTTGTGAAATCCGCGAGAGCTAGTACGCACGTGACGCGTTCGTCCAATCAGCTGCCGGTCGACGTCCCTGGTCCCTCCCCCTTTTCTGCTTTGTAGTCAAGATGGCGCAGGTTTAGTGCGAGTAGCGTCCATCGTTCTACACTGAACTTTTGGACTGTTTTTAGGGGGTCATCCGGGTACTTTCAGTGCGTTATCTCCACGATATACTTAAAACTAAATGTTTGAAGTGTGACAGTAGACGGTTGGAGACACAGCCTGAGTCTCTCCTTCTCTTCAAGTTCTTTCCCTTTAACTAACCGAACACACACACACACACACACACACACACACACACACACACACACACACACACACACACACACACACACAGAGACACACACACACGCGCACACACACACACGCACACACACACACAGAGACACACACACACAGAGACACACACACACGCGCACACACACACACTTTCTCAGTGTACTCAGCTTCCCACAATGCACGTGTGCCCCGTTACCTTGGCGATGATCATTTCCTTGGCTTTGGACTCAAACAGGTGTTCGAGGCGGGACGTATCCACGGCGACCTTGTCCAGAGACGCCCACACCGTCCCGCGGCCGAAGCGACACTTGTGCGGCGCGTCGCTCTGCTTCAGCTCCTTCCAGAACAACTTCACCGTCTTCTTCTTCGTCAGCGTGGACGCCGGCGCCGCTGAGGGCGGGGGAGGAGGAGGGGGAGCGCCCGGGGGAGGCGGCGGGGGAGGGGGAGGCGGGGCTAAGAAACCCGGAGGTGGCGGAGGTGGCGGAGGTGGCGGAGGGCCGAGACCCGGGAGAGGGGGGGGCGGAGGAGGGATGCCGGAGAAACAGCGAGAGGAGGAAGAAGCGTCGAAGGCGTCCATGTTGTCCAAGACGTCGATGTCCTCGTCGTCCAGCAGGTCGGAGAAGTCCAGGTCTTTGATGCGCAGCGCGGCGGCACTCGGCTGCAGCTGCTCCCAGGCATCGCCCCCGGCGACGGCAGCGATGGCGGCGGCCCCGGGGCCCAGCGGCGTCATCTGCGTGGTCTCCAGGCGGCGAGCGTGGCCCTCGGCGTCGATGCTGCTCTGCTGCCGGAGCTGACGGCTCTGAAGGTTCAACAGAGACACACACACACACACACACACACACACACACACACACACACACACACACACACACACACACACACACACACACACACACACACAGTAAGTAATTCATTCCCATTAAATGATGTAACAGTTATATATACAGTGGGGCCCCCCAGGTAAATATTTGTATTAATGTGCATAAAGAAGCCACGAAAAGATGGAAAAATCTCCAAAAGGCATCAAATGACAGATTAGACATTCTTATAATATGTCATCATTTACTCTTTCAAAATAACAGAAAACTAAAAGATGGCGTCTGCGAAAGATTGGGCACCTGCAGAGTTTATAGCCCCGCCCCCTTTGGACAGCTGAGACCTGACAGGATTGTTCTCCATCATCAAAGACCAGCTGATGTCAGTCTCAAAGGTTTTACACGGCCAGACTCATCGGACCCCAACAACCATCACCGGGGCTTCTTCTAAGCAGCTGTCTTTACACCTGAAACTGGAAATAGTTGATGCTCACGGAGCAGGAGAAGGCTGTAAGAAGACCGCAAAGCGTCTTCAGATGCCAGGATCCTCTGATCGCAATGTAATTAAGAAATCATCATCATCATCAGGAACAGTGGCCGTTAAAGCAAGATGTGGAAGACCAAGAACAGTATCAGACAGAACAGCTCGCAGGATTGTGAGAAAAGCCACAAAGCCCACGTTTGACTGCCGATCCATCCAGGAAGACCTGGCAGACTCTGGAGCTCTGGTTCACCATATTCCTCTATATACGGACACTCGTACACATATGGGTGGTGTCCAGTGGTTAGAGCACATGCCTTTGGTGTGGGAGACCAGGGTTCGATTCCCGCCATGATCCATCCACCAATGTGTCCCTGAGCAAGACACTTAACCCCTAGTTGCTCCAGAGGCGTGCAACCTCTGATATATACATAGCAATTGTAAGTCGCTTTGGATAAAAGCGTCAGCTAAATGACATGTAATGTAATGTAATATGGTCTTCATGGAAGAGTCGTCAGAAGAAAACCTCTTCTACGTCCTCACCACAAAAACCAGCGTTTGATGTTTGCAAGTGAACATAGAGACCAGCCTGATGCATGTTGGAAACAAGTTCTGTGGACAGATGAGGTTAAAATAGAACTTTTTGTCCAGAACGAGCAAAGAAGAAGAAGAAGAACCTCTGTCCAGATCTTAAAGGTATAGTGGAGGATTTTCTTCTTCCGGGTGGATCATGAAGACTATTGGTCCTCCTAGTTGTCAATCATTCTGGGATATGTTTACGTGCCGTGACAGGTCAGCGAGCAGACGGCCACGGCCTCCGACCATAGACGGTATATAAAAGCCTCCGACCATAGACGGTATATAAAAGCCTCCGACCATAGACGGTATATAAAAGCCTCCGACCATAGACGGTATATAAAGGCCTCCGACCATAGACGGTATATAAAAGCCTCCGACCATAGACGGTATATAAAGGCCTCCGACCGTAGACGGTATATAAAAGCCTCCGACCATAGACGGTATATAAAAGCCTCCGACCATAGACGGTATATAAAGGCCTCCGACCATAGACGGTATATAAAAGCCTCCGACCATAGACGGTATATAAAAGCCTCCGACCATAGACGGTATATAAAGGCCTCCGACCATAGACGGTATATAAAAGCCTCCGACCATAGACGGTATATAAAAGCCTCCGACCATAGACGGTATATAAAGGCCTCCGACCATAGACGGTATATAAAGGCCTCCGACCATAGACGGTATATAAAGGCCTCCGACCATAGACGGTATATAAAAGCCTCCGACCATAGACGGTATATAAAGCCTCCGACCATAGACGGTATATAAAGGCCTCCGACCATAGACGGTATATAAAGGCCTCCGACCATAGACGGTATATAAAGGCCTCCGACCATAGACGGTATATAAAGGCCTCCGACCATAGACGGTATATAAAGGCCTCCGACCATAGACGGTATATAAAGGCCTCCGACCATAGACGGTATATAAAAGCCTCCGACCATAGACGGTATATAAAAGCCTCCGACCATAGACGGTATATAAAGCCTCCGACCATAGACGGTATATAAAGGCCTCCGACCATAGACGGTATATAAAAGCCTCCGACCATAGACGGTATATAAAAGCCTCCGACCATAGACGGTATATAAAAGCCTCCGACCATAGACGGTATATAAAGGCCTCCGACCATAGACGGTATATAAAGGCCTCCGACCATAGACGGTATATAAAGGCCTCCGACCATAGACGGTATATAAAAGCCTCCGACCATAGACGGTATATAAAAGCCTCCGACCATAGACGGTATATAAAGGCCTCCGACCATAGACGGTATATAAAAGCCTCCGACCATAGACGGTATATAAAAGCCTCCGACCATAGACGGTATATAAAAGCCTCCGACCATAGACGGTATATAAAGGCCTCCGACCATAGACGGTATATAAAGGCCTCCGACCATAGACGGTATATAAAAGCCTCCGACCATAGACGGTATATAAAAGCCTCCGACCATAGACGGTATATAAAAGCCTCCGACCATAGACGGTATATAAAAGCCTCCGACCATAGACGGTATATAAAAGCCTCCGACCATAGACGGTATATAAAGGCCTCCGACCATAGACGGTATATAAAGGCCTCCGACCATAGACGGTATATAAAAGCCTCCGACCATAGACGGTATATAAAAGCCTCCGACCATAGACGGTATATAAAGGCCTCCGACCATAGACGGTATATAAAGGCCTCCGACCATAGACGGTATATAAAGGCCTCCGACCATAGACGGTATATAAAGGCCTCCGACCATAGACGGTATATAAAGGCCTCCGACCATAGACGGTATATAAAAGCCTCCGACCATAGACGGTATATAAAGGCCTCCGACCATAGACGGTATATAAAAGCCTCCGACCATAGACGGTATATAAAGGCCTCCGACCATAGACGGTATATAAAGGCCTCCGACCATAGACGGTATATAAAAGCCTCCGACCATAGACGGTATATAAAAGCCTCCGACCATAGACGGTATATAAAGCCTCCGACCATAGACGGTATATAAAGGCCTCCGACCATAGACGGTATATAAAAGCCTCCGACCATAGACGGTATATAAAGCCTCCGACCATAGACGGTATATAAAGGCCTCCGACCATAGACGGTATATAAAAGCCTCCGACCATAGACGGTATATAAAGGCCTCCGACCATAGACGGTATATAAAGGCCTCCGACCATAGACGGTATATAAAAGCCTCCGACCATAGACGGTATATAAAAGCCTCCGACCATAGACGGTATATAAAAGCCTCCGACCATAGATGGTATATAAAGGCCTCCGACCATAGACGGTATATAAAGGCCTCCGACCATAGACGGTATATAAAAGCCTCCGACCATAGACGGTATATAAAGCCTCCGACCATAGACGGTATATAAAAGCCTCCGACCATAGACGGTATATAAAGGCCTCCGACCATAGACGGTATATAAAGGCCTCCGACCATAGACGGTATATAAAAGCCTCCGACCATAGACGGTATATAAAGGCCTCCGACCATAGACGGTATATAAAAGCCTCCGACCATAGACGGTATATAAAGGCCTCCGACCATAGACGGTATATAAAAGCCTCCGACCATAGACGGTATATAAAGGCCTCCGACCATAGACGGTATATAAAGGCCTCCGACCATAGACGGTATATAAAGGCCTCCGACCATAGACGGTATATAAAGGCCTCCGACCATAGACGGTATATAAAAGCCTCCGACCATAGACGGTATATAAAAGCCTCCGACCATAGACGGTATATAAAAGCCTCCGACCATAGACGGTATATAAAGGCCTCCGACCATAGACGGTATATAAAAGCCTCCGACCATAGACGGTATATAAAGGCCTCCGACCATAGACGGTATATAAAAGCCTCCGACCATAGACGGTATATAAAAGCCTCCGACCATAGACGGTATATAAAGGCCTCCGACCATAGACGGTATATAAAGGCCTCCGACCATAGACGGTATATAAAGGCCTCCGACCATAGACGGTATATAAAGGCCTCCGACCATAGACGGTATATAAAAGCCTCCGACCATAGACGGTATATAAAGCCTCCGACCATAGACGGTATATAAAGGCCTCCGACCATAGACGGTATATAAAGGCCTCCGACCATAGACGGTATATAAAGGCCTCCGACCATAGACGGTATATAAAGGCCTCCGACCATAGACGGTATATAAAGGCCTCCGACCATAGACGGTATATAAAGGCCTCCGACCATAGACGGTATATAAAAGCCTCCGACCATAGACGGTATATAAAAGCCTCCGACCATAGACGGTATATAAAGCCTCCGACCATAGACGGTATATAAAGGCCTCCGACCATAGACGGTATATAAAAGCCTCCGACCATAGACGGTATATAAAGCCTCCGACCATAGACGGTATATAAAGGCCTCCGACCATAGACGGTATATAAAAGCCTCCGACCATAGACGGTATATAAAAGCCTCCGACCATAGACGGTATATAAAAGCCTCCGACCATAGACGGTATATAAAGGCCTCCGACCATAGACGGTATATAAAGGCCTCCGACCATAGACGGTATATAAAGGCCTCCGACCATAGACGGTATATAAAAGCCTCCGACCATAGACGGTATATAAAAGCCTCCGACCATAGACGGTATATAAAGGCCTCCGACCATAGACGGTATATAAAAGCCTCCGACCATAGACGGTATATAAAAGCCTCCGACCATAGACGGTATATAAAAGCCTCCGACCATAGACGGTATATAAAAGCCTCCGACCATAGACGGTATATAAAAGCCTCCGACCATAGACGGTATATAAAGGCCTCCGACCATAGACGGTATAAAAGGCCTCCGACCATAGACGGTATATAAAGGCCTCCGACCATAGACGGTATATAAAAGCCTCCGACCATAGACGGTATATAAAGGCCTCCGACCATAGACGGTATATAAAAGCCTCCGACCATAGACGGTATATAAAAGCCTCCGACCATAGACGGTATATAAAAGCCTCCGACCATAGACGGTATATAAAGGCCTCCGACCATAGACGGTATATAAAGGCCTCCGACCATAGACGGTATATAAAAGCCTCCGACCATAGACGGTATATAAAAGCCTCCGACCATAGACGGTATATAAAGGCCTCCGACCATAGACGGTATATAAAGGCCTCCGACCATAGACGGTATATAAAGGCCTCCGACCATAGACGGTATATAAAGGCCTCCGACCATAGACGGTATATAAAGGCCTCCGACCATAGACGGTATATAAAGGCCTCCGACCATAGACGGTACATAAAAGCCTCCGACCATAGACGGTATATAAAGGCCTCCGACCATAGACGGTATATAAAGGCCTCCGACCATAGACGGTATATAAAAGCCTCCGACCATAGACGGTATATAAAGCCTCCGACCATAGACGGTATATAAAGGCCTCCGACCATAGACGGTATATAAAAGCCTCCGACCATAGACGGTATATAAAGGCCTCCGACCATAGACGGTATATAAAAGCCTCCGACCATAGACGGTATATAAAAGCCTCCGACCATAGACGGTATATAAAAGCCTCCGACCATAGACGGTATATAAAGGCCTCCGACCATAGACGGTATATAAAGGCCTCCGACCATAGACGGTATATAAAAGCCTCCGACCATAGACGGTATATAAAGGCCTCCGACCATAGACGGTATATAAAAGCCTCCGACCATAGACGGTATATAAAAGCCTCCGACCATAGACGGTATATAAAAGCCTCCGACCATAGACGGTATATAAAGGCCTCCGACCATAGACGGTATATAAAGGCCTCCGACCATAGACGGTATATAAAGGCCTCCGACCATAGACGGTATATAAAGCCTCCGACCATAGACGGTATATAAAAGCCTCCGACCATAGACGGTATATAAAAGCCTCCGACCATAGACGGTATATAAAAGCCTCCGACCATAGACGGTATATAAAGGCCTCCGACCATAGACGGTATATAAAAGCCTCCGACCATAGACGGTATATAAAAGCCTCCGACCATAGACGGTATATAAAAGCCTCCGACCATAGACGGTATATAAAAGCCTCCGACCATAGACGGTATATAAAGGCCTCCGACCATAGACGGTATATAAAGGCCTCCGACCATAGACGGTATATAAAGGCCTCCGACCATAGACGGTATATAAAGCCTCCGACCATAGACGGTATATAAAAGCCTCCGACCATAGACGGTATATAAAGGCCTCCGACCATAGACGGTATATAAAAGCCTCCGACCATAGACGGTATATAAAGGCCTCCGACCATAGACGGTATATAAAGGCCTCCGACCATAGACGGTATATAAAGGCCTCCGACCATAGACGGTATATAAAGGCCTCCGACCATAGACGGTATATAAAAGCCTCCGACCATAGACGGTATATAAAAGCCTCCGACCATAGACGGTATATAAAAGCCTCCGACCATAGACGGTATATAAAGGCCTCCGACCATAGACGGTATATAAAAGCCTCCGACCATAGACGGTATATAAAGGCCTCCGACCATAGACGGTATATAAAAGCCTCCGACCATAGACGGTATATAAAGGCCTCCGACCGCTGCCCCCCCCCTCTCGGCGATAGCTTGTTTGTTGGCCTGTAGCGTGCTAACGTTAGCTATAGAGATGCTTGTCCTAAATAGATTTCCACTTACCGGTGGCGAGTCTGACGTAGTGGAAAAAGTGTAAATCTTCTTTTGGAAAGTCGGCTTGTAGAGCCATGCCGACAGCAACTTGTAAACAGAGCGTGCACGAGGAGAACTAGGCTCGTGCACGCTCTCTCGTGCACACGCTTAATAGGCGTTCCCTCTCGGAGCAGGTAGAGTGTTGTGCATGTGTATTTTTTCAGAAAGTGGAGAGGGCGGTTCTTTTCTAACATTCATGAAAATCCTCCATTATACCTCTAAGCGTGGGGGGGGATCCATCATGCTTTGGGGTTGTGCTGCAGCCAGTGGCACTGGGAACATATCACGAGTAGAAGGAAACATGGATTCAATAAAGTTTCTGCAAATGTTGGACGCTAACTTGATGCCATCAGTGAAAAAGCTGAAGTTAAAGAGAGGATGGCGTCTACAAACGGATAATGATGCTAAACACACCTCAGAATCCACGGTGGGTCACATCAAGAGGCGTAAACTGAAGGCTTTGCCACGACCTTCACAACCTCCTGACCTCAACATGATTGAAAGTCTATGGACAGACCTTAAAAGAGCAGCGCGTGACACACAGCCCAGACAACTCAAACAACTGGAAGACTTTTGGAAAGAACGGGCGAAGATGCCTCAAACCAGACCTGAAGGACTCTTGGCTGGCTACAAACAGCGTTTACAAGATATAAACTCTGCAGGTGCCCAAACTTTTGCAGACGCCATCTTTTAGTTTTCTGTTATTTTCAAAGAGTAAATAATCTTTCATTTGATGCCTTTTGTAGATTTTTCCATGTTTTCGTGGCTTCTTCATGCACATTAATACAAGCTTTTACCTGGGGGGCCCAAACTTTGGAGCCCCACTGTAAGTGGTTCTGATATTCAGACCTGTTGTTCCTCTTGGAGGCGGGCCAGCGCTGCCTGGGCCGAGCCCTCCAGTCCTTCCAGCTCCGCCCTGCGGGAGGCACTGCCCTCAGCGGCGCCGCTCGGCTCTCCTGAGCGCGCTCTGATGTCGGACAGACGCTCCGACACGAGACCCCAACCGCTCACATCTCCACCTGAGAGGAGACGAAGAAACACGGACAGAGGTCAAGGGGTGTGTGTCACATTATTATTCTAAGAGTCTGACAACATTATGGGATGGATCCCTACAGAGATAGAGCTTTTAGTTAAAGAGTAAGATCCTTTTAGTTTAACATGAAACAGCCCCGAAATCACCATCACCAAACTACACCAGACTCCATGCAAATAATCAGGACTTTTAGCGTGTATAGAGCCAGACTCCATGTAAATAATCACTACTTTTAGCGTGTATAGAGCCAGACTCCATGTAAATAATCAGGACTTTTAGCGTGTATAGAGCCAGACTCCATGTAAATAATCACTACTTTTAGCGTGTATAGAGCCAGACTCCGTGTAAATAATCACTACTTTTAGCGTGTATAGAGCCAGACTCCATGTAAATAATCAGGACTTTTAGCGTGTATAGAGCCAGACTCCATGTAAATAATCAGGACTTTTAGCTTGTATAGAGCCAGACTCCATGTAAATAATCAGGACTTTTAGTGTGTATAGAGCCAGACTACATGTAAATAATCAGGACTTTTAGCGTGTATAGAGCCAGACTCCATGTAAATAATCACTACTTTTAGCGTGTATAGAGCCAGACTCCATGTAAATAATCAGAACTTTTAGCGTGTATAGAGCCAGACTCCATGTAAATAATCAGGACTTTTAGCGTGTATAGAGCCAGACTCCATGTAAATAATCAGGACTTTTAGCGTGTATAGAGCCAGACTCCATGTAAATAATCAGGACTTTTAGCGTGTATAGAGCCAGACTCCATGTAAATAATCAGGACTTTTAGCGTGTATAGAGCCAGACTCCATGTAAATAATCAGGACTTTTAGCGTGTATAGAGCCAGACTCCATGTAAATAATCAGGACTTTTAGCGTGTATAGAGCCAGACTCCATGTAAATAATCAGGACTTTTAGTGTGTATAGAGCCAGACTCCATGTAAATAATCACTACTTTTAGCGTGTATAGAGCCAGACTCCATGTAAATAATCAGGACTTTTAGCGTGTATAGAGCCAGACTCCATGTAAATAATCAGGACTTTTAGCGTGTATAGAGCCAGACTCCATGTAAATAATCAGGACTTTTAGCGTGTATAGAGCCAGACTCCATGTAAATAATCACTACTTTTATCATCGTAAAACAAGCTTCATTCAATGTGGACAGAAACTAAATAAAACTAAGTTGTTAGCATTCACGCACGCACGCACACAGACAGACACACACACACAGACAGACACACACACACACTCACACACACAGAGACAAGCAGACAGTCGCACACACGCGCACACACACACACACACACACACACACACACACACACACACACACACACACACACACACACACACACACACACACACACACACACACACAGCTGCAGATAAAGTGCTGATCTACGGCTCTGGCGGACAGTCAAATACGCCGCCGCCTGTCCTGGCGTCCATACCGGCTTATCTACGGCGTCAGCCCGGCCTGCTGCTCCGCAGGAGACGCGGCAGGAGACGCGGAGCTGGTGTCAGGCTCAGAGCTTACCTGGCATCATCCTCCACCTGCCATCCATGTTTCGGGTTTTCTGCGGAGTTCCTCGGCTGCAACGTGCGGCGTTCTCCGGTATACAGTTACCGGTGGCTCCGGTCGAGTGCACCTGACCCCGGGTGCTGCCCACCTCCCCGCTGCGGTTAGGTGACGTTCTCCAGGTGCACGGGAATCTCCGCCCGCCCAGTCGGATATCCCAACAGACCGGACGGCGCTCACTTCGCATGGCGCTGGACAACATCACATCAGCCACGATAAGACCTGTATCCTCAGGACGCTCTGGCCTCTGGACTTACTTCTGTTGGCTGAAACCAGGTGGCAACGGCGCCTTCTTTTAGCCCCTCCCCCAGGGGCGTGGCCCTAAATCCTGGGCCCCTCCCCGCATCCACAGCTGTTCATCCTAGCATCTTTTTAGGCCTGTGTGTGGGCCTGTACATGCATACTGTCTGTGTGTGTGAAGGCACACTTTAATAACTAGCTTATTAACATGCTGATGCAGCATACATAATCAGTCCCGGGGGGGTTGCTGAGCTAATTGTAATTCCAAGTGCAATTAGCATTACTTGATTGAAGTGTCACCAGCTGCAAATGACCAGCCGGGAAGAAGTATTCAGATCCTTCACTGCAGTAAAAGTACTAATACCACACTGTAAAAATACTCTACTACTACTGTTAAGCCCTCCTCACATGAGAGCCCTGGGTACTCAGTCCCGTTCCCCCTGTCCGACGCCCCTATCCTCCCCTCCCCCCGCCTCCCCCTGGGCTGTTCCTTCCACAACTCCCCCCGTGAGTTTCAGGTCTAGGCGGTGGCCTGGCCACTCTCTTCTAGGACGAGTCCAGATGCAGATTATCACCCGGTTTCTCTGTGTCTCTGGTGCTTCCACACGCACACTAACTTAGAAACAACCATCCTGCTGCTCTGAGTGATTCCTAGTACGACCTCTAAATACAACTACGAACCTGAAAATGAGAACAATATGGGCGCTTTAATCAATGCGTGGAAAGGCCGACACCCTGGATCTCATCTCGCGCTTCCAGTTTCACTCAGAGAAATAACAGAAACTGGTGTCTCAGACCAGCTCCCCGGCAGGTTGGAGATCAGCTGCTAGGCGCCGGCCGGCTGCATCACCTCCTCTCCAGCTGGACAGTTTGCTTCTGCGTTGACAGGCTCTCATCTCTCCGTCTTCCCCAGATAACATTCTCTCTGTGTTGCAGTCCACAAGCACTGAAATCCTAGACTCTACTGCCCCTCTTCGAATTAAATCTACCAGTCCCTCCAGAAAAACGTCGCAGAATTCAATGTAAAGTATAGAGCCAGACTCCATGTAAATAATCACTACTTTTAGCGTGTATAGAGCCAGACTCCATGTAAATAATCAGGACTTTTAGCGTGTATAGAGCCAGACTCCATGTAAATAATCACTACTTTTAGCGTGTATAGAGCCAGACTCCATGTAAATAATCACTACTTTTAACGTGTATAGAGCCAGACTCCATGTAAATAATCACTACTTTTAACGTGTATAGAGCCAGACTCCATGTGAATAATCAGGACTTTTAGTGTGTATAGAGCCAGACTCCATGTAAATAATCAGGACTTTTAGCGTGTATAGAGCCAGACTCCATGTAAATAATCAGGACTTTTAGCGTGTATAGAGCCAGACTCCATGTAAATAATCAGGACTTTTAGCGTGTATAGAGCCAGACTCCATGTAAATAATCAGGACTTTTAGCGTGTATAGAGCCAGACTCCATGTAAATAATCAGGACTTTTAGCGTGTATAGAGCCAGACTCCATGTAAATAATCAGGACTTTTAGCGTGTATAGAGCCAGACGCCATGTAAATAATCAGGACTTTTAGCGTGTATAGAGCCAGACTCCATGTAAATAATCACTACTTTTAGTGTGTATAGAGCCAGACTCCATGTAAATAATCAGGACTTTTAGTGTGTATAGAGCCAGACTCCATGTGAATAATCAGGACTTTTAGCGTGTATAGAGCCAGACTGCATGTAAATAATCAGGACTTTTAGTGTGTATAGAGCCAGACTCCATGTAAATAATCAGGACTTTTAGCGTGTATAGAGCCAGACTCCATGTAAATAATCAGGACTTTTAGCGTGTATAGAGCCAGACTCCATGTAAATAATCAGGACTTTTAGCGTGTATAGAGCCAGACGCCATGTAAATAATCAGGACTTTTAGCGTGTATAGAGCCAGACGCCATGTAAATAATCAGGACTTTTAGCGTGTATAGAGCCAGACTCCATGTAAATAATCAGGACTTTTAGCGTCTATAGAGCCAGACTCCATGTAAATAATCACTACTTTTAGTGTGTATAGAGCCAGACTCCATGTAAATAATCAGGACTTTTAGCGTGTATAGAGCCAGACTCCATGTAAATAATCAGGACTTTTAGCGTGTATAGAGCCAGACTCCATGTAAATAATCAGGACTTTTAGCGTGTATAGAGCCAGCATATTTCTACATGTACATTGGTGAATTAAGGTTTTACTTCAACCAAAAACAGAATTACAGCAAAGATATATTCATGTATATTCACTTTGTGTAAACAGAAGTAATGCAGATGTGTTCTCACCGGGCTGGAAGTTTGTTTCTTCTTCGGTGGTGTCGGCAGCAGCAGTCGGGCTGAGGGGCGCCGGGCTTGACGTCTTAGAGTAGAGCATGTCCAGCAGGAACTTCCTGTCATTGGACAGAGTGCTGCACGGACGCTGCACAGACGATGCTACACGCACGCACACACACACACACACACACACACACACACACACACACACACACACACACACACACACACACACACACACACACACACACACACACACACAAAGAGGTGTTTCAGGCACACAGTTAGCTGGTAGAAAAAAATAAGTGGGCAACTTTCTGCAGTCAGTGGAGCAAAGGATTGTGGGTAGTGTAGTCTCACCTGGGTCATTGTGGGAGTCGGAGTGACCGTTTGTGTCCAAACTGCCAGAGGACGACACTACGGACAAACACACACAGAAGGAAACGTTGGGCTCAACATTTTGACGTCTGACTCCGACTTCATGAATTCTTTTTTTAAACATTTACCCTGACGGGACAGCTCTTCACGCAGGGCGCCGCCGCCATCGTCTGCCGGCTGCGGGCTCGGGGTTATGACATCATCGGCCGAGGACAGGCGGTTCTGGCTGAGGTGTTTACTCCTCCTCTTCTTCTCCCACTGTGTGGCCGCCAGGCTGCGCAGGAAGGTGTCTCTGCGGGTGACAGGAGACAACGTGGCCGGCACGCCGCCAGGTGGCACGCAGGTTACACAGCGTCAGAAAAAGAGACAAAGACGTCAAAAAAAAAAGAAGAAAAAATACATTTAAAAAAAAAAATCCAACAAAAACATTGAAAAAGGCGTCAAGAAACCAAAAATAATTAAAGTGACAAATTTTGAAATTTTTGGAAAAAATGACAAAAAATCTGCAAAAAATTAAAAAAAAAAAATTCTTTAAAAAGTGCCAAAAATTACAAAAAAACTGACAAAACGTAAAAAAATAACAGAAATGTCAAATAAAGTAACAAAAACATGGAAAAAGTGACAAACACGTTGAAAAGTGACAAAAAAAACAAGGACAAAAGACATCTGAGGTCATCTCGGTCTTCATACAGAAAATAGAAACAATAAAATCATTTAAATCATTGACACTGCAAACCCAAAACCAGATTACACACCAGCAATTAGACTGCACCCAGCAACACACACACACACACACACACACACACACACAAACACACACACACACACACACACACACACACACACACAGCGCTGCAATGTCCCAAACCAAGATGCTGAGATTTATGATTTGATTTGCACATGCTCAGAGACGCATGTCAGCGTCCCAAAAACCTGATCCAACAACAGACACAGAGAGAGGGAGGGACAGAACAACAGACACAGAGAGAGGGAGGGACAGAACAACAGACACAGAGAGGGAAAGACAGAACAACAGACACAGAGAGAGGGAGGGACTGAACAGACACAGAGAGAGGGAGGGACAGAACAACAGACACAGAGAGGGAAAGACAGAACAACAGACACAGAGAGAGGGAGGGACTGAACAGACACAGAGAGAGGGAGGGACAGAACAACAGACACAGAGAGAGGGAGGGACAGAACAACAGACACAGAGAGGGAGGGACAGAACAACAGACACAGAGAGAGGGAGGGACAGAACAACAGACACAGAGAGGGAGGGACAGAACAACAGACACAGAGAGAGGGAGGGACAGAACAACAGACACAGAGAGGGAGGGAGAGACAGAACAACGGACAGAGAGAGGGAGGGAGAGACAGAACAACGGACAGAGAGAGGGAGGGAGAGACAGAACAACGGACAGAGGAGGTCTGTATCACATCAAACTTAAAGACCTAACCATTGGTGCCAACTATGTCAGGCTAAAACGTCATAAAAGCAACAAGAACGTTCAGAAAAAGCACCAAAAATGACCCAAAAAAGTGAATTTGAAATGTGTCATTGTGATTACAATGTGTTTATAATGTCACTAAACTAAGAGGGCCGTTTAGGACATATCAAGAATGCACATACTCCCCTTACCTGGCTGTGTGCAACATAAAAAGTTGTCTGTGTGCAATGTAAAAAGTTGTCTGTGTGCAATGTAAAACGTCTGTGTGCAATGTAAAAAGTTGTCTGTGTGCAATGTAAAATATTGTCTGTGTGCAACGTAAAAAGTTGTCTGTGTGCAACGTAAAAAGTTGTCTGTGTGCAATGTAAAAAGTTGTCTGTGTGCAATGTAAAACGTCTGTGTGCAATGTAAAACGTCTGTGTGCAATGTAAAAAGTTGTCTGTGTGCAATGTAAAAAGTTGTCTATGTGCAATGTAAAACGACTGTGTGCAATGTAAAAAGTTGTCTGTGTGCAATGTAAAATATTGTCTGTGTGCAACGTAAAAAGTTGTCTGTGTGCAACGTAAAAAGTTGTCTGTGTGCAATGTAAAAAGTTGTCTGTGTGCAATGTAAAACGTCTGTGTGCAATGTAAAACGTCTGTGTGCAATGTAAAAAGTTGTCTGCGTGCAATGTAAAAAGTTGTCTGTGTGCAATGTAAAAAGTTGTCTGTGTGCAATGTAAAACGTCTGTGTGCAATGTAAAAAGTTGTCTGTGTGCAATGTAAAAAGTTGTCTGCGTGCAACGTAAAAAGTTGTCTGCGTGCAACGTAAAAAGTTGTCTGTGTGCAATGTAAAAAGTTGTCTGTGTGCAATGTAAAAAGTTGTCTGTGTGCAATGTAAAAAGTTGTCTGTGTGCAATGTAAAAAGTTGTCTGTGTGCAATGTAAAAAGTTGTCTGCGTGCAACGTAAAAAGTTGTCTGTGTGCAATGTAAAAAGTTGTCTGCGTGCAACATAAAAAGTTGTCTGCGTGCAATGTAAAAAGTTGTCTGTGTGCAATGTAAAAAGTTGTCTGTGTGCAATGTAAAAAGTTGTCTGTGTGCAATGTAAAAAGTTGTCTGTGTGCAATGTAAAACGTCTGTGTGCAATGTAAAAAGTTGTCTGTGTGCAATGTAAAAAGTTGTCTGCGTGCAACGTAAAAAGTTGTCTGCGTGCAACGTAAAAAGTTGTCTGCGTGCTATGTAAAAAGTTGTCTGTGTGCAATGTAAAAAGTTGTCTGTGTGCAATGTAAAAAGTTGTCTGTGTGCAATGTAAAAAGTTGTCTGTGTGCAATGTAAAAAGTTGTCTGTGTGCAACGTAAAAAGTTGTCTGTGTGTGTGCAATGTAAAAAGTTGTCTGTGTGCAACGTAAAAAGTTGTCTGTGTGCAATGTAAAACGTCTGTGTGCAATGTAAAAAGTTGTCTGTGTGCAATGTAAAACGTCTGCGTGCAACGTAAAAAGTTGTCTGCGTGCTATGTAAAAAGTTGTCTGTGTGCAATGTAAAAAGTTGTCTGTGTGCAATCTAAAAACTCGTCTGTGTGCAACGAAAAAGTTGTCTGTGTGCAATGTAAAAAGTTGTCTGCGTGCAACGTAAAACGTTGTCTGTGTGCAATGTAAAAAGTTGTCTGTGTGCAACGTAAAAAGTTGTCTGCGTGCAACGTAAAACGTTGTCTGTGTGCAATGTAAAAAGTTATCTGTGTGCAATGTAAAAAGTTGTCTGTGTGCAATGTAAAAAGTTGTCTGCGTGCAACGTAAAACGTTGTCTGTGTGCAATGTAAAAAGTTATCTGTGTGCAATGTAAAAAGTTGTCTGTGTGCAATGTAAAAAGTTGTCTGCGTGCAACGTAAAAAGTTGTCTGTGTGCAATGTAAAAAGTTGTCTGTGTGCAATGTAAAAAGTTATCTGTGTGCAATGTAAAAAGTTGTCTGTGTGCAAGTTGTCTGTGTCTCTTTCTGTCTCTTCCTCCCTTCATTGTAGAAAGTGTGAAGGATCAACCAGCTGTGTGTTTAACGGTCTGATCGTCTCAGCTGGACTTGTAGTCGTTATATTGTCGGCTAGTTTACTTTAGAATAAAACATCAGATGTTATAAACTACATGTGTTTAGTGTGCAGGAATCTTAATGTGTAAAGTAACTAGTAACTAAAGCTGTAACAGATGAATGTAGTGGAGTAAAAAGTACAATATTTCTCTCTGAGATGTAGCGGAGTAGAAGTAGAAAGTGGCATGAAAAGAAAAGACTCAAGTCAAGTACAAGTACCTCAACATTTCGTACATCTTCGTACGAAGAACAGTAATGGAGTAAATGTACTTAGTTACATTCCACCCACTGTTATACCCACACACGCACACCCAGAAGCAGCAGAGCCCGGCTCGCATCCCTCCAGCTCCCAGCATGCATTGGGGCTGCAG
This sequence comes from Gymnocephalus cernua, assembly GCA_023631565.1. Taxonomy (NCBI): domain Eukaryota; kingdom Metazoa; phylum Chordata; class Actinopteri; order Perciformes; family Percidae; genus Gymnocephalus; species Gymnocephalus cernua. The sequence goes on along the minus strand of CM042426.1, from coordinate 44,346,786 downwards.
CGGTACTTACTGGTATCTCCTCAGAACGGGCTTGTCCGGACTGACATTACAGTCCTCTGAGCTGCAGAGAGAACACAAAGCTGAGCCTGGCCTCCTCCGGACAGACAGGCAGACACAGACGCACGGACACCGGACGCCACGGTAACCTTTACCGTGTTTTATATTTTATTTATTTTTCCATAGATCATTTGACTGATACGCATTTCTTTTTACACGCACAAAAAAAGCAACAAAAACGTCAACAAAAAATAATAAATCATGAAAAAAGCACATATGTTGTCAAAAACGTTGGACACACACACACACACACACAGACACGCACACGCACACACACACACACACACACACACACACACACCATCATCATCACATACCCTTCACCATACCTAGAGATTGGTATGGGGTACTTTCCATAAAATCATCTCTCACTGCAAATCACACCAGCTATTAGGCTAACCAACATAAAACCATGCCAAGGAGGAAGAAGAGGAAGAGAGGGAGGAGGAAGAGGAGGAAGAGGAGGAAGAGACGTTTACTCACCAGAAGGGGGGGTCGGCCTCCCCAGAACTGGGGGAGGAAAAGATGGAGGAAGGGAGGGAGGAAGAAGGAAGGGAGGGAGGAGGAACGAGGGAGGAAGGAGAGAGGGAGGAGGAGGCAGGAGGGAGGAGGGAGGGAGGAAGGAACGAACGAGGGAGGAAAAGAGGAAGGGAGGGAGGAACGAGGGAGGAAGGGAGGAGGAACGAGGGAGGAACGAGAGAGGAAGGAAGGGAGGGAGGAAGGAGAGGGAGGAAAGGAGGGAGGGAGCAAGGAAGAGGGAGGGAGGAAGGAAAAGAGGAAGATGAAAGTGACAGAAACATTATGAAGTTTATAACCCAGTTATCAAACAGCTGATGTGATGAAGAACGTTAGCAGAGAGATTATAGAACAGATATCCAGATGATCAATTACTGAGAAACAATAAATAAACTCCCATAAACAACAGCGTCACCGTGGTTACATCACCGTGGTTACCATACATCCCATCATCGGCTTCACTTACTTGAAACTGGTTTTAGACTCTTTGGGCTCCGTCTTGTTGGAGAGATCTGAGGAGGAGGAGCTGAAACACACACACACACACACACACACACACACACACACACACACACACACACAGACAGATATACACACAGTATTGATTATTTACATGGAGTCTGGTGGGTTCAGGATGCTTAAAGTACTGATTATTTACATGGAGTCTGGTGGGTTCAGGATGCTTAAAGTATTGATTATTTACATGGAGTCTGGTGGGTTCAGGATGCTTAAAGTACTGATTATTTACATGGAGTCTGGTGGGTTTAGTGAAGCAACCCTGTTTAAACAGTGAAGTGTTAAGAGATTCTTCAGAGATAGACCTTTTTAAAACCTAATTTCATTGTTTCTATCAGCAGTTGGTATGAACAGAGCCAAAAGTTTAGGTCCGGTGGACTCCATAGTTACATGTCTGCAACCAGCACAACATTTCCTACATTTTGACCAACAATGATGTATGAAGAGTAAAAACTGTAGGGGAGAGAGACATTAGTTTGGAGATAATTCAGAGACTCGTACCACAGCTCCCCCCTCTGTCCTCCCCTCTAACTATGAAGATTCTGGCCCCATACACACACATTGGAAAATCTGAAACGGTCTGAAAACTGGACGATACGTAAACTGTGATTTGGTAGAAACAGTGCTTGATATCAGAATGCCCATTCAGCCCAATAAAGGCCACAGTCTTGTCTTCGGTTTAAAGCTTTAATCATGTTTCTACATTAAAGTATGGCGATACAGCATGGCCCCAAAGAGGGGTTGTTTTGAGCGATGTTAAGCGATTTCCCCAAGAGATTAAAGTCTATGGGAAATTTCGTGCCGTTTTTTGCCAATTTCGTGAAAACCGTGTGGCAAATCTCTTTGAAAACACATAGCACACCATTCCCGAGCATTACACACGTTTGGATGTATTTTGTGTGCACGTGTTGGCAACGCTCCGGGACTCCGTAACAAACAGGCGGAATAATAATAACTAGAGAATGCAATTTCTGAAGAAATTGCGTTGTGAATGCTGTATGTTGAAAGGTGAGGAGAGCAGTAGAGAAAAAACAGAGGGAGAGGAGGAAAAAGGAGAAGAAGAGGTGTTATTTGTAAGCTGACCAACTAACTGACCGATAACTGACCTTAGGCCTGAACGCCAGCAGCTGTTCTCACAGAGATGAGGCTCAGTAACGTCACAGCAACAGGTCAGGGATCAGATCACATGACCAAGTGCAGTTAAATGAATGAATGTTATGAATATTATAAATAGCAGCACACCATTCTGAATCAAGCTGAACATGTTGATGTTTGAATCTAGCTTCTATGTTGAAAAATGTGGTAGGAGTTAAGGTGCAAAAAAAGTGAGCGGAAGAATAAGAATAAACCCATAGAATAATAGAGTTGTGAATGCTTCAGCATTCACACCAATAAGTATGAGCAATAATAGTCATTGTGCTGATTGCTGCTATTGCAGCACATCGGCACACTGAACTAGAGAATGCAATTTCTGAACAAATTGCAGTGTGAATGGTGTATGTTGAAAGGCTGATGCTAATGGTTAATTTTTGTAGTAAAAAGGTGAAGTAGTGAGAATACTTGAAAAAGTTGGAATGGGTTTAATTAGCATGAAGGTTTTTGAAAAGTTGAATAATACCCAGAATGTTTGAAAGATGCAGTATATTTGAATATTTTTTAGTTGAAAAAGTGGGAATGAGTTTAAATAGTATGAATGTATTTGAAAAGTTGAATAACACTAATAATGTTTGAAAGATGTGGATTGCTGGCTTCAAGTTGGATGAAGAAGCAGCTAAAGGAGAATGAATGAGTCTGAAAAATAGGAAATGTGTCATATTAGGGAATCTCAATCACCTGTGTTGAATATGTTCAAAAAGTATGAATGGAAATTAAAAGTTGTATAAAACTCAGTTAAAGGTGCAGTAAGTAAGACTTATAAAGCTAACTTTCATATCATATCTGAAACTGACCTTATGTTCGAGTAGAACTACATGAAGGAGGTTATTTAAAAAAAAATATGGATCCTCTGGCACCAGCTACAGCCTGGAGTATGAGTTGACAAATCCACAACCCCCTGATCAGGGCCAGGGGGTTTAACTGCGTGTCAATCACTGCTCATGCACACGCATCCATTCTCCCTTGCAGTGGAGGGGCTTAGGAGACCGTTTTGGGCTTTAGCAGAAAGGGGGGAGGGACTGAGAAGTTGTCGATTTTCAAATTATTTGGCTAAGTCCTGGATCTTCACAATCCTACCTACAGCACCTTTAATGAAAGATTAACCAGAATCCTAAGGAATAGCTGACCATTATTATAGGAGAGGAATAAAAAAGAAAAGGAGGAGGAGACGAGTAGGAGAGGAAGAAAGGACAGGAGTTACACAAACACTAACAGACACAAAGGAAGAGAGGAAGATACAAAGAGAAGAGGAAAAGGAGAAGAGAAAAGGAGGAGAGGAGTAGAGAAAGAAGAGAGGAAGAGGGGAGGAAAAAGGAGAAGAGGTGTTATTTGTAAGCTGATGTCATGATGGACTAACTGACCAACTGACTGACTCAATTGACCTCAGGCCTCAACGCCAGCAGCTGTTCTCACAGAGACGAGGCTCAGTAACGTCACAGAGACGAGGCTCAGTAACGTCACAGAGACTAGGCTCAGTAACGTCACAGAGACGAGGCTCAGTCACGTCACAGAGACTAGGCTCAGTAACGTCACAGAGACTAGGCTCAGTAACGTCACAGAGACTAGGCTCAGTAACGTCACAGAGACGAGGCTCAGTAACGTCACAGAGACGAGGCTCAGTAACGTCACAGAGACGAGGCTCAGTAACGTCACAGAGACGAGGCTCAGTGACGTCACAGATACGAGGCTCAGTGACGTCACAGAGACGAGGCTCAGTGACGTCACAGAGACGAGGCTCAGTGACGTCAGAGACGAGGCTCAGTGACGTCACAGAGACGAGGCACAGTGACGTCACAGAGACGAGGCTCAGTAAAGTCACAGAGACGAGGCTCAGTGACGTCACAGAGACGAGGCTCAGTAACGTCACAGAGACGAGGCTCAGTAACGTCACAGAGACGAGGCTCAGTAACGTCACAGAGACGAGGCTCAGTAACGTCACAGAGACGAGGCTCAGTAACGTCACAGAGACTAGGCTCAGTAACGTCACAGAGACGAGGCTCAGTAACGTCACAGAGACGAGGCTCAGTGACGTCACAGAGACGAGGCTCAGTGACGTCACAGAGACGAGGCTCAGTGACGTCACAGATACGAGGCTCAGTGACGTCACAGAGACGAGGCTCAGTGACGTCACAGAGACGAGGCTCAGTGACGTCAGAGACGAGGCTCAGTGACGTCACAGAGACGAGGCACAGTGACGTCACAGAGACGAGGCTCAGTAAAGTCACAGAGACGAGGCTCAGTGACGTCACAGAGACGAGGCTCAGTAAAGTCACAGAGACGAGGCTCAGTAACGTCACAGAG
>CM042426.1:44319741-44322241 GCA_023631565.1 Gymnocephalus cernua | reverse complement strand
GACCTCACAGTCATCCCTTTAAAAGACACGCGCGTTTGGACCTTGGAGCATTCGTGTCACGTTTCCTTTCCACGTTTTTCCTCGCGATAACACGCCACGTGGCTTTAGAAAGTGGTGTGTATGTTTACGCTGTGACGTTGCAGACGGCCGTCAGCTGTATACACGCAGATAGCTGTATACACGCAAATGCGTACAGATGTTTACGCGAAGTCACGATGTCACGTTGAAGGTTCATCAAAATGTTTTCGTTGAAGGAAACACATCCGACACGTTGCTCAGAGACTCTGAACGTAACGTGATGAAAACATTGTGTGAGTGACTCAGAGCAGCTCTCACTGGCCAGCTCCATCTCCTTCAGGGGTCACTTCACAGAGAAACTACAATCCCCACAATGCATCTGACAAACTAATTACAATGATGGACAAGGAGACCATCCAGAGAAGAAGCATTTAGACATCACAAAGAGAACCCAACGGCACACAAACTAACAAAGGCCTGCAGCCTGCAGCCATAGCAACCCAAAACAAACCTGTTACCTGGCTGTGTCACCTGTAACACCCCATGCGTGCGTGCGTGCGTGCGTGCGTGCGTGCGTGCGTGCGTGCGTGCGTGCGTGCGTGCGTAGTATGGTGAAGGGTATGTGATGATGTGGGGGCCAAGGGAACTTTATCAGGATGCATAGTATCCTGATCCATGAATAACTGGCCTTTAATAATACAATTCTGCCTGCTGCCTCTATGGGAATTTAACATAGGGGTGTACTGACTTATGCCCCCTGTATTTTAACAAGACCATTTATTTATTTATGACACATTATTCATAACGTGTCAAATTCATAAACGTATGCTGAGCCACTGTATATCTATGAATATATTCCATACACAGACGTGGAGCTTTTGGTATTTGTGTGTGTGGATGGAAAGCAGAGAGAGGAAATCCTCCCCGCTGACAGACGCGTCACTGCGGTGGAAGAGTGGCGAGTTTCCCCTGAGTCAGAGAGAGATAATTACCCAGGATGCCGTGCACGCGGACAGACAGCTGAGTCCTCAGGATCAGGATGGGCTTCTTGCCTTTTCTGTGGAAAAAGAAAAGGAGTTCAGAATGAAAGCTGAAATCTCAGAGGAACATTTGACTTTCTGTAGACACACTGAACACACTAAACACATGGCGAGCATGCGCCGAACACGCAGTGAACACTCAGTGAACACGCAGTGAACACACGGTGAACACACGGTGAACACGCAGTGAACACGCAGTGAACACACAGTGAACACGCAGCAAACACAGCGAACACACAGTGAACACGCAGTGAACACGCGGTGAACACGCAGTGAACACGCGGTGAACACGCGGTGAACAAACAGTGAACACGTAGCGAACACACAGTGAACATACAGTGAACACGCAGCAAACACACAGTGAATACATAGTGAACACACGCAGTGAACACACACAGTGAACACACAGTGAACACACGTTAACACACGCAGTGAACACCTGGTTAACACACGCAGTGAACACACTGAACACACGGTGAACACACGTTAACACACACAGTGAACACATGGTAAGCACACGCAGTGAACACTTGCAGTGAACACACGCAGTGAACAAAGTGAACACAGTTAACACACACAGTGAACACACACAATGAACATTCAGTGAACACGCAGTTAACAAACAGTGAACACGCAGTGACCACACAGTGAACATGCGGTGAACAGGCAGCGAACACGCAGCGAACAAACAGCGAACACGCAGCGAACAAACAGTGAACACACAGTGAACACACAAAGTGAGCACACGGTGAACACACAGTGAACACGCAGCAAACACACAGTGAACACACAGTGAACACACGGTGAACACACGGTGAACACAGTGAACACGCAGTGAACACGCAGTGAACACGCAGTGAACACGCAGTGAACACACGGTTAACAAACAGTGAACACGTAGCGAACACACAGTGAACATACAGTGAACACGCAGCAAACACGGTGAACACACGTGAACACACGCAGTGAACACGCAGTGAACACAGTGAACACACAGTGAACACACGCAGTGAACACACTGAACACACAGTGAACACATGCAGTGAACACACAGTGAACAGATGCAGTGAACACACAGTGAACACACAGTGAACACATGCAGTGAACACACAGTGAACACACGCAGTGAACACACTGAACACACAGTGAACACATGCAGTGAACACAGTGAACACACGCAGTGAACACACTGAACACACGGTGAACACATGCAGTGAACACACAGTGGACACATGCAGTGAACACACAGTGAACACACAGTGAACACACAGTGAACACACAGTGAACACACAGTGAACACACGCAGTGAACACACTGAACACACGGTGAACACACGTTAACACACGCAGTGAACACATGGTGAACACACGCAGTGAACACTTGCAATGAACACACGCAGTGAACAAAGTGAACACAGTTAACACACACAGTGAACTCACACA
>CM042426.1:44304741-44312241 GCA_023631565.1 Gymnocephalus cernua | reverse complement strand
GTTGTGAATGTTGTTCCCACGTTTAGATCTCTGAAGAGCTGCAGAAGTCGAGGCTGAAACCATAACAACATGTCTACAACTCGGACCTGTTGAGTGCAACAATGTGTGAATACGACCAGGCTTTCTGGGACTTTTTTTAAAGTTTTAGACCCTCTTTCGGAAATGGTGACTGCAAATTTTGTAGTAACAACATGAATCTGATGGGCGCTTTTTAGAAAAAAAATGTAAAGACATTTTTGGCGTGTTTTTGTAAAAAAAAATGACATTTCTTGGACATTTTGGTCCCGTTTTTTTGGGGGCGTTTTTTTGGGACTTTTTTTAGAGACATTTTGGATGCTCTTTTGGATGCATTGACTGCATATTTTGTAGTAAGAACATGAATGGAGGCCTGGACAGACTGATGCTGGGCTAATTGGGTTCAGGGTTTTGAAAATGTGACTACTGATTGGACAAAAGGACAATTGTAAAAAACTGTAAATGTGCTATAAGACGGGCGTAACTTTGGGTTCAACACAACGAGACACGTCTACATGGATGGAGAAAACATTGATAGTAGCTATAGGAAAAAAGAGACAAAAACGTCAAAAGGCGACAAAAACACGCTCAAAAAACTCGAAAAAGGAGACAGAAATATTGAAAAAAAAGAGTCCAAAAAAAACCTTTAAAAAGGCGACAAAAAAAGGGGAAAAACCCACAAAAAAACTTGAAAAAAGCGACAGAAATGTCAAAAGAATTGTCCGAAAAAAAACGTTAAATAGGCGACAAAAACTGAGAAAAAAGCAAGAAAAACGCAGCATTTTGTCATATCTGTAACGGATCTGACAGGAAACAGGAAGTGAAATATGAAGTGTACATTGCTGGACATCAGGACGTCACCCAGACGGCCGTTACGGCGAGTCCCACGCCGGATCTCTTTTCTTTCTGGTCTGAACGCGTCCTCTGTGTCAGTGATATCACGTCTCTGGATCTCTGCTGCAGCAGGTCGAGCCCCGAGGCATCATGGGAACAATTAGGGAGTCTGTGGAGGAATGTGACCCATCGGGACCGCCGCCCCAATCAGGACCGGCTTTATCTGATGCTGCAGATTCCAACGGGCTCCAAACGCCTCGCACAAGGCTGGACTGCTTCTCTGTGGCCTTCTGACCTCTTCCTTCAAAGACTTGGTGGGCACGTTTTGGGACTTTTTTTTTTTTTTTTTTACACATTTTGAGCACTTTTTTTTTTTAAAGAAATTAAGACACTTTAACTTGTTTTTACACATTTCGTCACAAGTTTCTTTTCGCTTTTTGTCACTTTTTAAAAAAATGTTTCAATGTTTTTTTGTCTTTACCTGATGATGCAAATTCCCGCGGGGCTTTGAACGCCTTAACACTTCTCACTTGGCCATACGTGACATGTGACCGTACGAGACACGTGGCCATACCCGACATGTGACTGTACGAGACCATACGAGACACGTGGCCATACCCGACATGTGACTGTACGAGACCATACGAGACACGTGGCCATACGAGACACGTGGCCATACCCGTCATGTGACCGTACGAGACCATACGAGACACGTGGCCATACGAGACATGTGACCATACGTGACATGTGACTGTACGAGACCATACGAGACACGTGGCCATACGAGACACGTGGCCATACGTGACACGTGGCCATACCCGTCATGTGACCGTACGAGACCATACGAGACACGTGGCCATACGAGACATGTGACCATACGTGACATGTGACCGTACGAGACCATACGAGACACGTGGCCATACGAGACATGTGACCATACGTGACATGTGACCGTAAGAGACCATACGAGACACGTGGCCATACGAGACATGTGACCATACGTGACACGTGGCCATACCCGACATGTGACCATACGTTACACGTGGCCATACCCGACATGTGACCATACGTGACACGTGGCCATACCCGACATGTGACCATACGTGACACGTGGCCATACGAGACATGTGACCATACGTGACATGTGACCATACGAGACACGTGCCCGTACGAGACACGTGCCCATACGCGACACGTGGCCATACGTGACATGTGACCGTACGAGACACGTGGCCATACGTGACACGTGACCGTACCCAACATGTGACCATACGAGACACGTGGCCATACGTGACACGTGGCCATACCCGACATGTGACCATACGTAACATGTGGCCATACGAGACACGTGGCCATACCCGACATGTGACCATACGTAACATGTGGCCATACGAGACACGTGGCCATACCCGACATGTGACCATACGTGACATGTGGCCATACCCAACATGTGACCATACGTGACATGTGACCGTACGAGACACGTGGCCATACGTGACATGTGGCCATACCCAACATGTGACCATACGTGACATGTGACTGTACGAGACACGTGGCCATACGTGACACGTGCCCGTACGCGACACGTGGCCATACGTGACATGTGCCCGTACGCGACACGTGGCCATACGTGACACGTGGCCATACCCGACATGTGACCATACGTGACACGTGGCCATACATGACATGTGACCATACGTGACCATACATGACCATACGTGACACGTGGCCATACGTGCTCCTGCAGAAACACAGCGGCGGATCACCATCACATCTTAATACATCCAGGGGGGAAGCAGAACAGTCAGCGTAGATTCAACACAGAACCAGAATTCAGACATTACTTTCAGTTTGAGTTATTTTTATACACAGTACCACTTCAAACATTACAATAATACAGTTGGGGTACAAGATCAATTGGGTAGAGTGAATGGGTTATAGAACAAGCCAACATACTTGGACAGTTTGTTTACAAGATGGTCAATATGATATTTAAAGTTGAGTGAGTCGGGAATGAGGACCACCAGGAATTTAGTGGAATGCAGTCCTTTTATTTATTTAGTGTGTATCCCTTTAAGAAGTGTGTGTGTGTGTGTGTGTGTGTGTGTGTGTGTGTGTGTGTGTGTGTGTGTGTGTGTGTGTGTGTGTGTGTGTGTGTGTGTGTGTGTGTGTGTGTGTGTGTGTGTGAGTGTGAGTGTGAGTGTGAGTGAGTGAGTGAGTGAGTGCCCAATCCGTTCCGCCTGCCCGATCCGTTCTGCGCATGTCCAAAAATCTGCGCATGCGCAGAAGCTCATGCTTTTACGACCCTACCTGATCGGTTCTATGTTTTGGACGTTCCGCCGGTTGCTGGAAGAAAACATTAGACGTTGACAGTACAAGTTGTTTGCGGGAGTTGCCTAAAGTATCTGTTATTGATATACGGAGGGTTGTCTAAAGTATCTCCAGTACGACACCACGTAGCAAATTAAACAATGACTTAGCTACGTTGCTTAATTTCTTTGCAACTTTGAAGGTAATTTGCTAACGCTAGCTAGCCTGAGCTAGGAGCCTTGCTCCGTCATGCTTCAGGTTAATCATGCTTTAAATAAAGTGTAATCATGTGTATACACCTCTCACTTCATGTGTTTGTACTTTTATAAGAATATAAGGTAAAACAGGGCTACAAATGAGATCTCTGAGAGCCCAGCATGCTCCTATAGCTAACTATTATGTAGCTGCATGCTAACGCAACATATCTGTAATCTTGGCCAACGGTGGTGATTTTTCACGGTAAAGTCCTGCTATATACTCCGCTGCTACCGCGAACAATCACCAATAAAGACTTCTAAACCAAATACTAAACAACCGGACATGTCCCAGCACTAAAGTGACCAGAATTTGTGGAGAAATGACCAGCATTGGCCAAGATTACAGCTAGCTATGTTGCGTTAGCATGCTACATAATAATTAGCTAGCCGCTAGGAGTATGCTAACGTTAGATAGTGGAACGAAGCAGCACTTTCTAACGTGAGAAATCTCAGATAAAGGCTTCTGAACCAAACACGACCCAATCGGACGTGTTTTAGCAAGAATGAGACCCAGAATTGGGGAGAATTTAACAACAATGGCCGCCAAGATGACATGTTTACTGCTGTTAGCATGTAGCTACTATAGTGGTATACAGCAGTGGTGGCTGGAAGAGCTGTTATCTCGTCTTTGAAAGGACACTTACTTTATTAGTCAAGACCATAGACAGGTATATTAATAAATAATTAATGGTCTATGGTCAGGACGAAGTATTACCAGTAAAACTATCAACATAAACAACACAACAATGACGTCGCTAGCGGTTTTGTATCGGTGTCAACAAGTCTTAATTTAAATATCTTCATAAAAAAAGAAAAGTTGCCATCAAGTGTTTTTTAACGCATGCGTGGTACAAATCGCACAGGTTTTCTGCTACGCAATTATGCGCAGAACGGATCGGGCAGATGAAACGGATCGGGTACTGACAGCATCCCTTTAAGAGGTCCCAATATTTGCATCACATTGACGAATCCCTGGGAACAGATTTGACTGAGAGTCATTAATAAAAGGCCGGTCGGGCGTGTTCAAACACAGACTGCTGAGTCATGATCTTCTGCAGAACTTTAGCCTCTGAGATATCTGAGGGATGACATCACCACTGATGAGTATGTGGGTCACTACAGATTATTCAGCGTTTGTTGCTGCTTCACTTTTTAGCCATTTTTGTCCCTTTTTTAAAGAAATTGTCGCTTTTTGAGTGTGTGTGTGTGTGTGTGTGTGTGTGTGTGTGTGTGTGTGTGTGTGTGTGTGTGTGTGTGTGTGTGTGTGTGAGAGAGAGAGAGAGTATGTGTATCTGTGTCTGTGTCTGTGTCTGAAGTGTAAGTGGGACTTCATGTCAGACTGAAGCACAAAGCTGCGTTCACTTCCTGTTTGGAAAACTGCACGCTGATCCAAACAGGAAGCATCATTAGTCAGCTAAGCAGCAGGAAACGGTGACACACAGTTTAAACTCTACAAGAAACATCTCGCAGGAAGAAGAGGCTTTTACTTTGGCGAGGCGAGGCTGTGAGTTAAACCTTAAAGATGTTGATGGAAAAGAGTTTTATCCTTTAAAAGCTGCACAAACTTCCTGTTTTCAGCAGAAACACAAACAAACAGCGGCTCTTTAGTCAGCTTTTACTCTGAAAACAATACTTTAAAGTGCCCATATTATGAAAAAATCTCTTTTTCTGGGATCTGGGGTGTTATTTTGTGTCTCTGGTGCTTTCACACGCATACAAACTTAGAAAATAACCATCCATGTTGTTCTGAGTGAGATACGGTTTCTGAATGATTCCTGCCTTCAGTCTCTGGGTGAGCTGGTCAAAATCTGCACGGCTTGTTACGTCAGTAGCCGAGACGACGGGCTAAACACAACCGTTAGCATGCTAGCGCTAGCGTTAGCATGCTAACTCGTTCTCAATGGCAAAGCACTGCTACAACACACACAAGTTCACCATAATCTCCAGAAGAAGTACTTCCATGTGCGCCCTCCTTTAGAAGAAGTCTCCCGGCTAATCCTGCCTTGTAACTGACCAAAGTTGGAGAAACAACCTTTCTTTTACTGTCTGTGGAGCTAACTGACATGATCTACCATCTGAGCTACTGAGCATGTGCAGAGTGGAATCAAAGATAGTACAGAAGGAAAGATGATTCACTCTGTAGCTAAAACAGAGACCTGAACACAAGGTGAAAAGAGGAGCTGCAGCAGTGAGAGAGAGATGTGCTGTACAACAACAAAAAAAAAAAAAAAAAAAAAATTATATATATATATATATATATATATATATATATATATATATATATATATATATATATATATATAAATAAAAAGAGTAGCTACTCTCTAAGGCAGGATGGGTTGTGCAAAAATATGGTGTTCTGTTATTGTGGCGCATTGATTTTCACAGTGTTTACTTGTAGATGGTTGTTTTTATTGTTCCTATTTATTAATCTATTGTTCTTTATTGTAAGAGCAGCTAAAGTTGTCAGCGCCGGAGTCAAGAAAAGTTTCCCCAAGTAGACAATCTGAACACATATGACTTCACTGATACACACATCTGACTGGACTGACGATAAAGTCAACAGCAGAAAACTGACACCAAACTCCATTCAAAAACATGGCTTTTTAATGTGAAGAGATCATTAGCAAGGCTATCTAAACCCAAGACTGACCAATCGTTTCAAGTCTTCTGGAAAGTTCGGTATCAAGCAGCACTGCATCTCTTGTCTTAAAGAATAAATATTGGATGGAAAGATGTAAGACTTTAATCATTCTCTGCGTGGCCAATTTACCAAGAACATACTAAATTGCCTGATTTTTAAACGGAGTTTGGAATGTCACCAATATCTTGAGGGAAAACAGAGTATTTATGGCTTTAAAGCACTTTAACTTTAGAGGTAAAGTTATGCAACACAACTTGTGTTCTGTACAAATGTAGATTTATCCCATTTAAGACTTTAAATAATTCTCTAGATGACCAAATTACCAAGAATACCATAAATCGCCTGATTTGTAAACAGAGTTTGGCGTGTCACCAATATCTGGAGAGAAAGTGAGAGTATTTTATGTTTGTTTCACACCTGTTGCGTTAAACATTTTTTTAAATGTAGTTTTAAAGTTATGCAACAAGACTTGTTTGCTGTAGAGATGTAGATTTATCCCATCTTAAGACTTTAAATAACTCTTTAAGTGACCTAATTACCAAGAACACACTAAATTGCCTGATTTTTAAAGGGAGTCTGGCGTGTCACCATCGCGGAAACAGATGTGAAAATGTGAAAACAGAGTATTTTATGTTTGTTTCACACCTGTTGCGTAAACCTTTTATAAGTTTAGTTTTAAAGTTATCCCCCAAGACTTGTTTACCCTTAAGTGTAATTCGGCAGATATTTTGGTTGATTTACTTGTGTTTTAGTTTAATGACCCACCTTTAGAGGCGCCTCCAGGAGCTTGTGTATCCCGGCGATCTGCTCACTGAGCGGCAGGTTCTCTTCCACGCTCACCGTCGGAGGTCTCCGAGGTTCGGGGAAGTTTGTGCAGATAAACGGGTCCGAGTCCTCCAGGTACTGGATCCGGCAAACGAAAGAGGCCATGGCCGTGTGACCGCGACCCTCCTGCGGCTGAAAGAGTCCGTGTGTCCCGGTGTAGACGCGTCCAGCTCCGGAAGAATTTGTTAAATGAAGAAAATCCACCCGGTGGCATGGATGTATTAAGAGAACCGATAAAACGGTAAAGCTGCTGTGGATATAAAAGAACTTCCGGTAACTTTCAAAATAAAAGCAGTTTTCAAAATAAAAGCACCTTTTGGCAGTTTATTATTATTATTTTTTTATAAAATTGTTACTTTTACATTTCCCATTGTCAAGGCCAGCCTGTGGCATAGATAGGCAGGATAGGCAAATGCTAGGGGCGCTGGCAGTCCAAATGAATAAAGAAAAGTGTAAGACTAACTTCAGACACATTAGGCCATATTTAACAACAGAGGCAGCCAAACTATTTATGCATGCCATGATCTTTTCACACATATCATACTGTTTCACAAGCTGGTCCAAAGCAAACATCACAACTCTTAAACCAATAGAAACCCTTTATAAGCAAACTTT
>CM042426.1:44289741-44299741 GCA_023631565.1 Gymnocephalus cernua | reverse complement strand
CAGAGATGATTTTGAAATTTAACACGACCTACTTCATTGCTAAGAAGGAACTACCCTTCACCAAATTCAAAAGCCAGCTCGGGCTTCAAAGGAAAAATGGCTTAAAACTTAACGAAACATACAACGATACAGCATGCGCACAATTCGTTGGAGTAATTTTGAATACTCTGAAGGGGGGGAGACTTACAAGAAGATCAAGGATGCTCCGTATATCAATTATGATCGATGGGGACACCGATGTTTCAACAAAATGCTAAATCATATAAGCAAGGATCCTAAACGAAGGGGGGGGGTAAAGGCACAAGTTGTTTAGGCCTACTTGTCCTAGTGGAATGTTATTGGTCAGTGCACCTAATGTAATGTTTACATACATTTGTTAAGTATTGTTTTTAACTATGAAATGACCGACAGGTTACTAAGCACTTCGTTACTAAGCATCCACGTTATTCAATTTGGTTGAAAGAAACCCAAATGGTCTGATATAGAAACTTTTAGAAAACGGGTCAAAGTTGACCCGAGCAAACGGAACGTTGCAGTTGCGTCTCTCCGCCGCCAGAGGGCGCTGCTTAGTAACAATGAGCTGGCAGATCAGAGCAGCTGTGTGTGTGTGTGTTCTTTTTTAACTACATTCGTGGGGTCCAAAACCGGGAATACAGTATACTTGTGGGGTCCGGACAGCTGTGTGGGGCCAAAATGCTGGACCCCACAAGTTTAAAGGGCTGTTTGAGGGTTAAGACTTGGTTTTAGGATTATGGTTAGAATTAGGTTATGGTTAGGGTGAGGGTTAAGGTTAGGCATTTAGTTGTGATGGTTAAGGTGAGGGCCTTTCAAAATAAAATATTTTACCCATGGAACTTAAATCAGTCAGAAAGGTTTCTTACTTAATGGTTATTTGTATACTGCAGATAAATCTGTTTTTTATTATTAGTTTAGCTTTTATTGAAAGATCACATTTGACTTTTCCTGCAGGCTGCATTTAAGCATTACATTCAACACTTAACAGGAAGTAGTTTGGTTCCTCCTCGGTGAAGGCCATCTCAAAGCTCTCATTTCTGCCCCGAGGACAGAGGAGGAAGGAAAGAACATCGAGGACCTCCACCTGACAAAGTAAATGTCCTGTTTGATCCATGTTCAACAACATACTGGTGTATGAGTATTAGGTTAAACATACTGGTGTATGAGTATTAGGTTAAACATACTGGTGTATGAGTATTAGGTTAAAACATACTGGTGTATGAGTATTAGGTTAAACATACTGGTGTATGAGTATTAGGTTAAAACATACTGGTGTATGAGTATTAGGTTAAAACATACTGATGTATGAGTATTAGGCTAAAACATACTGATGTATGAGTATTAGGTTAAAACATACTGGTGTATGAGTATTAGGTTAAAACATACTGGTGTATGAGTATTAGGTTAAAACATACTGGTGTATGAGTATTAGGTTAAAACATACAGGTGTATGAGTATTAGGTTAAAACATACTGGTGTATGAGTATTAGGTTAAAACATACAGGTGTATGAGTATTAGGTTAAAACATACAGGTGTATGAGTATTAGGTTAAAACATACTGGTGTATGAGTATTAGGTTAAAACATACAGGTGTATGAGTATTAGGTTAAAACATACTGATGTATGAGTATTAGGCTAAAACATACTGATGTATGAGTATTAGGTTAAAACATACAGGTGTATGAGTATTAGGTTAAAACATACTGGTGAATGAGTATTAGGTTAAAACATACTGGTGTATGAGTATTAGGTTAAAACATACAGGTGTATGAGTATTAGGTTAAAACATACTGGTGTATGAGTATTAGGTTAAAACATACTGGTGTATGAGTATTAGGTTAAAACATACTGATGTATGAGTATTAGGTTAAAACATACAGGTGTATGAGTATTAGGTTAAAACATACAGGTGTATGAGTATTAGGTTAAAACATACTGGTGTATGAGTATTAGGTTAAACATACTGGTGTATGAGTATTAGGTTAAAACATACTGGTGTATGAGTATTAGGTTAAAACATACAGGTGTATGAGTATTAGGTTAAAACATACAGGTGTATGAGTATTAGGTTAAAACATACTGGTGTATGAGTATTAGGTTAAACATACTGGTGTATGAGTATTAGGTTAAAACATACTGGTGTATGAGTATTAGGTTAAAACATACTGGTGTATGAGTATTAGGTTAAAACATACTGGTGTATGAGTATTAGGTTAAAACATACTGGTGTATGAGTATTAGGTTAAAACATACTGGTGTATGAGTATTAGGTTAAAACATACAGGTGTATGAGTATTAGGTTAAAACATACTGGTGTATGAGTATTAGGTTAAAACATACTGGTGTATGAGTATTAGGTTAAAACATACTGATGTATGAGTATTAGGTTAAAACATACAGGTGTATGAGTATTAGGTTAAAACATACAGGTGTATGAGTATTAGGTTAAAACATACTGGTGTATGAGTATTAGGTTAAAACATACAGGTGTATGAGTATTAGGTTAAAACATACAGGTGTATGAGTATTAGGTTAAAACATACTGGTGTATGAGTATTAGGTTAAAACATACTGGTGTATGAGTATTAGGTTAAAACATACAGGTGTATGAGTATTAGGTTAAAACATACTGGTGTATGAGTATTAGGTTATACATACTGGTGTATGAGTATTAGGTTAAAACATACTGATGTATGAGTATTAGGTTAAAACATACTGGTGTATGAGTATTAGGTTAAACATACTGGTGTATGAGTATTAGGTTATACATACTGGTGTATGAGTATTAGGTTATACATACTGGTGTATGAGTATTAGGTTAAAACATACTGATGTATGAGTATTAGGTTAAAACATACAGGTGTATGAGTATTAAGTTAAAACATACTGATGTATGAGTATTAGGTTAAAACATACTGGTGTATGAGTATTAGGTTAAAACATACTGGTGTATGAGTATTAGGTTAAAACATACTGGTGTATGAGTATTAGGTTAAAACATACTGGTGTATGAGTATTAGGTTAAAACATACTGATGTATGAGTATTAGGTTAAAACATACTGGTGTATGAGTATTAGGTTAAAACATACTGGTGTATGATTATTAGGTTAAACATACTGGTGTATGAGTATTAGGTTAAAACATACAGGTGTATGAGTATTAGGTAAAAACATACTGGTGTATGAGTATTAGGTTAAAACATACTGGTGTATGAGTATTAGGTTAAAACATACTGGTGTATGAGTATTAGGTTAAACATACTGGTGTATGAGTATTAGGTTAAAACATACTGGTGTATGAGTATTAGGTTAAAACATACTGGTGTATGAGTATTAGGTTAAAACATACTGGTGTATGAGTATTAGGTTAAACATACTGGTGTATGAGTATTAGGTTAAAACATACTGGTGTATGAGTATTAGTTCCACTGGGACCTCTGTATGGCTCAGTGGGACGACAGACTTTTTATTAATTATCAAATAACAATTATCTCCTGAAGACACAAACATCTAACAGGAAGTGACCTACTTAACACTCCTAGAGATGGGAAATACGGCTAACGTTAGCTTGACCGCAGGCGTTGGTTGCGTGTTTAGTTTCAGTTCCAGTAAAATGTTATCCGTCAGATCGCCATGCCAACCACATGTGTTCCAGTAAACACACACACACACACACACACACCATTTTTTTTATTTCAGTATATTTCTATAATTACTTAAAAATAAGTATTGTAATACCGTTTTTTTCAACATATGACACACACACACACACACACACACACACACACACACACACACACACACACACACACACACACACACACACACACACACACACACACACACACACACACCTGCTGTGCTCTGCCAGCTGATTGTTACTAAGCAGCGCCCTCTGGTGGCGGAGAGACGCAACTGCAACATCATGTTGTCTTCGGGTCTAATTTGATCAATTTTCAAAAAGTTTCTATATCAGAACATTTGGGTTTCTTTAAACCAAATTGAATAACGTGGATGGTTCCATTTAACGCTCTTCACAAGTAAAATAAATGATCAGTTCACTACTTTCATTGAATTTGGGTGTTGAAAAACATGACAGAAATTTGGGAAATAGCTTTTAAAAAACGTGGGGGAAAAAAACAGGAAAAAGTCCCAAAAAAAGCGCAGAAAAAATAGACAAAAACATCAGAAAAGTGACAATAACGTTGAAAGAAGTGACACAAAATGTCAGGAAAAGATTAAAAAACATCAGGAAGGAGGCCAAAAAACGTTGAAAAAAAAGTTTGAATTTGAAATTCTGACAAAATTCTGAGAAAATCAAAAAGTTGCATATGGTGGACGGGTTAAAAGAGCTGCCTGAATATTGCTCAGACAACATTCATCAGGTACGTTTAAATAAAATATTCTTGAGTTTTATATCTTTGTGAAAAGGTTAAAGACATTCTGAGGACTGTGTACGCAGAACCAGTCCTTAGTGTTAGTTGTGTTGTACTGGTCAGGTGTATTCACTATAAGGACTGTGTATGGATACTGTTATGTTTTGTATTGGTGTGTATGCATTTTTACACTCACTATCATCACTACATTACTGTCTCATTTACGTATATGAACAAATACAATAATGAAATTAAAATGTGTTTTTACACAAATTGTTAATTCAGTTTTATTTTGTATTATGGCTAAAAACATAAGATGCAATCAGTTTCTATTGTAATACCCAACTCCTTTCCGTTGTGATTACAAAATACAAAATTAAAAATAGCTTGTTTCTTAAAAAAGTATTAATGTAAAAACAGAATTGAAGTGATTTTGCCACTTACATTTGTGTGTATCTAATATTATAGAGAAATGCTGATACTACTAATAATAGTAAATACCTAACAGCATATATACAGAGTCGCATTTTTCGATAATCTTGCTATACACTGTCCTCAAAGTGTCTACAACTGATCAGTACATGTACACTGAGGATTATGTATCCATACCCCTCTATCAAATATCAACATCTAGTAAAAACTGCTTTCCAACCAAAAAGATCTGATGTCAGTATCAACATTAAATAGAGATTGTCACCTTTTCAACATCTTTGAGGCTGTCAGATGCCAAGACCGCATGGTGACCCTCTGCCTCAGCTGAAATCTTGTGTAGAAAAAAGGGGAAAATTATCATTAATTAACCAGTAATGTACAATAAGATTATGCCTGTTGGTATGGAGTGAGGTAACAACTTAATTATCTGTACAGGAGTAAGATAAAGCCTCAGGTATATTTGTACAGCCATTCACAGAAACTGAGTCAGTACAGCACAGTGACATCCAGTGTTAAACAAATGACTATAGTTACTGATATCCTGAAAAGCTAACAATAAAAATATGAACAAAGAAAAGGATAGATGATTGTGATAAGATGATAATGTAGTGAAATGATGGTAGTATCTTGACATGCACACCAATAAAAAACACGTGATGGTATCCATACACAGTTCTCATAGTGTATACACCTGAACAATACATGTACTTGGTTTTACAACGGAGCATTAGGGCCACATCAAGGGAAAATTAAAGAGGAAGATTTTTTATTTATTTTGCATTTTGAGAATTAAGGCGAAAGTCAACATGACGAGAATAAAGTTGAAATACTTTTTCGAGAATAAAGTCAACATGTCGACAAAAAACTTGATATTTCAAGAATCTGACTTTTGAGAATAAACCAAACTACTAGCTTTACCTATTGTCTTTTACAAGATGCCTTGTGAAGGCCTGTATGAACTCGTGAAATTATACTTCAGAATCGGTTTTAATAACTATATAATATAATATAATATATATAATAATATATATAAATAATTATTTCTCTTTTAGCACATAAACACAGTTTGGTGATAAGTATTAGGACTTTGAAGAGATTGTGCCGAAAAGTGCGTCTATTCAGAAGGAGAAACCACACAAACTTGGAAGAGGTGGCCGTATTCCTGCACACTGAAATAGCTTGTAATGGACAGATGCGAGGGTATCCATGGTTACGCCTACGGGCAATACAGAGAGGATATGTTGTATCACAAGACACAATAAGACAATTGATCAAATTGTTTGATCCTGAAGGAGTTCAGCTCAGGCAAGGATGTAACCCATATCTGTGATGTTGCCTACATGGCAGCTGGCGTGGCGGACAGTCGCTCTAATGGGATTAAGTGATAAAGGAGTTGAATTTATTCTCGTCATTTCAACTTTAATCTCAACATTTCAACTTTATTCTCGTCATGTTGACTTAATTCTCGACATTTCGACTTTATTCTCGCAATGCAAAATAAATAAATAAATCTTCTTCCTTCATTTTTTCCCCTTGATGTGGCCCTAATGCTCCGTCGTACGGTTTAGTTACTCTACTTTGATAACCACTGAGAAACACCACTGAGAAACAGAAATGAAACATGTTCCACTTGCAGCCTTCGGCCACCAGGTGTCGCTGCTCCCCAACAATCAGCTGGCAGAGCCTTGTATTGTCCCGTCCACCTTTTCAAATTCAAACTTTTTTTCAACGTTGTGGCCTCCTTCCCGACGTTTTTGAAGCTTTTCCTGACATTTTCTGTCACTTCTTTCAACGTTATTGTCACTTTTCTGATGTTTTTGTCACTTTCTCCCAAGTTTTTTTTTTTGTCACGTTTTCAAATGTTTTTGTCTATTTTTTCTGTGCTTTTTTGGGGGACTTGTTTTTTTGTTTTTCCTCACGTTTTTAAAAGCTATTTTTCAAATTGTTGTCACGTTTTTCAACGTTCTTTCATCAATTCTTTCTTATTTCTCTCTGAAATGTAGCGGAGTAGAAGTAGAAAGTGGCATGAACAGAAAAGACTCAAGTAAAGTACAAGTACCTCAACATTTGGACTGGAGTACAGTACTGGAGTAAATGTACTTAGTTACATTCTAGCGCTGCTTGTTTCTAGACCGTCTCTTGCTTCACTCATGTTCTTTGTATTCCCCATGATGCACTGCAGACAGGGACAAAAAACAAGAGGAAAAAAATGACAAAAATCTGCCGGGACAATAAATGATTGAAATAGCGATAAAAATGCGGAAAAAAGCGAATAAAAAATGCAAAAGATACCAAAAACGACAAAAAACTGCGAAAAAAAACGTTGGAAAAGCTACGAAAACATAGAAATGAAAAAGCAAAAATGTAGAAAAAATCGATGACAAAAAGCTACAAAACACTACAAACAAAAAGACAAAAACATGCCAGAAAACATTGGAAAAAGCGACAAAAACAGAAAAATATGTACAAGTACAAAGTGGCATGAAAACAAAAGACTCAGTACAGTACAAGTACGAGTAGCAGGCATAGATTTCAGGGGGAATGCACACACACACACTCCTCCATTTTTTTACTAAAGTCATGACAGAGACTCTGCATAGTGGCTTCATCCGTTCCCTCTGAGAGGGTCTTCTAGAAAACAGGACAAATTATTACTGAGAGAAGAAACCTCATCAGCTCCTCCAAAGTGAGGCAGCTTGCATTTCTGAATGCAAATCTCTCATTAAATAAAAATATGATCAGCATTGTGTGTGTGTGTTCATGCTAGTTATACAAAACATAACTGGTGAGATAGTTCATGCTGGTTATAACATCCCTATAAAGAAGAGAGAAAAAGAGGGACCAGTTTAATCCTTTCGGTTATTTATTTTTCTTTAATATGGGTTCTATTATGTTGTTCAGATTCAGATTGTATTTGTTTTGAATGTTGTTTATTTAAATGCAAAGGTTTAATAGTATTCTTTTTCATAACAAATCAATGCATTTTTAAAGAAATTGTAAGACATTGTGAGTATGATTTCATTTAATAATTTAATTAGAATTGTTTTTCACACCTATCATAGTCAAAACATTAATGTTTTTAAAGAGCTGTTTGTGAGCCAGAAGAGCCGGCTCTTTTCAGTGAGCTGAGTTCAACGAGCCGGCTCACGAAAAAGATCACTACCCCCCAACCCCAATATTTAGAAGAGGGAGATCCCCCCCCCCCCCCCCCACACACCCAAAAAATATATATATATATAAAAGACCCACTTCACAAAAATAACCGTTCAAGACAAGTTTATACCCTTCTTGGGAATGCCAACTTTGTTATAATATTGATGGAAAAACAAAACAAAAACTGAATATTTCAATTCCAAAACTGCCTTTTTCAGCATTTGGACTTAAGTACAGTACTTAGAGTAAATGTACTTAGTTACATTCCACCACTGAGAAACAGGAATGATGTTGCACTTGCAGCATACGGCCACCAGGTGGCGCTGCTCCCCAACAATCAGCTGGCAGAGCCTTGTATTGTCCCGTCCACCATATGCAACTTTTGGATTTTCTCGGTCAGAATTTCAAATGAAAACTGTTTTTTTTTCAACGTTTTGGCCTCCTTCCTGTCGTTTAGAAGCTTTACCTGACATTTTTTGTCACTTCTTTCAACGTTATTCTCACTTTTCTGATGTTTTTGTCACTTTCTTCCAAGTTTTTTTTGTCAAGTTTTCCGATGGTTTTGTCTATTTTTTCTGTGCTTTTTCCCCCAACATTTTTAAAAACTATTTCCCAAATTTTTGTCACATTTTTCAACGTTCTGTCATAAATGTTTTTTTCTTCAAATGCTATAAAATTGAATAAAACACCCAAATTCAATTTAAGTAGTGAAGTGATCATTTATTTTACTTGTGAAGAGCGTTAAATGGAACCATCCTAGTTATTCAATTTGGTTAAAAATGGGTCAAATTTGGTAGCCTTGTGAGACCGTCCTGATCTCCTGAATCAGTCTGGCATCTTGAGACAGAGAAAATTTGAGAAGGGTCCAACTGCAGCTTGCAGCCGCTCACGCCACGCCCCACTGCTCACGCCACGCCCCACTGCTCATGCCACGCCCCCTCACGCCACTCCCACCGGTGGCACGCAACTTCCGACTTTCAGACAATAAGGTGTGGCTAGTTGTTGCTAGTCATGGTGGCACAAAGGAAGTTAAAAAGAGAATTAAAATGACAACGCAACAAAACCCTGGGCATACAATTTGGCAGTAATCTGAGCAAGACGGAGACATCGGCCGAGGAGACGAGCTGAACAAGGATCACACTTTCTCAGTGGAGTGACCACGAAATCATGAAGCGTTACAGATTAATCAGCCGTGTAATATTAGAGTTACTAGAAGAAATCAAAGATGACATCATATCTCCGACTCAGCGTTCACATCCATCCAGCAGTTGTTAAACTCTTCGCTACGTTACGAATATTATCATCAGGATCATTTTTAAAAGTCATAGCATCAGCAGTGGGAAGATGGCCGTCTGCACTCAGCCGTATCAGAGCACCAGGACTTAACGCTCTGCTACAACGCTTTTATGGTCTAGTGGGCGGAGAAAGACGCTGGTTACCTGGTGAACTGCAGGTTTGGTAAATACCACATAAGCTGAAGTGCTGCAGCTGCAGTGTGCGCTTTCTGCAGGTTGGCCATGCCGCTGATCACGCTACGTTCACAAATGTACGTACATCTTGTGCTCAGTGTCTTCAGGTCCACAGTCCATCGGTTCCTCCTGGTCCTGGTCCTGAAGATCCACAACACACACAAGTTCCGAAGGTAACAACACAGATGAAATGTTCATGCATTGCATATTTAAACTGTAGTACACCAGACAGCCTGTTCTCATGAAGTATTCCTACATATCGCTGTGACAGGTTAGGCTCTCTAATATGTATTCTAGTATTTATTAGTGTCAGCAGCACGTTGTACAGGAGTTCATGTCCTGGAGAAAACTCAAGACTTTGACCCAGGAAACAGGTGATGTTGTAGTGAACGTGACAGACATAATTCACCTTTATAGTGTAATGTAATATGTTATGCTTGTAAATACATTGGTTCAGGAATTGCGGTCCCTTTAAGCGTGTGATGACGTGGGACCCGGGGGTTGGGTTAATGGGCAGCACCTTTTTGTGAATGAATTGTTTTTCCCTATAAGAA
>CM042426.1:44227241-44284741 GCA_023631565.1 Gymnocephalus cernua | reverse complement strand
AACATGGAAGCTCCACACAGCCACCCCCCCCCACCCCCCCCCCCCCCCCCCCCTCAGCTCTACTGGTGCTCTGATTAACAAGTGATAGTCGGTGTGACCTCCACAGACGAGTTCAGTCGGTGCACACTTCTTCCCTGTCCTGCTCTCGAGGAACAGGTGTAACTACACCTGGAAAGGTTTAAGCAACAGGTGTTAGACACTATTTACTGGAGGAAACAGTAAACTCAATGACTTGTGTTCTTCCATTTTAGGTGTGAGGTTTAGAGCGTGCATAGCTAAACCGACTGAGGTCACCTTGCAAACCTGTGGCATCATTTTTGGTTATTTAATTTGAATGGGGCCTAACTGTCACAGTGGAGCATTCTATGCAACTGTTAACCTTAGCTCTTTGTGTAGTCTACATAATCCACTCTAATCAGTGATAACTCGATTTCCATTCAGTCGTTAGCTTGTTTGTGAATCTGTAAGACGTGAACAGATTAATCATACCCTGTAAACAGTTTCTGTGGTTCAGGGTTAAATTAACCAATACAAAAAGCTTTTCATTTGATCAAAATATATCTGTGATTGTGAGCTGTCTGCTTTAACATTATCACACACATTGTCCTTCTGTCATCATGTTAAAGGTAAAGGGTGCATTTTACAAGCTTCATCCAACTAAATAGTTTACTGATGTTAATGTCAGGCTATTTCCACTGATGAACACGCAATTATTCTAAGTTATGTTCAACAAAATTCTGAGAACAGCAACAGCTGTTTGTTTCAATTTTCAACCAATTTAATTTGAATTTGTCCATGTGATCATTTCCCAATGAATCATCTGGGCAGCACTGAATCCTAATAGCATGTTCAAAAGTAGAACAGTGAAATGTACTTTAAACATTTCCTGACACACCAACTGAATTAACATAGTTGCCACTAATCTTGGTGGAAGCTGTCACAGAAAATCCAATGCAACAGATTTTATAATACCTTTTACAGACTAAATGTAATTTGTCATACCAAGTTGGTTGATAACCAATACATGTCCTAACCCTTCATATATGTGTGTTCACATGGGTGTAATCCTATTTATTTTTTTAAGTACAAATAAGTCATTTTAATATTAGTTTTTCCCAATAGTGTATGTGTATTTCAGAGTGTGAGTCTGTAGTTGCTGGTACTTCCCTTCACAATGTGTCAGATGTGTCAGATCAGGACGGTCTCCCCCCTCCCCTCTCTCAGTCCGTCTGCTGCTCCAGACAGGATCCAGTGTCTTTCTGTCTGGTGAAGCAGACCCCAGGGCTGTTGAGTTTGTTACCGGTCCTGTAGCTGGAGGGGGTGAACCGGACCCCGGTCTCTGACACATCGAGGCACCGTGTGGCACAAAGCAGAACTCAGAGAAGCATCATTTGTTATATTTATCCATATGTATCACTTGGAAAAAACTTCTACTCCTTCAGCAAACATCAGTAATTATAAAACAGCATTTCTTTCCCTCTTTTTGAGGCATGAAAACTCATGACTCAATAACATATCAGCATATAGAAATAATCTGTTTAGTGGTTTTAGCCATTAACACTCTGTCCTGTGTTATAACAGCAAACTCTGTATAAAAAGCAATAAAAAAGTTATTCCTCATATATAAAAACACAAAACAATAACAAAAACAAGAAGAAATCACCAAAATAAAACGTTACCAATATCATCCTAATAGTGTAAACAATATGTCCAATATAAACTTGATAAAAACAAAGTCTGTAGTGCAACTTTACTGGAGGACCTCATTATCTAGTGTGACTGCGCATAAAAAATAAATCTCATGTCACCCTGCATTGGTTTCAATATTATCACAACCAGCAAACTCAGATGAATCAAACAAAACAAAATAAAAAACAATTATCTTTGGGTTGCACCACAAAGTCAGCTTAATTGCTGTCTGATGTTCCTAAAAATCATTGTGAATTAAAGTTTGTTGGTGTAATATTGGTAGAACGAAACTAAGAATTGTAATGTATGTCAAAAAACATACCTCAGTGTATTAAAATCATTTCTGAGCCTACACTGCACATCCAACTGTCTGTTCCTTCATATGCACAACTCCTGTCCTACCTTATCTGTGTCTGTGTGTGTGTGTGTGTGTGTGTGTGTGTGTGTGTGTGTGTGTGTGTGTGTGTGTGTGTGTGTTTCTTTCTGGGAAGCCCCTCCCTCGGCTGTTCTCTGAGCCTCTGTAAGAAAGGAGCATTCCTCCATGTTGCATGAAAACACACTGCTTTTCTATTTATGATATATGACATCATTGAAGAACATGTTGCTACATTTAGGGTTTAGACACCATAATAAGGTTATGCAGATAGTCATAGTGTAAGGGAAGTATTCAAATCAATTGCCTCAGTGAAAAGTATTAAATTAGCAATGCAAAAAAAAACTCCACATGTTTGTTGAAAACTGGAAATGACTAACGCAGTTCCATCAATCAACAAAGTGTTTAAACAACTAATCCTCTCAGCTGGAGTTCTAGGTCTCTTTGTTGGGCAGTTTAATAATAATAAAACAACATGTTTCATGACCATATGTTCAGCTTACAAAAGAAAAATTCCTAATTCATCTTTTGACAAAAATATGTCAGATCCCAATAATATCTAAAAGCACTTGACAAAAATCTTTTGTCTTACAAACCAAAAATCAACAGTTTGTCTATTACCTATATGAGATAAGGGAGATTTTTAGTGAACCCACACTGGGGAAGAACTGGTCTGGTTTACTCTGACCTCGTGGCTTATCGGTTCTCACTGAGAGGTCCTGTACTCACTTCGCCAGACTCACAGGCACTCTTCAGAGAAACAGATACGTTTTTATGTGTGAAATGGTATAAGCTCTTTTTAAGCCTAAATGAAAAGAACACACAGAAACAAAAAAGGGGAATATAAAGAATCATGATAGAATGTCATTTTTCCATTACATTCCACTCTTTTGATTACGGTCTAATCACATAAATCAAAATTCCCTAGTTATGGCAGCTAAAAATTTGATTTTGAATTTTTTGATTTTCAATCACAAAAATATATTTAGGCTTTTGTTCTAGCTTTTTGTGCTTGCAATATAGTCACAGTGTTAATTTATTCTTACTGACCTTATGCCTTTGCTCAGACAAGAATGTTTAGAGGTGCCAGGGTGCCTGTCTTACAGTCCCGTGCTGATGGTGAGGTTCACCAACATGTTATGTGACATAAAACAAAAGTTGATATCCTGCTGGAGGTTCAAATTTGGAAAAGTTGGTAGACTCAATCAATAATTTCTAATAAGTGTTTAATCTCTCGCTTTTCTTTATGCCCACGGAATGCCCTCCCCTAGTGACGATCTCCAGTCTGTTTGCAAGCTGTCACAAACCTTCCCAAATCCTCCCCAAAGCATATGTCAATCCTTTAATAGGACAACTATCATTCCAATATCGTTCGTAGGTCTATTTGATAGACAGATCTATGACGATAAAGCATTTAATAAGCATATGTTTTATGTACAAAACCAAAAACAAACAAACAAACAAAAAAAAAATCCCAATTTGTCTTACCCCAAAATGTGTCAAATCACAACCGTATCTAAATGTTTTTTGACAAAACTAAAATTTTCTCCATATCTAAAAAATATATATATATATATTTTTTTTTAGATACACAGGAGAATCCAACTATGGTTAAGACTGACTCCAACAGCCAATAAGGAGTTAAAATCAAGACCACGTGATTTTCATTGATCACTTCCTGTTTTAATGGGTCCTGTGTTTCTGGGGCATGTAGTCCGAATGCCGTGAGATGACTACATGCCCAAGGTTGACAACTTTTTAATCAAACTCACATCAACCTTTGGTATTGCTCAGAGATAGCACGAAAAAAAAAAATGGTGAAATATCACTTGCTTTGTTTTTATTGTGCAAAAAATATCGGTGTGTGTTTGTAGGCCCAGGTGTCACCCAACAGGTGAGCACTGCTGGCACAAATGCGCACTGTGGTGAAAGTTTTCTTTATAATAATCTGTCCAGCCAGTCAGTCAGTCTGTCTGGGAAGTCATAAAATCATCCTGATTTTGTCTCCTGATCTGTAGGAGTCTGAAAAACATACTTTGTTTAGCGGTCAATTTTTTAGTCATACTGCACATTTGTTTTTATGCCAGTAGACAATTTAATCCTTCAAAAAAAAATGACAAAAAATAACCTTTCTGTATATTCTTCAGCTGGTTCAAATGAAAACAAGAGAAACACAGTAATTGTTGTGTCTTCGTGTGTACCTCTGTAGGCAAAAACAATTTCTTATCAGCCCTGAGGTTAACAGGCTGGCAAATAGAAATGTACGTTTGAAATTTAACCAAAAGTGTGCATTTTAGAATGTGTCAGGAAAATCAGTCAAAGAACGATTTTTATCAAGACGTACAACTTTAACCAGTACGGAAACAACCCCCAATTCCGAAATAGACACATTCAATTTCTGTCTAATAAGTTTACAACTTATACTTTGTAGGAGCAAAAAATGAGCATTCTGCTTGTCTATCTTAGAATAATCATTCCTCTAGCACTTCTAGAGAAAATAAAATGACAACTAGTCTATCAAAAAGCCTTCTGATTCGTAGTTCATTTTACCCAAAAATTGAATTAGTAAACCCCAATTTACCCAATAAAAAATGACCAGTGAGCTTTGGTGTTAATTCCTTTAAACTCTAATATTTTAAATGTATAGCACCAGTGTTAATCAAAAAAAAAATTATGAATGCTACTAATATAATTATACACCATTGGGCATTTCTTATAGGATTCGGAAGATAACATACTGTAAGTGCTGGTTCATAAATCCCCATCTTTGTAACAAACTTCCAGAAAACTGTTGGTCGGCACCAACTCTCAGCTCTTTTAAGTCAAGGCTGAAGACCTTACTTTTTGACACTGCCTTTTTCTAATTTGTTGTTCTGCACTGTGAATTTTATTTGTGTATTCTACTCATTTTCATGTAAAGCACTTTGAATTGCCCTGTTGCTGAAATGTGCTTTACACATAAAGCTGCCTTGCCTTGCCTAAATTGGTCAAAACCTATCTAGATTATCTTTTTAGAGCCTTTTTAACCTAATAATTTGTCCCTAGTAGCAAACAAAAAAAACTGTATCCATGCAAAACATTTTTTCTATTGCATGAAGCTGTGAGTGTGTGCTCAAAGTTTCTCAGGCTCCTCCTCTCTGGTGGTGTGTGCGTGTGAAATTTGAGCCAGACACTCGCTGGCTGTTGGCCTGTCTACTCCTCTAAACTCTAGCTTCCTTAGTGGAATAGTGTGTGTACTATAGGCTTCTGTCAATAAAGTTTCCCCTACTTCTCCGTAGTGAAAAAATGTGTGTGCGCTGCAGCCGCAGGCACAGACGGTCCCCTCCCCTCTTTTTCGCCACTGTTGTAATTTGATCCAGACAACGCTCGCAGCCGTTTAGACAGTTCACACACTCTAGCTTGAAGTTTATACTTCCCTGTTCTTTTCCTGACTGTTATTTATGCTAAAACTTTACATTTTTAATGTGCCAAGATTATTATATTATTATCTTTGTAATATTTAATATAATTCTATTCTGAAAGTAGTCAGCCGCGTAATTATTATTATGTTTTTTTGAACAGTTCTCTCTATTTTGACTACTTTCTCCACAAAATTACCACAGTTCAGTTGACACCGCTTATCTAACAACCCAACTTGTTTAGTCTACACGGTAGCCCCTCAACTAGGCCCCCCGCCCTACTATTAAACCAGACCAAACCTTATCGCCATTAATATCAACATTTCTAAAAATCCACAACACTTTCTATATTAACTTATAGTCAACGCTAAGCTAAGACCCTCTGTGCGTCCGATCCTCCTCCCTGTACAGGCGATACAAGTGTGTATCGCCTGGAGCTTTGTAACCAACGTCCTTGACTACACACAACTCAAGCAATGAGCACACACACTATCTCACACACTCCTGCATATGTCAATACACTGCGTTCAATAACCCAATATTTGTCAAATCAATATTGCACATTAAAACCATATTGCATAAATTTATACCGTGCACACAATAAAACTTGTTTTCCAACTAGCTTTTTAGGGGCGAGATATCACTATGAGCAGAGACCTTGCAGATCACTTTTGCATTTTTATCTTTATCTTCACTTGATGTTTCCCAATTCAGTCATGCATTTTTTATTTGTTTCTGATTTTTATTGTAGCGACGCCAATTCTCCAAAAGGTAGTGTCCTTAAACCATATTTTGAAACCCAGTTTCCCTGTAGAAATCACAGTAGGCTACTACTAACAGTTCTGACCGGTTCAAGTTAAGGCAACAACCCTCAGCGATTGTGACTGGTGTTAGTATATAGGCAGAACTCCTCAGCGAGCCTGGCTATTTATTTATTTTTTTTTTTTTAACGTTATAGGCAACAACTCCTCAGCGAGCCTGGCTAGGTTTTCATGCAATATCATTTACTGTGTTTTCCATATCAGTTAAATTTGTCTTTATAACCGAGATGTCTTACCCTCACAGATCCAAAAGAAATTTAGTTTGAGGTCCGAATGTGAGAATTTTGGAAAAACAGGAATTCTCTTCCCTTTACATTTTGGTGCACCATTTTGGATCAGCAGGGGAGAGTCCGGGTGAGAAGTCCGGCCAAAAAATTCTGGTTGGCTTCAGTTTTCAGCTTCCTGGTTCCTGGTCTTTACCACGCGTCGGGGTCACCATGTAGAAAAGGGTTGGTCCAATTTGACCCCGGCTCTAAAAGGCCAGAGTCTTTCTGACCCCTTCGGTCAGCTTCTCCTACTTTACCCTTTTGTGTTCGTTAATGGCAGACCAGGAAATAATAGTCAGGATTCGTTCAGTTAAAATATAATATATCTTTAGTAAAATGATCAAATGATATTGCAAGAATACATCATATGCATATGGTTCAGTAGCTCCTTCAAGACTTCACTCACCCTACCACCAACAAGTCTCTCCAGGTCTGACCCCAGACTTTGCATTTCCCTATTCTTTTATTCATCTTTGGGTTCCTCCTTCCGTCCTTGCGTCTGGGTCGCCAATCGGTTAGATCACCCTCAGACTTTCTGTCTCCGAGAAGATAGTGAAGTTGCGCGCTGGCCTTGGGATCGCTCTCATTCTCTTCTTCTCTCATGGCCTAAATATTCTCTGTTACTTTAAGATATTTCATGCAAGTGCATTCTGTTCCAAATGTTTATCAGGTGTTTATCAAGGAGCACTCTTGCTCCAGTAAATGTGAACACGTCATATCTTACACATGCCAGACAGGAGGAGACAGTGAGGCCATCCCAGGCTACAGGACATTTTATCCTACAACACACACGCACACACACACACACACACACACACACACACACACACGCACAAATACACATGCACACACACGCACACACACACACACACACACACACAGACACACACAGACACACAGACACACACACACACACACAGACACACACACACACACACACACACACACAGACACACACACACACACACACACGCACACACGCACACACACGCAAACACACACAGAAGACAAGGGCCTCGATGACGGGTCCCCAGCCGTGGTCACACGCCGTGCCGAGGATGTACCGTTACAGGATCCCCTGGAGAGTCTGAAGTCCCCCCTCATATCACTTTCCCCATCAAAGTACAGGCCCAGCAATGGCACCGTCTTTTAAAATAAAATGTTATTGAATGTATTTAATAGTATGTGATATATTTAGCGTTGCATGACTGTAGCAAGCATACGTGAAATGAATGAATAGAACAATATGATCTATTGAAATGTCTATTGGGTTTCCTCTGCTTTCATTCTTGTATTGTCACTGTAATTAATAGCTATTGCAATAAACACCCTTATATAAACACATAATATGACTATTTTATATGTTAACGTTATATTTCAGTTGGACACCATTTTAATTGAATTGATTAATAAATTTTACGCACTATGCAAGTCAGTACATAGTGTACAAAGTGCAGTTCTCTGAGTGCACTAAGGGAAGTGCGCGGTTTGAGATCTTAAGTTGAGACAGAGCTGTACTTCCTGACTGAATACTCAGAACTGCAGCCAGTCAGATCACCAGATAACCACAATGACACACACACACACACACACACACATACACACACACACACACAGACACACATACACACACACACACACACACACACACACACACAGACACACACACACACACACACACACAGACACACACACACACAGACACACACACACACAGACACACACACATACACACACACACACAGACACACACACACACACACACACACACACACACACACACACAGACACACACACACACACACAGACACACACACACACACACACAGACTCACAGACACAGAGACACACACACACACTTCATATCTTCCTGTTTCAATACGTAGTTACATATATTATTATATTAAATGCTTATACAGTATACTTATATACAGTTTTTTACAATCACTTTGCTACTAATTTCAGAACCTTGACGTCATTTTTCAAAACTCTAGACACAAAACTCAAAACGATCATCACTTGTAACACAGACTGTCCAATGTTCACAACATTGTATTGTCCATTCATATCTTTAAATAAATCTTGCACAATCATTGGTTCAAAAAACAAATATATTGTGAAATACCATTGAAACGTTACTTTAGATCACCCACACACAAGCTACCCATAGTTTCACTGAGTCATCGTTCGTACAATGATTCAATATTGTAGTACGAAATAGGTGATACATGTTTCATTATGATACTAGATGTAAATACATCCCTGTAAAAGTACTGCAGTAGTAGAGAGAATACTACAGACACAGTGGAATAATTGAACAAAACCTGAAATGCATTGATGAAAAACAATACAGTACGATCACAACATAGGTTTATTAGAATCAAAGCAAAATAATTAGCTAGGAAATAGAAAAGAAAAGACAGTACTGTAAAACATCAAATGCAGTGTTCCTCAACTTGCTTGTACTGTAATAAGCAAAACAAAGAAGTAATTACTGTACGTCTACATATTCATCAACTCTGTCTTGTGGATTTGGCCGCAGGTTCTCATCTACATCACAATTAGCCAAACATCTTGGAAAAAACCTTCAGGCATGGCGAATAATGTGGTATATATATATATATATATATATATGAAAACTTTGAAACTTTCATGATCTAAACATGGAATATTGTATATATTGTTTCCATACAACTATGCATGAAGAGTACTGCAACAGTTACTTATCATTTTGAGTAGTTGTATCGATTGATAGTTAGGTCATTGTAATGAAATGAATAAACAATCATCTGAAATGTAATGTGTGAATTGCTTTTTGAAGTATTAGTACTTTGATGTTAAGTTGTGTCATATTGAACAGCTGGTCTTTGTTAAATGAACAAATGATCGTTGGTTTATGTGGATTGTATCCAAGCAATTGAAAAAAGTGCAGAGGTTTTGAAAAATGTGTATTTTGATCATTGGTTGTGAGTTTTGTGTCTAGAGATTTGAAAAATGACGTCAAGGTTCTGAAATTAGTATCAAAGTGACTGTAAAAAACTGTAAGTTACACTCATCCATACAGACTCTTAGAATTAATCTTAAACACGTATATGTATGTGATATTTGTTTCTGTATGTATTGTTTGTGTTTATTTCATATTAATGTTCAATATGTTTATGTATACATCAGCAACCAGTGCTGTTTCTGTCCTGATCTGACTTATGTAATCGTTAGGGACACGGACGTGGCAGCCTTCAACGCTGCCAACCTCCTCTGCTGGAAGGCGAACGGCCTGGGGGAGGAGAGAGAGGATTTCCCTGCTGGTCTTGTGGACAGCACGGTGCACAGTGGCCCGGGGCAGAGCAAAGGCTCTGGCTAAACCACGATAAGAGGTACCGCTGGCTAGCCAAAAGAGGAAGACAAGGGCCTCGATGACGGGTCCCCAGCCGTGGTCACACGGCGTGCCGAGGATGTACCGTTACAGGATCCCCTGGAGAGTCTGAAGTCCCCCCTCATATCACTTTCCCCATCAAAGTACAGGCCCAGCAATGGTCCGTCTTTTAAAATAAAATGTTATTGAATGTATTTAATAGTATGTGATATCTTTAGCGTTGCATGACTGTAGCAAGCATACGTGAAATGAATGAATAGAACAATATGATCTATTGAAATGTCTATTGGGTTGCCTCTGCTTTCACTCTTGTATTGTCACTGTAATTAATAGCTATTGCAATAAATACCCTTATATAAACATAATATGACTATTTTATATGTTAACGTTATATGCCAATTGGACACCATTTTAATTGAATTGATTAATAAATTTTACGCACTATGCAAGTCAGTACATAGTGTACAAAGTGCAGTTCTCTGAGTGCACTAAGGGAAGTGCGCGGTTTGAGATCTTAAGTTGAGACAGAGCTGTACTTCTTGACTGAATACTCAGAACTGCAGCCAGTCAGAACTACATATTTCCCTTAAACACCCGACATTTGACCAGATTAACCACCATGACACACATACACACACACACACACACACACACGCAGAGACTCTTCCTCTTCCTCATTACAGGAACATCTCTACATCAGTGCACATGTCTGATGGACAGTAGACGGTTTATTTCTGTCT
The DNA here is from genome assembly GCA_023631565.1 of Gymnocephalus cernua. Taxonomy (NCBI): domain Eukaryota; kingdom Metazoa; phylum Chordata; class Actinopteri; order Perciformes; family Percidae; genus Gymnocephalus; species Gymnocephalus cernua. Next base: position 44,274,081 of record CM042426.1, on the reverse strand, counting down.
TTTCTCTCAGAGATTGAGGATTAACATGATCCGAGGAACCGTCTGAATGATCTCCAGGAACCTCAGGAGGACGACAGGTAGGTTTCTCAAGTGGTTGTCTTTCTAATGTCATTAAAAGCTGAGCCACGACGGCACGAGATTTACTTTAGAATTTTTATGGGGGGCTTTTCCACCTTTAATTGACAGGACAGAGAGCATGGGCAGAGCGAGGTTTTCTCAAAAGCCCCAAATCTTTAAGACAGAGACAGACGTTCCTGTAATGTATAGATAGATAAAGACAGTTGGAGAAGAGTGAGACACAAAACAGGATGTAAACATGTGACAAACGTTGACAAAAGAGGTAAAGGCCATAAAAATAAGTGACAAAAACGTAGAAAAAAAAAAACAGCAAAAGGTGACAAAAAAGCCTGTTGGAAAAATGTAGGGTGTTAAAATTATCATGTTTTCCCAAATTATTTTAGTGGCTTGAAAAATAATGCATAAAGCTGTTGTAAATGGGTTAGGGATAGGGACCCCCCCCTAGGTTTTGGGCTGAGCCCCGAATGTTTAGAACGTCTGGCTCCGCCCCTGTGAGAGAGGGGTGAGAGAGGGGGGGAGACATGCAGGAAATCCTCACAGGTTAGATTTGAACCCTGGACCTCTGTGTCGAGGCATAAACCTCTCAGTACATGTGGGCCTGCTCTACCACTGAGCCAACCCGGGCACGACGGCACTAGATTAAAACTTCTCTGACAGACAGTTTGTGCCGTATAACCAACATTCACGTTTCATATTACAGATTAACAGGTTTAGTTGTGTGAGATGTTACAGGTGGAAAAGACTTCTTCAGGTTTCTACTTATAGTCTGTCCCTACCATGCATCGGTTACGAAGTACTACGCATGCGTTGGTTATGACGTACTACGCACGTCACCGAAAAAGGAAGAAAAAAATAAGTTTATACAGCATGGAATCTCCCTCATCGTCTTCTTTGGTAATGAACAGATAATAGTAGAGGGACTCAGTTGTGTTGGTCAGTAGTTGTAGAAGTTCCTGCATCTACTTTTGTGTCCATAGCCGGAGAAGAACTGTTGAATGATTCGTCTCCCTCGCTGCTCCGTTTCCGTGTGCTAGTGTGTGTTAGCATCGCGTCTATACGAGAGATGCTGTATGCTATTCTTCGTCTTGTTGTGTATGTGCTGTAGTAGATTATGTGTCAGGAATATGAAATACAACATGTCCATAATCAGACAACTAGACTATTTTATTGTTTTTAATATAATATGTGGCTGTTCTGGCTGGTACCGGAGACGTGTTGGACGTAAGATGGAGGACTCTAATGAAGCTAAAGCTAATGTGTCGGTGGAGGAGTTAAAACTATAGACTGTAGTATAATTTAAATACTACACTGGGTTAAATGTAGCACACACAATCAAAGGTAGAGGTAAGAAATATGTTAAGTATATTTTACTTTGTCAGAGATGACTCGGTACACGGTCTGTAATCAGAATCAGAGTAAATATACATACATACATACATAAATATATATATATATATATATATATATATATATATATATATATATATATATATATATATATATACTGTATATATATTTTATTGCAGAGTAAGTATGACTTAGGAGGAATATGCCTCGGTTGTTGGTGTATACATAAACATATTAAACATTAATCTGAAATAAACACAAACAATAAATACAGAAACAAAACAAATATACTGAGAGTCTGTATGGATGAGTGCAGGATGTCAGTGTAACTTATATAACTATACTATATAAGCATTATATATATAATAATATATGTAACTACATATTGAAACAGGAAGATATGAAGGTGTGTGTGCATGAATGAAGATGAAAGGGTTAGTGACCTATAGGAGGAATACTCCTCACTGATAGGAGGATATCCTGAGATACCTGCCTCTACCCTCCAGTAATAATAATAATAATAATAAATCAAACCAATATAGCGCTTTTCATAGACTCAAAGTCACTTTACAGGGAAGGTAGATTAGAAAGCAAAACAGGACAAAACAAGACAAGATGCAGTCACAGATGAAAAGGGAGGGGGGGGGGGGGGGGCTACAGATAGGCAGAGGTGAAGAGATGGGTCTTGAGGCGGGACTGGAAGATGATGAGGGACTCAGAGGTGCGGATCTCTTGGGGGACGGAGTTCCAGAGCCTGCGAGCTGCCCTGGAGAAGGCTCTGTCCCCAAAACTGCAGAGGGTGGACTTGTGGATGCAGAGGAGACCGGCTGAGGGGGATCTGAGGGACCGTGAGGGTTGGTAGAGGGAGAGGAGACCGGCTGAGGTATGAGGGTGCCAAATGCTGGAGGGCTTTGTAGGTGAGGACCAGGATTTTGTAAGTGATCCGGTGGGAGATAGGAAGCCAGTGGAGTTGCTGTAAGACTGGAGTGATGTGGTGCCAGGATGTGGAGCGGGTGATGAGTCGGGCAGTTGCGTTCACAGCTGCATATTCCTCATATTTCTTAGTCTCTGTTTCTTCTCTCTCATCTCATCTGCGTTTCTCTGTAAATGTGTGAAGTATTTGATATAGGCTTCATTTGAAGATGATGCAATTGCAATTTCTTTAAGTTTAGATAATAATAATAATTTCTTGAATCTTAAACATATTTTTTAACGTATTGCTTTAATTGTGTGTTTTTTGCTACAGAACCAGAGAACATCAGCTGTAGCTGCTACCTTCATCATCACCACCAACATCGTTGGTGATGATGATGTGATGGAGTGGGAATCTGCAGAGGTAAAAATATACTAATGGAGTCAGAAAGTGTGTTATTGTCTTGTGAACAGTGTTGGGAGTAACGGAGTTTAAGTATAACGGCGTTACTAACAGCGTTATATTTTCAGTAACGGAGTAATCTAATTAATTACTTTTCCCATCGTTGCAACGCCGTTATTGTTACTGAGAATGTAAAGTGGCGGGTTACTAGAATTTGGTTGAATGAAGCGCGAGGTGTCGGCTTTGGCTACACATCAGCTGCCTGGAGAGAGCAGGGGGTGGGGGTGGGGGGGGGGGAGGGGGGGTGATGACACCGTTGCAAATGTGATGATGATTGGCTGGGTGGGCCGATGACCTGCTCACGCTGTCTCACTGCACGCTCTGACTACCACTAAACACAAGACAGCGACAATGGCGACGAGCCAGAGAAATTCAAAGGTAGCGTTCTGGAACTGGAAGTACCGCCACTACTCCTCTCTCATTGAAATTAAAGACAAGAATGTTTATGTAACATGAACGCTATGCCCAGGAAAAAAGACTTTATCCACATCTGCCTCAAGCAACTCCAATCTTATGAAGCACCTCACATCAACACATGCTTGTTGCTGCTGCTAACCCAACCCCATAATAACCCCATAATAACCCCAAGCCTATAATAACCCCATAATAACCCCATAATAACCCCAAGCCCAAATGCAGCTAGCGTGAGCTCCAGCAAACTTTGGGGTCAGCAACAGGTGACCAAGGCCGAGCTGAACACATTGATTGCAATTTTATTTCTATGCATATCATACGGCAGGCTGCAATCTATTGAGTTCAGATAAATACCAAATGTTCTAAAATACTGTATATAGTGTTTTTATTCTTCAATCAGTTAACTTAATATAAACATCTTTGATGTTAAAAATGTTATAGAACGTAATAGCGTTATAGAACATAAAAAATAACGTCACAGTTACTTTGATGAGTAACTAATTACTTTTACAATGTGGTAACTCAATTACTATTTGGGGGAAGAAATTTGTAACTGTAACTAATTTTTTAAAGTAAGATGACCAACACTGCTTGTGAATAGTGGCTGTGAAAGCTTCCTGAGATCCTGTAACATGATGCATTTACATCACAGTAGGACTGGGCTCAAGTAATGATCAGAAGGTTTTATAATAACATCACCTGTTTCCTGGGTCAAAGTCTTGAGTTTTCTCCAGGACATGAACTCCTGTACAACGTGCTGCTGACACTAATAAATACTAAAATACATATTACAGAGCTTAACCTGTCACAGCGTTATGTAGGAATACTTCATGAGAACAGGCTGTCTGGTGTACTACAGTTTAAATAAGCAATACATGAACATTTTACTTTAATATTCTTTTCAATCACTATCTGTGTTGTTACCTTCTGAACTTGTGTGTCTTGTGGTTCTTTCAAAACCAACAACCAGGAGGAACCGATGGATACTGCAACGACAGTAAGTAACGTCCTGAAGAAATAGTTTTTAATCTGATTCTAGTTATATGTATGATTGTGTATTTTGTTCCACTGGTGACTGATCTGTTCTTCTCTTTGCTGAACCTGCAGCTCTTCTCAATGGCAATCAGTGTTGATGCAATTCTGAATGTTACATCCAGCTTCAGAATATGTAAGTATTATCAGTTATCATGCAGTATAGTAACGTGAGATATTTAAACTGGCTGGTTAAACTCTTCCCAGTGTGTCTCCGTGTGGCTGATCTTGATTTATCTATGTGGTGTTACAGGAGCAAGTGGAGTTCCAATCATCTCCAAAAGTTCTCCCCAGTGCCGATGCTGACCTCCCGTATAAATTATAACCTTGAACTTTGGCTTTTGGGATTAACTTTGGTTCTCTCTACAGCCTGGGCATTTTCAGCATCAGTATGGGCACCACCACTATTTGGACTGTCTAGAATAAACTGAGAACAATATCACATAGTTAGTTAAGCAGTCCTTTACACTACTCATTATTATTATGTTACAAATGTGTAAACATTGAATTAAAATCTTACCATAAAAATATTCCTTTTCTGCACTTTCTTCTAATATTTAAATAGAGAACTAGTGATGCAGATATCAATAATCCCTGGGAGTGATATCAAGAATTAACTTTTGTACAAGTGAACATGTAATTCCTGATATCAAAAATAGACATTGGTAGATAAAAAATAACTAAGGGGCCCTACTAGTAAAAATAATCAAGAATTCACATTGCGAATAGTAAAAAATCGAATTCTTGATATCAAAAATGCATAAACTGTGAATGAATAAAAGCTAAAATGGCTGCCATAGCATGTTAAAGTTTTATTTATTTAGTATTATGCATGTTGAAGCAATTCTTGATTTATGGTTATTATTTACTGAGGGATGTGCATCCATATTGACGAGTATGTCCAGCTAATCAACATTTTAAATTCAATATAGCCTATAAATCAATGTCAAATTGTCAAAACATTGCTTTCCATCTTGCATAATTAGTGCAGTTGTTTAGAGTTTTTAACTACACATTGTCTGAGACTAGATAATCAGTGTCTTAAAAGTATGTATAATGTGTACTTTGATGAGGAGTGCCATCATTCACGCCCATATATTGTAGCCTACAGTCTGTCTGGTCTTCACATATATTTCTGCTTGAAAAATGCGGGTTTCATTTCGTGAACGCGCCTAACGAATGATAACACACCCGCCGCGGTTATCTTTTCCGAGCTGCAGTAAACAAACACCGTTGCACTTTGTCGTTTATCAAACGTAATAAATAATTGTATTTTACTCTCACGTTTGTCAGGCACAAAGTCACAAAACACAGCCCTGGAAGTGACTGGCGTTAGCAGCTAGACAAGAGATGCACTGCCTGCCTGCCCAGCTAGGTTAGCAAGACCGAAAAAAACACAATAGAAATGCACATAAACATAACTTTGCTGACATCAAACTTGGAGAGGAGAGAACACAAGTTTACCTGATTGTTGTTCCCGCAATTCACTTTAATGGTGTTTTTTTTTCCTCTTTTCGTGACCAGAAGGATAGTTTCGCTTCATTTTGTCTTGGATGTTGTAAACATTAATTGACGCGCTATGACGTGAGGGGGAGGCGGGGCCTCGAGTAATTTGCGGGGCCCTACGCAGCTTGCGTAGTGAGCGTATAGGGCGGATCGGCTCTGGTTCTCCCCCTGAAGAGCACTGCACAGAGACGCTTGCGTTCCTCCCACAACTTCCCTCAGACACCTGCTGATTGTTGACTCTGCTTGGGACCTATTCAAGGTTGTCTCCATGGCAATCTGCTGCGTTAACGCTATGACATCCTGTGGACTGAGGAACCAAGATTGGGATGCCAGGCAAAGCGACTCTCACCAGGCAAGTGGTGATCTCAGAGAGCTAGTGTCCACATGAGGACAGGGACAACGGGCAGGACTGCATGGACATGCAGAATTTTTAACTACTCTCAAAAATTCTGAGAATTTGTGTACTTTTGCAGGAGGGCCCTGGACCTTCATCTGACCTGGATTGTGTCTCATCGTCACACAGCAGGGTAAGGACTGAGAGTGATTCAAAAAATAAAAAGCTACAGGGAAAACTAACGACTGGGCCTCAAAGTCTGATTGTGGGTTACTCTGCTGTAAAAGATGTAAAAAGCAGAAAAAACACTAAAATACTCTGTTTTCCCAAAGAAATGGTGTCTGGCTTGGCCAACAGAATCCCAGATATCGTGGCAGCACACCCAACTGTGAATAACATTATACTGCATATAGATATATACATGATGTTGTAAAGCAACAGTCTGAAGTGCTGAAAAAGGACTTCATGGATCTACTGAAAACAGTCAGCTCCCTAAACGCGAAGGTGTTTATCAGTGGACCTCTACCGCCAGTCAGAAGAGGAGTTGAGAGATTCAGCAGACTGTTGGCACTGAGCACATGGCTTTCAACCGCGTGTACCGCTCATTCTCTGCAGTTAATTGACAATTTTAACATTTTCTGGGAGCGCAGACATCTTTTTTAAGGCAGATGGACTTTTCCTTAACAAACCAGGAGTAAAGCAGTTCACCTCTAACCTACTTTACTTTCTGCGCCACACATCAGCTCCCTCGGCCAAGGACACGAGACAAGAGGAATCTAAACAAGAGGAAGACATAACAAAGCAGGGCAGTAATCCACCACAGCCCCCGCCTGAGCAAAGATTTGACCATGGAAGACCACAGAGCAGAGATGAGAAATCTCAATCCCCCTCTTCACCCGTCCAACACCCCTCAGACCCCTCATCAACCCTGACGCCTTTGAGGATCCATACACCCCGCCCACGCCATCGCTCTCTCCACTCACCTTTTCCCCTCCTTCCCCCTGCCTCATGTTGGAGTTTACTGACCAGGTGAAGCAACAGCTAGTTAATGGAACCAAATGTATCCCCCTTCCTTCTCCCATCATTCGCCCCCGGCCAAAAGTAGATGCTGGAATCAAATTTACCCCCCTTCCTTCTCCTATCATTGGCCCCCAGCCAAACGTTAAATGGCAGGCACCACTGCCCACCCAAGGACGGCAGCTAACTCTTTCTCCCCAGACTGATAAGTATACTTGTGTACAAAATGCAGCAAGCTTTGTCTGATATGTGCCGGGTCCAGGCTGCACGCATAGTGGCACTCATGACTCTTTTCAGGACAAGCCCGGGCCCTGTGTATTAAATCCTTCTTCAATTTATGTTGTGATAGGTAATAGAAAAAGAATGATGAATCCGCTAAGCAAAAACAAGCCCTTATCAGCAAACCTCGCAAATTTAGCATTCATTCCTCGTCAGCCAACGCCTATACCAAAAAATGAGACAGTTAATTATTTTAACACACTAACACTAGCCTTACTGAACGTCAGGTCTTTGGCAGGAAAATCATTTTTAATCAATGATTTTATTATTAAGCACAATCTTGATTTTATGTTTTTAACTGAAACATGGTTGAACCATAATAACAGTGGTGCTGTTCTCATTGAGTCAGCTCCCCCTAACTTCAGTTTTATGAGTGAGCATAGAGTGAATAAGAAAGGAGGTGGAGTAGCCATTTTGTATAATGAGTCATTCCATTGTACTCAAATATCTTATGGAAAGTTTGCTTCTTTTGAATATGTGACTCTTCAGCTAAGGTCCTCCCCTCGAGCTATATTTCTAAATATCTACAGACCACCGAAATACTGTGCAGCTTTCTTCGATGACTTTACTGAACTGCTGTCTATAATCTGTATTAACTTTGACTGTGTAATTATTGCTGGTGATTTCAACATTCATGTGGACAACCTGCAGGATAGAGGGACCAAAGAACTGTGTTGTGTTTTTGAGAACTATGGACTGACTCAGCATGTGACGGAACCCACACACAATAAGGGGCACACTCTGGACTTGATTATCTCCAAGGGTTTGAACATTTCCAAGGTTGTGGTGACTGACGTTGCTCTCTCTGATCATTCATGTGCTTTCTTTAACGGCACTATCTCGGTGCCCAAAAGTGTCCAAACTAAGGTAATCAGAAAACGGTATATCACTGAAAACACCACTGAAACATTCATTCAGCTTTTCTCCTCCACACCCGCCCTCTCTGGGGTCTCAGTCAATGAGCTTGTAGATCATTTCAATTTTAAAATTACAAATGTTATTGATGCCATTGCTCCCACTAAGGTCAAAGCTGTCTGTAGTAAGAAAAGATCTCCATGGAGAAGTGTCATACGGGTAAGAACAGAAAAAACAGAGTGTCGAAAAGCTGAATGCAGGTGGCGAAAGACTACTCTCCAGGTCCACTATAACACCTATAAAGACAGACTTCGCATTTATAATTTGGAACTGAGGAATGCTAGGCGGTCCTTCTTCTCTGACATTATCGCCAGAAACAATAATAATTCATGTGCTTTGTTTGCTACTGTTGATAGGTTAACAAACCCTCCAGTACCAGTAGCATCTGAACTTTTATCTACCAAGGCCTGCAATGATTTTGCCTCCTTTTTCGAAGACAAAATTCAGAAAATTAGACTAACTGTCAGTGCCTCCAGATCAAGTATGGGATATGTGTTGTCACACTGTCCAGGCAAAACAAATTCCAATATCACACAATTTCATATGATCAACCATAAAAACCTGGAGGACATTATACATCATCTGAAAACCTCCTCCTGTTGCCTTGATATTCTACCAACAGACCTTTTCAAAAATGTTTCAAATTGTATGTCTTCTGATCTTTTACAGATTGTAAACACGTCTCTACTCTCAGGTATCTTCCCAAAGGCCCTGAAAACTGCAGTCATCAAGCCACTTTTAAAAAAGAACAATCTAGACACGGCATTACTGAGCAACTATAGGCCGATATCTAACCTTCCATTCTTAAGTAAAATCATTGAAAAAGCGTTTTTTCAACAACTCAACCTTTCCTTGTCACTAAACAATGGTTTTGATGCCTTCCAGTCGGGTTTTCGACCACACCACAGCACTGAGACAGCTCTTGTTAAAGTATTTAATGACAGACACTGGCTTCCTGTGCCTCAGAGAGTTGATTTCAAAATACTTTTACTAGTTTATAAATCATTAAACGGTTTAGGTCCAAAATACATTTCTGACCTGCTAGTAAACTACGAACCACCCAGACCTCTCAGGTGGTCTGGGACAGGTCTGATGTCTGTCCCCAGGGTCAGAACTAAACAGGGAGAAGCAGCATTTAGTTTCTATGCTCCACATATTTGGAATCAACTTCCAGAGAATTGCAGGTCCGCTGCGACTCTCAGTTCTTTTAAATCACGGCTGAAGACCTTTCTTTTTGATGCTGTCTTTTGTTAAATAATTGTCCATTTCTTATACTTTCGTTGCTTATTTTATCTGATTTTATATTTTTAACTGTTTTTAACTGCTCTTTAATGTTTAATTTCTTATACTGCACTGTAACTTTTATTCTTGTATTTTAATTGTCTTCGTGTAAAGCACTTTGAATTGCCCTGTTGCTGAAAAGTGCTATACAAATAAAGCTGCCTTGCCTTGCCTTACTTTTATCTAGACAACATAGAGACACCTGTCACGTATTTTCTGTCACTGATATTTAACCCAACCAGGAATCTTTCTGTTTTTCTGAGTTGTAATTTAAAATACTATGTTGGTGATAGACGGGCCAAATCAACCAATCAGATCAACGAAGCGTATGACGTACCAACAGAGCAACGACGACGCCAGGCTCCCCCTGCTGCTGCAGGCAGAGCACAGCTCGTTAGCTCAGCAAGCAACATGTCGGTAAAGGATATTTGCCGTTTGTGTGACGAGAATTTAGGAATAAAAGGCCCCGTTTCAGGTTCCCGGTCCATATTCCAAAAGAAGGATCCAAGAGAAAACAGCATTAGCGAGCGGCTAACAGAATCAGGGCTACCGCTGTCTGAACATGAGTCTAGATCAGGTCAGATCTGCACGCGTTGCTTCTGCTTGCTGAGCCTCGTGAGACCATCCTGATCTCGCCAGCTCCTCGTTGCATCACACCTAAACCCGCCTCAAAACCAACGCTGATTGGTCGGTCGTTTGGCGAACGGCTCCAAATTTTCTCTGCCTCAAGATGCCAGACTGATCTGAGAGCAGAAAACTGGAGCTCGCGAGATCAGGATGGTCTCATGAGGCTACCAAATTCGACCCATTTTCAAAATGTTTCTATATTAGAAATCTGGGTGTCTTTTAACCAAACTGAATAATGTGGATGGTTCCATGGGGAAAAAACAACAACAAAGCACAGAAAAAATATAGACAAAAACATCACAAAAGTGACGTTGAAAGAAGTGACCAAAAATGCCAGGAAAAGATTCAAAAACGTCGGGAAGGAGGCCAAAATGTTGAAAAAAAAGTGTGAATTTGAAATTCTGACCAAGTAAATCTAAAAGTTGCATAATGGTGGAGGGACAATACAAGGCTCTGCCAGCTGATTGTTGGGGAGCAGCGCCACCTGGTGGCCAAAAGCTGCAATTGTATCCTGTGTTTTAGTGAGCAACGCATTGTACACACCCTTTCTTTTTAACTTGAAGATTATTTGATATCACTATGTGGCAGTGGTGTAGTCTACGTGATACGCAGGTATACGCCGTATACCCACTAGGAAAAGTCAAGGATTTCCGTATACCCACTTACAAAAGCGCGATGATACGTAACAACATTGTTTGTGACAGAACGTTCTCACTTTCATTCATAACTCACCGCGTCTGTGTTGGGAAGCTCTGACATTTGGACCTTCGGGGCTTCCGTGGCCCTGGATCTGACGTGAAGTCACTAACGTTACTAAGCAACAACAAGTTGCATTCTTTGCGCGGTCTTTCCTTTCTCGCAACTAGTTAGTTACCTAGAGTTTGAACTAAGTTTTATAAGTAACGAGATATGAAACGTTACTAAACAGACCTAATAACACTACGTCAGTGTTTTCTAAAGTCTGTCCCTGAAGCTGCTGCCACGTCGGGTGACGCTGCAGCTGCCACAGATCCTGATGACCCGATCGTTAACGTTAACGTTACCGTTACAAAAAACCAGCCCGAAAATCCTACCGCAACGTTACTGTTGCCTGGTAAGTGAGAGTAGCTTATATGATACCGTGTGTGTGTGTGTGTGTGTGTGTGTGTGTGTGTGTGTGTGTGTGTGTGTCTGCCTGTGTATCTGTGTGTCTATGTGTGCGTGTGCGTGCGCGCCTGTGTGTGTGCTGTGTGTCTATGTGTGTCTGTGTGTGTGTGTGTGTACCTGTGTGTCTGAATACAGCAGTAAACAGAATACAATGTTTATATGTCCTTGTTTCAGATGATGAGAGAGACAGTGAGAACTCCCGGCCTTCATTAGGTCAATGACTATGCAACATTAGAGTAAATTCTTAAATCTTAAATATGCATTGCTTTACACAATGAAATGACTATATGGTAATGTTAGTTAGCAATGGTCAGATAATTAACTAAAATAGAAAGAGTGGAGCTTTTTATGCATTTGTTAGCCATGGTGTTGAAGATTGTAAACAGTTTATTAAATACTTTTGAGTAAATGTAGGCCCTTATCAGCAGATTTTACTGCTAATCAATACAAAAGTTGTATGATGATGCTAATTATTAGTCATGGTTTTGTGTGGCAGTGGGGGGGGTGTTGGTTAAACGGCTTATTTGTGTGATGTGATGTCCTGTTGCGTTCAGGTTCGGTTGCATTTCTCAAAAAGTGTTGTTTTTCCAGGACTTTAAATAAACGCCATCAATACTTAAACGTCTGTTGCCCGTGTACAGTTCATATTCAGAAACGTCACAGTACCGACTGTCTGGGGTGTCGCTCTGGGACAGGCGAGTATGAGGCTGGGAGGGGAAAATCACAGTATACTCACTACAAAAAAATAGACTACACCACTGCTATGTGGCTTTTTTTGCATTGGCAGATCATATTATGGACTTAAGACTTACATTAAGTATAACTTCCCTGATTAATGCCTAAAATGTAAATGCAGGAGGACAATACCTGTGAAACATGATCCCATATGTGCCAGCACAAAAATGGTTTCTGTTAACAGTCTTTGTAAAAGCTGTACAACAATCTTACTTTTGTAGAGATTTTATTGTGTTTGTTGTTAATGTTTTATTTTGTTAAGCATGGCTGCTGTCAATTTGTTAACTCAAAGGATCTTCACAATTTTTTTCCCATCATTTGCACTGCTTTCCACCACAAGCATATGTGAATTAATATATCGCCTGCACACCCCCCCCCCCCCCCCCCCGCAATCTACGCCTGCTACTTGTACTTGTACTGAGTCTTTTTTTCTTTTCGTGCCACTACTTGTACATTTATTTCTGTTTTTGTCGCTTTTTACGATGTTTTCCAGCATTTTTTTGTCTTTTTCTTTGTAGTTTTTTGTAGCTTTTTTCATCACTTTTTCTACATTTTTGCTTTTTTATTTCTGCGTTTTTGTAGTTTTTCCAACGTTTTTTCGCATTTCTTTGTCATTTTTTTGTAGCTTTTGCTTTTTTTCATTCATTTGTTCTGCGTTTTTATCGCTATTTCAATCATTTATTGTCCCGCAGATTTTTGTCATTTTTCCCTCTTGTTTTTTGTCCCTGTCTGCGGTGCATCATGGGGGATACAAAGAACATGAGTGAAGCAAGAGACGGTCTAGAAACAAGCAGCGCTAGAATGTAACTAACTACATTTACTCCAGTACTGTACTCCAGTCCAAATGTTGAGGTACTTGTACTTTACTTGAGTCTTTTCTGTTCATGCCACTTTCTACTTCTACTCCGCTACATTTCAGAGAGAAATAAGAAAGAATTGATGAAAGAACGTTGAAAAAGGTGACAAAAATTTGGGAAATCATTTTTTAAAAAAGTGGGGAAAAAAACAACAAAAACGTCTCTAAAAAGCACAAAAAAATAGACAAAAACAGCGGAAAACGTGACCAAAAAGACTTGGAAGAAAGTGACAAAACATCAGAAAAGTGACAATAACATTGAAACGAGTGACAAGAAATGTCAGAAAAAGCTTCAAAAACGTCGGGAAGGAGGCCAAAAACGTTGGAAAAAAAAATCAAAGAGAAAATCAAAAAGTTGCTTTAAGGTGGACGGGTTAAAAGAGCTGCAGCAGCTCTGCCAGCTGGTTGTTGGGGAGCAGCGCCCCCTGGCGGCTGAAAGCTGGAACTGTGACTTCTAATTAATTTCTGTTTCTCAGTGGTGGAATGTAACTAATCGAAGTTAACTAAACCGTACGACGGAGCATTAGGGCCACATCAAGGGGGGAAAATGAAGGAAGAAGATTTATTTATTTATTTTGCATTTCGAGAATAAATACAATAGAAACGGCACTTTTGCATTTTGCGGCTCTGATTCATGGTTGTTACACAGAAACTACCAGACGTTTTTCCAGGTGAGAAGTCACAAGATTAAACATATAATTTGTAAAGTATTACCTTGAAACAAAAGGGAAATATTTGGGACATAAAGGGTGGACGAATTTCACCATTATAGTATGGTTATTGACAATTTTATATTCCAAGAAATATTATCTAATTTGGAAGGTATTACGATGATAGTACCCTATAACACTGTGAATCAACATATATTACTCTATTATGACCATGCTATTACAATATTAATATAACTATATTACCATTACCCAGATATTCATATATTATCTAACCCTTTCCATGTTATTACATCTGTTACCTTCTTATCACCTTATTACCTCATTATTACAACTTATTACTGTGTTGTATTACCCAGTTATTACTTTGATAATTACATGTTATTACCTATACAGTCCCTCCAGAAAAACGCGATTATGCGATCGCAGAATTCAATGCATAATCAGCCAATGTCCGCATATTCATGCGGGGGCCGCATTTTTTCAAATACGCCGCACTTTCGCCGCATAAATTGCCGATTTCCGCGCAAAATATGCGGGGGTTGCATGATTTCACAAACCCCGCATTTTCGTTGCAAAAAAGTCACATATATCTAGGGTTGGGTACCGAAACTCGGTGCCAATAGGCCCCCGGATCCGACGTAAACGGTAGTAACGAGACCGAATAAGAACGAAGATTTTGGTGCCTTGTTTTGGTGCCTGACTTTACACTACAATCGACAGCAGGTAACGTTAGCCTACCTTTAGCTAGCAGCGTGATTAATCATGGTTAAAATGCTGACAGGTGACGTTAAACAGTGTAAAGTGTGACTGTATATCAACAGTCTGCTCTGCAGCGCAGCAGCTGCCGACGTAGGAGAAACACACAGACGGTGCATTCACTGACACTGGTAACATACAGCCTCGCGGTGCATTCGTAGTTATTGTAAAATACCCTTTTCCCATCCGGTTGCTTTTTTTGTCGTCCAACAGCAATTTAGGCCTACTGGTGAAATAAGTTGTTGTTTATTATAAGTTATAGTTATTACATTACTATTAAATCATTTAATTTTGCCATATGGCCTTAGTAATAAACAATGTGTTAATATTAAATGTCACCGACTGTTGTTGAGTAGGCCTATCCTTCTTGTTTCTTCTTTTTTTAAAACTTTCTTAAAAAGTATCGGTTCAGGCACCGTTTAGGCACCAGTATCAGAAAAAAAACCAAATACCCAACCCTACATATATCTCAGCAGAAAGTTAAAACTTTTTTGCGTTTACTTCACACAAGAGCAGCCATTTTCCCCTGTTGCCATGAGAACATTATGAAGTGACGTAATTTCACCTACCGAGAACACGGTGTTGGGGGAATCACTTTTTTTCTCTTTTTCATCAAACCGCAGTTTTTACAAGTTCCCGCAAGTTCCCGCAATTTTTGCAAGTTCCCGCAATTTCATCGCATAAAATGGCATAAATATCCCGCATATTCCATCACATTTTTTAAGAAAACGTGCCGCATAATCAAGGATTTTTGCCCGCAACAATCACAAAAAAACTCTGCGTTTTTCTGGAGGGACTGCCTATATATTACCTCTATATTATCACACTGCTACCCGACTATTACCATCTTATTACCGGGCTGTAATATGCACTCCTACCGAAATAAAGTAGCACCCAGTGGTGAAGTCAGGTCTCCACTTTATTGAATATTCTGCTCTAGAAGAGAGTAAACATGTCCAACATCAGCAGGGTTTACAACTAAATGGTGTTAACACTGACTGTCCTGTTTCTTTTATATGACTTTTTTTGCATTGGGTTGAAAAAGCAATTCTGTATCAATATTAGATGTTTCTTTATGTATCAGCAAGTAGAATACAAAGTTACAATTTGATTTGATTTGATTTATTGGGATCTCCATTAGCTGAGGTCATAGGCACAGATGTTCGTCCTGGAGTCCAACCAAAGTTTGTGCAGCTATACATCATTTTTACATTAAAAACAACCACCAAAAAACAACATCCCAAAACAACCCAAATAATAACATACATAACAACATTCAACACACTACAACACAGGACAACACAGGACCTAGTCTAAATTATTCACATAATGTAGAGGTGAGATTATGACATTAATCACTGATAATACGACCAAGCAAATGCACACATAACACCCTCAATGATACTAACAGCATACATTAAGTATCAGCCAATACAGAGTACTGCTCAGCTAGGAGATGTTCTTTAACTAGTACTTTGAATTGGGATATTCTATTATCCTGAATGACACGAATAGGCATTGCATTCCAATTAATCATGGCTCTATATACCAGAGATTTTCAACCACTGTGCCGCGGCGCTCTAGTCCCGCTGCACATCGTCCTGCGTGCCGTGGGAAATTATCTGATTTTACTTAATTGGTCCAACAAAATTATTGTATTGAGTTACTGCAAATAATTTGCCATTTTCGCGCATCTGTGCCTGCAATGTGATGACTGGCAGAGACATTAAATACTATTCTGTGTCAGTAGGTGGCAGTATAGCCCAATAATGACCTCGTTGATTTAAGACAGTAGAATTACTGCCAACTTTCACACTCATTTCTTCACTTCCTGTCAGTTCCTGTCAGCAGTGTGTTCATCTGAACAGACCCAGGTTGCACACTAAGTGAGTATAAACAAACTGACAGACTACATTTTATATTATAAATTATATATACTGTATTAGGCTACAATGTGTCATTTTGTAACATTTTTGGTTGGTGGTGTGCCGTGCGATTTTTTGAATGTAAAAAATGTGCCGTGGCTCAAAAAAGGTTGGAAATCACTGCTATATACTACAGTGTTTTTCCCTTTGTTTGTTCTTACCTTAGGTAATGTGAATCTACCCTCCGTAGCTTGCCTCGCGCTATAGTCATGCTCATCAGAACTAAGACCAAGATGCTGATACAACACCCTACAATAACAAGAAGTATCTGGGATGTACCCATGAAGGTTTAAATTGGTAACCCTGACCTTTGTGGAGCAGACTAGTTTAAGAAGAAGGCTGTGCATCAAATTAATATCAACTGATTAACAGAAAAATACATTTATTCAACTATCAACTGATTAACAGAAAAATAAATGTATTCAACTATAATCAACAATAACGTCTAACATCTAACATTAAAAAATGGCATTACCAGTGACTCTCTCCTTTGAAACAGTACTGATTAATTAAACCCAAAGTCAAGGCTAAGGTACAGACTTATCAGAAGAACTAAATGATTCCTCTTGTATTCTGAAAATACAACTATATATTATAAAAATAATAAAATAAAAAAGAATAATAATAATAATAATACAGCACGAAGAACAAAATGAACAAAATGCTAAATCAAACAATAACTTTAGGTCATTTATATCCCATCACCAACATGATAATTTAAACAAAACAATTTAATCATTTTTCTTTTACATCAGCTATGAGTTATATTTCAACATACAAGTGTTGATAAAAGCAATTGCGTATCAATATAAGCTCTTTAAGTATCAGGAAGTAAAATAAAAAGTTCAAATAAAAATAATGATCTGTCCTGTACCAATCAATGAAAGTTTAAACTGATTATAAATTTGTGAAGCACAAGCCAGTTTTGAATGAAGGCTGTGCATCAAATCAGCATGAACTGATAACATCACACACACACACACACACACACACACACACACACACACACACACACACACACACACAAACACACACACACACACACACACACACACACACACACTCATTGTTGCTGGTCCCTCTGGGGTTGAATATGTTGTTTACATTTGTGAAGCATGTTCGAGATAAAATGTGATTCAGTTTTTCTTTAAACTTTGAATGTAAACCCATATTCCTATTGACGGACCAATAATCTGAAGTATTTGTCATTACTCCTATTCAAGAGGACACAGGTACACATAGCTTACATTGACCCCAAATCCTGGGTAAAGAGGCTCAGTGAATGTGGTGTGAAAGGTGTAGAAGTGGCTCAGTGTGTCAGAGGAGACTGTGTAGAGGGACAGAGTGCCAGCAGGCCGGTCCAGATACACCCCAACTCTGCTACAGCCAGGGGGAATAGAACGTCTCCACACCTCCTGATTATTTTCCAATGCTAAAAGATAAAACGTGGAATCGTTAATTTGGAAAGCCCATGATTTGGTATTACGTCCTAACTGGCTGTCTATATTGGCTGATTTTCTTTCAATTTCCAGGTATGCAACAGCAATTATATTATCACTACGACTATAATGACCCCACTCTACCTCCCAGTAATGTTGCCCAGATAAGCTCTCTTTGCACAACACCTGGTGTACGTTTGTAAACCGCTGTGCATGATCAGGATAGTACTGCCATTCTCCAGTTGATGCCATCTTGTTTCCCTCAGACAGAGTGAGGTTGTAGTTTACAGTGTTTGGGTCCAGGTGGAGATCACAGGCATCTGATGGAGAGACCAAAACAAAATCATGGAATGACCTTCCAGAAGAAGTTGTGCGTTCCCCTTCGGTCAATTCCTTCAAGAACACGCTGGATGCATTTTGCCTGTCAAAAGGTGTAATTTATAAATATAAAGCTTGTCCGTAATTCATGTAATTAATTGTTGTAATTCATTTATGAAATCTTAGAAAACTTCAATTATGAAATGAATGAGTTTTTTATAAAATGTTAAAATTCTTTTGTGTCTTTTAGAGTCTGGGATAGAGGATTGTATATCCTGTACCAGAAATCTTTTCAATAAATTTCAATAAAATTTCAATAAAATGTGTTATCAGTTATTCTGATGATCAAACAGGTTTCTGGAGGAGAGTTATTAATACAGCATGTTTTTTTTTTAAAATCAAACAAGTATGGAATCAAACTGATTACACCAGATCAGCTGTCTTCTGTCTGTGATGTTCTCCACAGGAGGGAGTTCAAGGTTTGAAAAATCTTCAGTGACCAGAATGCCGTTCTTGTAATGGTAGATGGTTGCTCCTGGGTAGTTCTTGTTTGCGATTGCTGCAATGAGGAAACGCAATCGACTGTTGTTCTCGTGTGCTTTGGCAAAGTTATGGAAAGCTTTGGCTTTTTCTCTCATTTTGGTGAAAACTTCAGCTGAGTAGTACCATGGATCTTCATTGGTACTTCCTAATTTATGAACTCCCAAGTAATCGGCCATCACATCAAGGTCGGTGTTAGCGCTTTCCACTGAAGTGAAAACAAAGCAGAGAACATCTTCTACACCTGGATCAAGAACCTGTCTGTCCAGCTCTGACTGATTTGGGACGATCTTTGTTCCCTCCATGGTATCTACACAGGATCTGATGACGTTGATTTCTCTCTCTTTACCATCCAGCCACTTGGTTAGTTTTTCCTGACTGAATGGTGACTCGTCTCTGTCTTCAAAGACTTGGTTCAGTGAGCTATCATCTTCTTTTCCTTCACGGATGGAGGGAAGATTCTTCGCCAAGGCCTGCTGGAGTTTAGTTGCATAACTACCACACAATGTTTGGAAAGTGCTCATCTCTTTATGAATCACATGAAAATTCTCCACCACTTTGTCTTCTAGAGAATCGTTGCATCTCGTTCTTATTTCCCTTAAATCTTCTAGATTATCCTGGGCCTTCCTAACTAGTCCGTCGCTGATCTCTTAGTTCAGCTCAGGAGCATCGGGGATGAAATTCTTCAGCGGCATCAGCCAGACCTGCACTGGAACAGTATTCTCTCCTTTTTCTCCCAGTAGCTTTGGGAGTTGTACGTAGGTCTTCACTGCCTCTTCAAATGTTGCAGGGTTGCTTTCAAGAATTAAGTCTCCGTAGAATTTGCTGGAGAATTTCTGTGTCAGGGTTTTTTCTTCATCAGACAACTTAAGATCAACTTTCCCCTCAATATCAAATGAGGGGATCTTCTTTATTACAGCGTGCATGCTGTCCTGGATGTCCTGAACGCTGCTGGCCTCTAACTTCTCACTGTCAAACACAAAGAAAGCATTTGCTCTATAAAGGATGCCTGTGACCACATGTGTTGCTGAGCTCATATTAATGACATCCATCTGTTGGGGGTCCATGGTTAGATGTTCAATCATTAACTGCTTGAAGTTGGTGGTAGTTTTGTACTGACACGTAACTCTGCTCTGATTGTGGAATTTCTTCTGATCATTCAGATACTTGGCAGATCCTCCGACTTCAATCAGTCCACCCAGGAAACTGGCCTTCAGAGAACCATCAACATCCAGCAGATGGCACTTGGATTCAGTGGAGTCAGAAGTAGACATGTCAAATGCACTGGTGCGCTGAGAGCTTTCAGATATCTTGTCTTGAAGAGTTTTCTCATTGCACAATGTCAAACCTATAGAAATAGAACTATTAGAAGAACAATGAATGAAATGTAAGACCTACACATTAAAGTACAACAAAATGCTGTGTCACAATAGTAGTTGTAAAGTTAAAACATGTATTCAAATTGAATATAAACGCAATATGGAGTAATACTAATCTGTACATACTGTATACAGCAAACTATATTTGGACTATCAAAAGAGAGCTACAACACCACGCAATTAAAAAAAAACATGTCAATAGACCTTTTTCACAGCAGACGTGTTGACATGTCACAGTAGGAACAGCACAGGTGTATTTATAACCATTAATGATGGCTGTATTCCACTTAGTAGAGGCCCTGGTGTTGAACTCACTGAAATATCTCACTGGGACACTTGATGGAATTGAGCCATCGTTAAGGTTATCAATTTCAGCTGAGCTTTCCCTACTATGACAAGTCAACATGTCTGCTGTGAAAAAGGTCCATAAGCATTAGAGGTAGCGTTGCATGGACGTAGGAAAAGAAAGATGTGTTTCAATTTATTTAAGACCTAGAACACAATACATAAAGCTGCATTGTGTAATTTAAAAAAAAACCTTTGATCTTTCACAAATATGTGCTCATTCATGTGTAATCACTTCCACCAACTAATCAAAGTATTCTCGTGAGCGTAGAATCTGCCATTCAGAATCATTCAGAATACATACGAGCGAGTAACACGAATGTACTCTACCATGTAGCGCCTCCATTTTTAAAATACATCAGCCAAAGAGGGACAAACCTCCGCATTTTGCGCTTTTCAGTCAGTGGCACCGTGACGAATACAAGGGAGGGAGGGGGAGAAGATTACTCAGCGACTACAGTCAGATTTGAAAGCCTGTTAAAAATGAAGGATCACTCCTATTCTGTAGGACATGTAACGGAGTCACAAAGGAAGTTAAAAAGAGAATTAAAATGACAACGCAACAAAACCCTGGGGTTACAATTTGGTTCTGGAGAATGCTAGAAGACAAAATGCAAAGGAGAACATGTTTTTAGTTAGGCACAACGTTTTAAAAGTTGATCTAATCAACATTTTCTATTCTTTTACAGGTTTTAATATATATAAGTGCAATGCTGGCTGTGTAGCCAGTGGACACTATCACTGTTGTCATTGTTGGAAATGCTATGTGAGGAGAGACAACTTTCTTTTGCACCTCAAAACATGTGAAGCAGTGACTGGAACCTGTGTGCCTCCTGTAGTGACTGGAACCAAGGTTCACTGCAGCCAATATACAAGGTCCCCAAGGTCAGAAAGAGGGATATATATATATATATATATATATACAGGGTCCCCAAGGTCAGAAAGAGGGAACATGAGGTGAGCATGATGATGGCAGAGGACATCCAGTGGCCTTCTCCTGTCTTGATTGATTCAGTAAATAAACGTAAGGTTGTTTTATACATACATATCTATATCTATATATATATATATATATATATATATATATATATATATATATATATATATAAATAATAATAATAATAAATTTCCCTCAAAAGGTTCGATGTGAAAAGGATGACAGGTGCTTCATATTGGAGGTAATGTTTACTACTTACACTGTTTACTGGCTATATCAGCCCTTATGCACAACCCCTCCCTTTATCCGTACACTATTGGACTTATTTGCACTACCACCATGACACACACTCTCATAGAGCACCTTATGCACAATAATTGCCCTGTCACTGCAAGTGTCTCATGCTTATACATCCCTTAGTACATTCATATCATATTTTCTTTTTTACAAACAGGCCACACTGAGGTAAAAGCATGGCGAGGTACAAACAGGTCGCACTGAGGTAAAAGGTCAGACTGCCTGTCGTTGGAGCTGAAAATGGCAAATTGCGCTTTTCCGTGTCATGCATATGCATTCATGGGAGGGTGAAGGGGAAAGTGGGAGTTTCCCATAAAGAGATGGGAGGGGAAGTGTAAAGTGCGCCTGATTATGTATTCCACGGTATGTACAAAAACTGCCCGTGACAGCGCGCCTCTATTTTGCGGTGAAAATTCTCCGCCTCTTAAAAGCAGGTGTAAACCAGGAAGCTGTTTCCTGGCGTATGCCTCCTGGTGAAATGGCGGCAGTGATCTGATCAAGACGGAGACATCGGCCGAGGAGACGAGCAGAACAAGGATCACACTTTCTCAGTGGAGTGAACACGAAATCATGAAGTGTTACAGATTAATCAGCCGTGTAATATTAGAGTTACTGAAGAAATCAAAGATGACATCATATCTCCGACTCAGCGTTCACATCCATCCAGCAGTTGTTAAACTCCTCGCTATGTTACGAATATTATCATCAGGATCATTTTTAGAAGTCACAGCATCAGCAGCAGAGCCGATCCGCCCTATACGCTCACTACGCAAGCTGCGTAGGGCCCCGCAAATTACTCGAGGCCCCGCCTCCCCCCCCCGTGTCATAGCGCGTCAATTAATGTTTATAACATCCATGACAAAATGAAGCAAAACTATCCTTCTGGTCACGAAAAGAGGGAAAAAAACACCATGAGAGTGAATTGCGGGAACAACAATCAGGTAAACTTGTGTTCTCTCCTCTCCAAGTTTGATGTCAGCAAAGTAAAGTTATGTTTTCGTGCATTTCTATTGTGTTTTTTTTCCGGTCTTGCTAACCTAGCTGGGCAGGCAGGCAGTGCATCTCTTGTCTAGCTGCTAACGCCAATCACTTCCGGGGCTGTGTTTTGTGACTTTGTGCCTGACAAAAGTGAGAGTAAAATACAATTATTTATTACGTTTGATAAACGACAAAGTGCAACGGTGTTTGTTTACTGCAGCTCGGAAAAGATAAACGCGGCGGGTGGGTTATCGTGCGTTAGGCACGTACATGAAATGAAACGCACATTTTTCAAGCAGAAATATATGTGAAGACCAGACAGACTGGAGGCTGTCTGGGCGTGAATGATGGCACTCCTCATCAAAGTACACATTATACATACTTTTAAGACACTGATTATCTAGTCTCAGACAATGTGTAGTTAAAAACTCTAAACAACTGCACTAATTATGCAAGATGGAAGGTAATGTATTGACAATTTGACATTGATTTATAGGCTATATTGAATTTGAAATGTTGATTAGCTGGACATACTGGTCAATATGGATGCACATCCCTCAGTAAATAATAACCATAAATCAAGAATTGCTTCAACATGCATAATAATAAATATATACAAACTTTAACATGCTATGGCAAGCCATTTTAGCTTGTATTCATTCACAGTTCATGCATTTTTGATATCAAGAATTCAATTTGCATTTGATATCAGGAATTACATGTTCACTTGTACAAAAGTTAATTCTTGATATCACTCACAGGGATTATTGATATCTGCATCACTAGTTCACTATTTAAATATTACAAGAAAGTGCAGAAAAGGAATATTTTGATGATAAGATTTTAATTCAAACATTCAAATGTTTACACATTTGTAACATGTAACAAGTAGTGTAACTAACTATGTGATATTCTTCTCAGTTTATTCTAGACAGTCCAAAAAGTCTGGTGGTGCCCATACTGATGTGAAAATGCCCAGGCTGTAGAGAGTACCAAAGTTAATCCCAAAAGCCAAAGTTCAGGGTTATAATTTATTATTTTCTTATTTATGTTTACGTTAATATTCACTTATTTAATAATATTCACTTGTTATCTTAATATTATAGAAAATACTCAATTCAATAAATATTGTTTGTTTGAACCTCATTCTGTTCTATATTGTTGTACTTATTCTTTGACTGTTTTGTTTAAAGGAGGGAGGATTGTATTGGGAGCACTGAAGTATCAAGTGTGACTGTGTGGCAATGGCAAATGGTTTACATAGCTCACGGCATCACGGGTCAGGTAGAGGGCCCCTTAGCAGGATTTTGCTTAGGGCCCCAGGGAGGTCAGGATCGGCACTGATCAGCAGTGGGAAGATGGCCGTCTGCACTCAGCCGTATCAGAGCACCAGGACTTAACGCTTTGCTACAGCGCTATTACGGTCTAGTGGGCGGAGAAAGACGCTGGTTACCTATTCACAAGACAATAACACACTTTCTGACTTCATTAGTATATATTTACCCCTGCAGATTCACACTCCATCACATCATCATCATCATCATCATCACCAGCACCTGCAGCTACAGCTACAGCTGATGTCCTCTGGCTGGAATCCTGCAGCAAAACACAAACAATTAAAACTATGAGTTAAAAAATGTGTTTAAGATTCAAGAAAGGATTATTGTTATTATGTAAACTTAACAAAATTGTAATTGCATCATCTTCAAATGAAGTCTAGTATCAAAGACTTCACACATTTACAGAGAAACACAGATGAGATGAGAGAGAAGAAACATCAGAAACTAAGAAATATGAGGAATATGCAGCTGTGTAGTGGAGGGTAGACGCAGGTATCTCAGTATATCCTCCTATCAGTGAGGAGTATTCCTCCTAGTATATCCTCCTATCAGTGAGGAGTATTCCTGTTAGGTCACTAACCCTTTCATCTTCATTCATGCACACACACCTTCATATCTTCCTGTTTCAATATGTAGTTACATATATTATTATATATATAATGCTTATAGTTATATAAGTTACACTGACATCCTGCACTCATCCATACGGACTCTTAGTATATTTGTTTTGTTTCTGTATTTATTGTTTGTGTTTATTTCATATTAATGTTTAATATATTTATGTATACACCAACAAACAAGGCATAAGTCATACTTACACTTCAATAAAATATATATACAGTATGTATATATATATACACACTCTGATTCTGATTACAGACCGTGCAACGAGTCATCTCTGTAAAATATACTTAACATATTATTTACATATATTCATAAATTAGATCACAGAGTCTGTAATTAATTTGATTACATTTTTTAATCGATTGACAGCCCTATTGCTTATATTATTTTAGTTTTGACTTTTGGATTTCGTAGTTTAGTAGAGTCCAAAAACTACTTCAACGTGTCTCAGCGTCTGTCCTTCTTCAGGAAGTAACGTCCTGAAGAAATAGTTTTTAATCTGATTCTAGTTATATGTATGATTGTGTATTTTGTTCCACTGGTGACTGATCAGTTCTTCCCTTTGCTAAACCTGCAGCTCCTCTCTTCAGATGTCGATGTTGACCTCTTCTCTTAGCGACCAGATGTTGAAGTTGGGTCTCAATAACACTGTGACTGAGTCCCCTGCAGATAAGAGCCAGTAGTTGGAGCCATAATTATGATTTCAATATTTATTTTTGAAAAATTGTGCATGAATGCAATGACATTCACAGTGAACTAGACTCATTGTAAACTGACAGTTAGTGTAAAGTGATCTTGATGTGTGGCATATTGTCACAGCCCTTTGACAATCAGCTGATGAAGGCAGTGATTACATCAGCTGGTGTATAACAGCCGAGCTGTCATTCAGTTTGGGGTCTTTGGTTTGTAGCCACACAGTTTTTTGACCGCTGCTCCAAGTAACCGCTCAGAACGGTTACGCTGTGATTGTTTTTTGTTAAATCTTTTATCTTTGCTTGTACACCATCTGGTCAGGACAGTTCATTATTTTTGTGGAACAAGACGAAAACGTGTCACATTGCAGTTTGAAAGATGAAGAAAATAAAACACGGCGGCCACCGAAGCGCAGCGACCCGTTGATGCCGCTGCCGCTGCTACGTCACCCGGATCGTTGGTCTGATTGGTTGAAGGACTATCCAATGGCGTACAGAGTCGTTTGAACTATGACCATTGGTCCCGCCTCTTGTACAGAGAAAACACAGAGCAGACTCCCCAGACTGATGTTCACTCTTACAAGTTGGAGCTCAGTCTGCTGATAGACAGACTAGGGGTGTGTAGTATTTCCCCTTTTCTGGTCTACATATCTCTGCCTCTAAAAAAGAAGTATTTTGACTAAGTAAAGCGCTGTGACGTCAACAGTCTTTACTGCTATAGAAGATAGTATTGAAAGCAGGATGTAATTATTACATGTTGTTAGTTGTGCAAGATCAAAAAACATCCCCCCCCCCACACACCTCTGTTTTTTCCCCCAAATCCCACCCTGCTGACCTGAGGCCTGCACTACAAATCCAGATCAACATGGTCTGGATTTATGTCCGTTACCAAAATTTTAAGCAAGAGGAGCAGACAATAATCTTACAAAAATATGAGGAATACAGACATATACTACACTTATACATAGTCATATTCTACTGCTCTTCATACTATTCATCCTGCACATACACTTATTCTACTATTCTTATAATTTTACCACACTGCACATAGCTGAACATACTGTACATATCTGTCTATATGCGGTGTTGGGGAGTAACGGAATACATGTACCGGCGTTACGTATTCAGAATACAAATTATGAGTAACTATATTCCGTTACAGTTACTATATAAATAGTCGGTATTTAGAATACAGTTACATTGTTGAAATCAGTGGATTACATGACAATGCTTCTCTGTTTCACGAGTTTATTCACTCTCTAAATAAATTAAGGTAACTCCAGGCATTTCCCAGAAGCCCCAATATGAAAACGAAAAAATGAGCTATTTGCGTGATCACTGGCAGAGATGGAGCCGGAACAACAGAGCCAGGGCAGGAATGTGTTCCTATCTTAGAAATTCAAACAGCATTTCACATTAAAGAAAGAGAAGGGAGAACCAAATATAACGTGCAGTGCAGCCTCTGCTCGCCAGCAACCAACCTCCTTTCAGCGTCCAAATTACTCCACCTCCAACCTGAAGAAGAATTCTTAAAGTAAGTTATTTTTTTAATTAGCCAGGGAGAGTCGTCTGCTGTAGTTCTACTGGTCACCTTGCTATTTTATAGCTGCATCAGGTAGCTACCTGCTTAGTTGACGAGTGACTTTACATTCTCCTATGTGCTGATTTACTCGCCCCAGAGCCGTCCAAAGACTGACTAGCCCCGTTTGACATGCTAGCTAACGTTAGCTAAAATGAGCTCGTGGTAGCTGAGAATGCGATTAGATTTTTGTAGTTTGCAGTTCGGAACTACAAATACAAAAATCTATCTGCTTGTTTACGTACACAGTTGGAACAGAAGAACACACCAGAATAGGCCTGTTTAGTAAGCAGGAGTTGATGGCCGCATTCATACACTTATAAAATGCAATTCAATGTGGAAGTAATACAAGTATTCAGAATACGTTACTCAGATTGAGTAACGTAACGGAATACGTTACAAATTACATTTTGGGGCATGTATTCTGTATTCTGTAACGGAATACGTTTTGAAAGTATCCTTCCAACACTGTCTATATGGTTCATTCAGTATATCCATATGTATTCATGAATAGAGGACAAGAGGAAACGGGTGGAGACGGGAAGTTGTTTACCACTTGGTGCCTCAGATTTTACATTTCCCAGTGTCAGGGCCAGCCTGTGGCATAGATAGGCAGTATATGCAAATGCTTGGGGCGCCGGCAGTCCTAATGAATAAAGAAAAGTGTAAGATAATTTTTTTAAATGTCGGGAAAAGCAATAACCTTTTTTTCTGATGTTTTGCTGAAGAAAAAGCACCAAAAAGGTTTTAAAATAATGCCAGAAAACTTGAACACCCCCCTACAAACATATTAGGACTGTTGGAACGAATACAGAAAGTCAAATATAATTTGAATAGTAAAAAAATCAATACTATTAGAATGTGATTTTTTTTTAATAAATAGGTTGGCTAACATTAGCTAATCTCCCTCTTCTCACGTCTGATGAACAATAAGTTACGGGAGTTAGAAACACAAGGCATTGTGAGCTAAAGTTATGTACCGAGGAACGTTAGTACAGGAGGGAGGGACAGGCTGCGGCTGGAAACATGAAACATTTAACATGACTTTAAAATCAACATCCACCGAGCCAAAATGCTTATGTTGTCAATACTTAGCTCGTTCTTGTTTCCTAACTGAGTCGTGAGTTAGTTATAGGAGCTACATGGAGACAGCTAACGTTAATGTTAGCTGGTCATCTACCAATACAAATCGAATTAAGAAAAACGTCATAATGTTGGGGAAACTGCAGCTATTTTATTACAATGACATGAATAAACATTACTAAGCGTAACATGATTAAAACTTTAATGGATAAACCTATCATGCAAGTGTGTTTAACAATAAAAGCTACAACTCCCATAATCCCACGCTCCTTCCCAACGTCATCAAAAGTGTGTGTTTATCATCCATTGTTGTGATTGTCAGACCTCTAGCTTAATTTACCTTAACTGAACAGCTTCTGAGTCATTGGAATGGTTATATGACTTGATTATATGGTTATATGATTTGTTCAGGTCCTATATATATATATATATATATATATATATATATATATATATATATATATATATATATATATCTTTTTATGATGATTTCTGTTTTGTGTATCTGCACCTTGATCACCCGAGTCTCCCTGTTTTGGGGGAAATAAAGTTTATATCTTCATCTCTAAAGACAATTCATCCAAATCTACTAACACAGAAATGACGTACCAGTAATATGATTGTTCCCTACAGATACCAGTTCTTCTGTTGTGATGATTGCAGGTTTTTAAAATGAAAGGATGAGCAAACAAACACACCCTGCCCAGGTAACCACTGAGCCGGTTTATAGGTCTAATAAGGAGCGGCATAATAATTTGACTGTGCAAATTCATACAGAGGGAGGCTGTTGTTGCAGATTTTGCTTCCTCTTCATTATAGGAACATCTCTAAACCAATCCACACGTCTGATGGACAGTACACGGTATATTTCTGTCTTTTCTCTCAGAGATTGAGGATCAACATGATCCGAGGAACCGTCTGAATGATCTCCAGGAACCTCAGGAGGACGACAGGTAGGTTTCTCAAGTGGTTGTCTTTCTAATGTCATTTAAAGCTGAGCCACGACGACACTAGATTTAAACTTCCTTGACAGACAGTTTGTGAAAACAGCATTTGCCGTATACGCAACATTCACGTGTACCGAACATTCACGTTTCATATTGCAGATTAACATATTTTGTTGTGTGAGGTGAGGTGGAATAGACGTCTTTAGGTTTCTACTTATAGTATATCCCCACCATGCGTCGGTTACAAAGTACTACAACTGCGGTGATTATGACGTGCAATGGAGGCAAGCATTATATTTTGGCGGTAAAAACTGTATATAGCCACATTTCACGACGAATGTTAACAGCCATGTGTCACAACGGAGAACAGACAGACAGAATGCAATTTTTCTCATCCTCATCCATGGTAAGGAATTGTTTTATATTTTAAACAATAAAGAACAGATAATAGTAGAGAGACTGAGTTTTATTGGTCAGTAGTTGGAGAAGTTCCTGCATGTACTTTTGTGTCCATAGCCGGAGAAGAACTGTTGAATGATTCGTCTCCACGTGCTGCTCTGTGTCCGTGTGCTAGTGTGTGTTAGCATCGCGTCTATATGAGAGATGAATGTTATTCTTCGTCTTCCAAACATGTGTATGTACTGTAGTAGATCATGCGTCAGGAATATGGGGTTATAACATGTCCATAATCAGACAACTAAATTATTTTATTATTTTTAATATAATATGTGGCAAATCGTGTTCTGGCTGGTACCAGAGACGTGTTGGATGTAAGATGGAGGACTCTGAGCCTCGTGTGGACTTAAAGAAATTATTTTCTAAAAGCTAATGTGTCGATGGAGGAGTTGAAACCATAATTCACATGTGTCAAACTCGAGGCCCGTGGGCCAAATCCGGCCCACAAATCAATTTAGGTTCATAATAAATTTGGGCCCACCTAGATTTTATAGCTTTTTAAATGTTTTGTCGCTTTTCCGAAGATTTTCTTGTTGTTTGCTGATTGGTTGGTTTAGAACCACATGACATGGCAAGGTGTTTTGGCGGGAGAGAGATAGACAAATAGAACCGGTTTAGGTAGGAGAGAAGGTGGCAGCGCCACAGGAAAAAATACACACACACACACGCGCGCAGTTACCGATAGTACAGACAGTCAGTAAGAAAGTCCCGCTTCATTGTCTGAACAATGTTCCCTGGGCCAGTAGGCCTATTCCGTTGAAATCCGGGATCCAGTCCGTATATGCTTGAAAAACATCCAAACTTTCTTCTTTCTAAAGCGCAACTCTTGTGTGAGATACTGACAGAGCTCCAGCTCATAGCATAGTCTGTGAAGGTAGGCAGGCCGAGCGGGAAGGCAGCATACCCGGCAGGCAGCCACTGGCTGTCACGGCACATTGTGGAGCCTCTGAAGTCTGACGTTGTCATACCAAATTTGCAATTAGCCATCAATTTTCGTAAAACGACCCATATTTGAGCTCTACATAGTTGATTTCACGTATAAAAAAGTTATAGAATTGATTTTACATCATGAAGAGGAAGATATAAAGGTGTGGGTGCATGAATGAAGATGAAAGGGTTAGTGACCTAGGAGGAAGTGTGTGTACTCCTGCCTGATAAGCGCGTCTATCCTCCAGTACACAGCTGCATATTCCTCATATTTCTTAGCTTCTGATGTTTCATCTCTCTCATCTCATCTGTGTTTCTCTGTAAATGTTTGAAGTCTTTGATACTCGGCTTCATTTGAAGATGATGCAATTGCAATTTTGTTAAGTTTACATAATAACATTATAACAAAATATTTTCTTGAATCTTAAACATATTTTTTTAACTTACAGTTTTAATTGTGTGTTTTGCAGCAGAATTCCAGCCAGAGGACATCAGGTGTAGCTGTAGCTACTGGTCCTGATGGTGCAGCTGCTGTAGCTGCTGTAGCTGTAGCTACTGGTCCTTATGGTGCAGCTGCTGTAGCTGCTGTAGCTGTAGCTACTGGTCCTGATGGTGTAGCTGCAGCTGATGCTGGTGGTGGTGATGATGATGCTGCTGCCACCCCGACCGCTGCTCCCGCCACCACCGCTAATGCCGCCGCCACGGCTGCTGGTGGTGCTGATGATGATGTCATGGAGTGGGAATCTGCAGGGGTAAATACATACTAACGGAGTCAGAAAGTGGGTTATTGTCTTGTGAATAGTGGCTGTGAAAGCTTCCTGAGATCCTGTAACATGATGCATTTACAATACAGTAGGACTCGGCTCCAGTAATGATCAGAAGGTTTTATAATAACATCACCTGTTTCCTGGGTCAAAGTCTTGAGTTTTCTCCAGGACATGAACTCCTGTACAACGTGCTGCTGACACTAATAAATACTATACACAGTACAGAGCCTAACCTGTCACAGCGATATGTAGGAATACTTCATGAGAACACGCTGTGTCTGGTGTACTACAGTTTAAATATACAATGCATGAGCATTTAATCTGTATTGTTACCTTCTGAACATGTGTGTGTTGTGGATCTTCAGGACCAGAACCAGGAGGAACCTATGGACCTGGACCAGGAGGAACCTATGGACCTGGACCAGGAGGAACCTATGGACCAGGACCAGGAGGAACCTATGGACTGGAAATGAGACTCTGAGTTCACCATCAGCCAGGTAAACATGACTCCATCTTACTCGATTTAAAGGGCAACACCACCTAAACTCAAACAGTCTATTAGCTGATTATCAAGGTTATTATTTATATTATTTTAGTTCTGACTATTAGATTACGTTGTAGTTTAGTTTGAGTTTTCAGAGTCCAATCCAATGCACTCGTCTTTATAAAACATGTTGTTATCACAGCTGGCTCATTCTAACTATAGAATCAGATTAAAAACTACTTCAATGTGTCTCAGCGTCCGTCCTTCTTCAGGAAGTAACGTCCTGAAGAAATAGTTTTTAATCTGATTCTAGTTATATGTATGATTGTGTACTTTGTTCCACTGGTGACTGATCAGTTCTTCTCTTTGCTGAACCTGCAGCTCCTCTCTCCAGATGTTGAAGTTGATCTCTTCTCTTAGTGACCAGATGTTGAAGTTGGGTCTCGATGACACTGTGACTGAGTCCCCTGCACATAAGAGCCAGTAGTTGCTTTTAATTGCAGCATGAAATTTGACAAGCAGATCAGTAATGTTGTTAGAATGAGCTTTTTTCCAGCTTCGTCTCCTAGCTAAAGTTAAGCCCTTCCTTAATGACATGATCTAGAGAAGGCGATTCATGCTTTTATTAGTTCAAGGTTGGATTACTGTAATGCTCTTTATGTTGGTCTGAATCAGACCGCCATCTCACGTCTTCAACTTGTGGAAAATGCTGCTGCTCACTTTTTTCTATTTCTATGTAACCTTTTCTGATTTTACTGTTTTCTATGTTCATTTTTGTTATTGTATGATATGTTGTTTAATTCTTGGTTTCTGATGTTAAGCACTTTGGATACCTGCTGGTTGCTGTAAAGTGCTATATAAATAAATCTTGTTGATTGATTGATTGAGTAGTTGGAGCCAAAATTATGACTTCAATATTAACTTTTATTTTGATAAATTGTGCATAAATGCAGTGACATTCACAGTGAACTAGACTCATTGTTAACTGACAATAAATTGTAAAGTGTAAATTCATCTTGATGCGTGGCATATTGTCACAGCCCTTTGACAATCAGCTGATGAAGGCAGTGATTACATCAGCTGGTGTATAACAGCTGAGCTGTCGTTCAGTTTGGGGTCTTTGGTTTGTAGCCACATGCTTTTTTGACCGCTGCTCCAAGTAACCGCTCAGAACGGTTACGCTGTGATTGTCTTTTGTTAAATCTTTTATTTTTGCACTGCTGTCAATGCATGTACACCATCTAGTCAGGACAGTTCATTATTTTTGTGGAAAAGACGAAAACATATCAAATTGAAGTAAAGAAAAATAAACGTGAAAACAAAAGGAAATCAGTGGAGTGATTCTGAGTCTTGTTTAAGCGCGTCGACCAAGGCGCATTTCAAAGAACAAGAGCTATCAAAAACATTGTCAGAAAGTATATGGTTCTTTCTGTATATCCATATTTATTCAGTTTTTCTTATAATAATACACTGCATATACCTATATCTATATTATTCTTACTACTAGTATAATGTTACCACACTGCACATACAGTAGCTGAACATACTGTACATATCTGTCTATACACTGTAACAAATTGCTGTAAAAATACTGGATATTTTGCACAGTAGTGTAATGTTTTCCATTAATACAGTTGAATACTGTA
The DNA here is from genome assembly GCA_023631565.1 of Gymnocephalus cernua. Lineage (NCBI taxonomy): Eukaryota > Metazoa > Chordata > Actinopteri > Perciformes > Percidae > Gymnocephalus > Gymnocephalus cernua. The sequence continues at coordinate 44,241,009 of CM042426.1, read as the reverse complement.
AATTCTGATGTCTTTGAGGAACAAAATATTATTGGCAAGCTCCTGTAAAATTGTATGGTAAAAAGCAGTATTTATTTTTTACAGCAAGCTACCTATAATTTTAGGGTATAATATAGTATGTTTTTCTTCTTTTTCAGTTAACTTTAAATCAGACTTGATCTTGATTTCTCCTGTATTAGCTTCTCTGCATTGGCTCCCTGTAAAATCCAGGATTGAATTTAAAATCCTCCTTCTGACCTAAAAAGCTCTAAATGGTCAAGCACCAGCATATCTTGAAGAGCTCATAGTACCTTACTGTCCCACTAGAGCACTGCGCTCCCAGAATGCCGAGTTACTTGTGGTTCCTAGAGTCTCTAAAAGTAGAATGGGAGCCAGAGCCTTCAGCTATCAGGCTCCTCTCCTATGGAACCAGCTCCCAGTCTGGGTCCGGGAGGAAGATACTGTCACTACATTCAAGAGTAAACTTAAGACTCTCCTCTTTGATAAAGCTTATAGTTAGGGAGTGAGGAGTTGTAGCCTCCACCTAACCCGGCCAACCTGCTTCTCTTCATAGTCACTAGATTCATCTATCATATAATCAATGATATAATCAAAGTAGAGGGAGGCAGGCCGATACAACCCAATCCGGTTCGGGAGAGTTCTAGCCCGACCAGGCACCTCTCTTTAGCCTGTCTCTCTTAGTTATGCTGTTTTAGTTTTAGACTGCCGGGGGGACTTCCTTTGATACACTGAGCTTCTCTCTCCTCTATGTTCCCTTTTCTTTTTATCCATGTCCCAGAGATGCTTGTTACTAACCTAGCTCTAGGGAGCTTGCTCCCCGGAGTCTTTGTTTCTTTTCACCCAGGATGATGTCCCGGGATTAGGATGGCACCAAAATCATGGTTCCAGCTGTGGCTGGGATTCTGCCGCAATTCCCCGCTATGTCATGCTGCCCCCTGCTACGCTACTACAACCACTATTTCACAATTCTGTTTCATTATCTGTTCTGTGACTGTTATTGCCCCCATCCAGCTGTGTCAGCCACCGCCTACCAAGAGCCTGGGTCTGTCCCAGGTTTCTTCCTAAAAGGGAGTTTTTCCTCGCCACTGTTGCATTGATGCTTGCTCTTGGGGGAATTTCTGGAATCTTGGGATTTGTTGGGTCTTTGTAAATTATAGAGTGTGGTCTAGACCTACTCCATCTGTAAAGTGTCTTGAGATAACTCCTGTTATGATTTGATACTATAAATAAAATTGAATTGAATCTTTGGTTTAATAGTTCATCTGAGCAAACAAAACAATTCAATGAAATTAAAAATAGGCCTACACATCGGCGTTTTTATTTGAGATTGAGGGCACAATAACAAGATGAAGAATAAGTTTTCATCCGGACTCTTAAACTGACAGTACTAACTAACTAAATATTCTATTGCTCTTCATACTATTCAAACTGCACATACACTTATTCCACTACTCTTATAATTTTAACACATGGGACATAGCTTAACATACTGTACATATCTGTCTATATGGTTCATTCAGTATATCCATATTTATTCTGGTTTCTTATAATATATTGTGCTAATACACTGCATATACTGTATCTATAATATTTTTCATTACTATTATAATGTCCATCAATCATCAGGGTCACCCCCTGATGGAAGGACTGGAAGGGGGCATGTCTTCAGACCCTGGTGGCAGCAGCGGGGTATGTATAGGGTACGTTTCAAGTAATCTATGTGACCATGTTCATTCAACAATTACATCTGAATGTTGTAGGAGTGAAATGTATATCTGTTCTCTTCAGACAGCCTTCACCGAAGGACAGAACAACTTCCTCTTAAATGTTGAATATGTATAATGCAGCCTGCAGGGAAAATGCCAAAATCTGAAAAATAAAAATCTTTGTCAAAAAGCTAAACTAATAATAAAAACAGATTTATCTGAAGTATAAAAATAACCATGAAGAAAGAAACCATTCTGACTGATTTAAGTTCCATAAGTAAAATGTTTTATTTTGAAAGGCTCGCTGAACATCCGCTTTGATGAACGGTGGCTTGGCGGTGGGCGGGGCCCCTGGTGATGTCACGGCGGTCCAGCTTGTGAATAGTAGCAGAGTGTGATGTAATGCTCGAATGAGTGGAAACAATGAGCTGTATTTATGTTCAAATCCCACACACGGACACACACACACACACACACACACACAAATGTTTGTTTCACTATTTTTGTGGGGCCTGTCTTTGACATAATGCATTCCCTAGCCCCTTACCCTAACCTTAACCATCACAACTAAATGCCTAACCTTAACCATCGTTATAGACGTAACATCCCTCTCAGTCGTGTCTTATTTACTATTTCAACCATGGTAAACCGTTGCTGTATTGTGGGGTGTAACAGCAACATTCAACATTCAATGTGTCTCAGCGTCCGGCCGCCTTCAGGAAATAACGTCCCGAAGAAATAGTTTTTAATCTGATTCTAGTTATATGTATGATTGTGTATTTTGTTCCACTGGTGACTGATCTGTTCTTCTCTTTGCTGAACCTGCAGCTCCTCTCTTAGCAATGACATGTCGATGTTGACAATATCGACCGAGCTGGAGGAAAAATTCAGGAAAACTCTGTAAGTATCATCGGTAAACAGTCATGCAATAATAAATAAAGTTAAGCAAAGCGATTGATAATGGAAGACACATGCTAACAGATGCTATTGACACAACACAGTAACGTGAGATATTTAAACTGGATGGTTAAACTCTTCCCTCTTTGTCTCTGTGTGGCTGATCTTGATTTATCTCTGTGGTGTTACAGGAGCCGCTGATCTTCATCACACCATCAGATCAGCTGTTTCTCATCTTGAGAAATAAAAGAAAATTGGGAAAACAAACATGCTGTCATTGATTACTGAGCACCCCCCCCCCCCCCCCCCCTGTTTTCCCCCCAAATCACACCCTGCTGACCTGAGGCCTGCACGACAAATCCAGATCAACATGGTCTGGATTTATGTCCGTTATCCAAATGTTACGCAAGATGAGCAGCCAATAATCTTACAAAAATATGACGAATACAGACATATACTACAATTATACATAGTCATATTCTACTGCTCTTCATACTATTCATCCTGCACATACACTTATTCTACTGCTCTTATAATGTTACCACACGGCACATAGCTGAACATACTGTACATATCTGTCTACATGGTTCATACTGAATATCCATATTTACTCTATTTTTCTTATAATAATACACTTCATATATCTATATTATTATTACTACTAGTATATCGTTAGTGCTACTACATTGCACATATCTGTACATGTTGTTCATACATTGTTGATATCGCATATTTATTCTGCTCTTATAAGGTAACTGCTAATACACTGAACACATTTATATGTAATGTATATTTACTCTAAACCACCTTGTGTATACCAGCTGTATACTACTGTCTACACTGACTAGATCTCTTGTTCTGTCTGTACTTGTGTATCACATTGATCTTTTCGGCTATTTTTGCACTTCTGGTTGGACACAAACTGCATTTGGTTGTCTTTGTACTTGTACTCTGTACAATGACAATGAAGTTGAATCTGATCTAATCTAATCTAATCTAATATAATCCAGGAAAAAACAAGACAGTGGCTGCTGCTAAATCAAGGAGGGAAAACTGGCAGAACATAGCAGACGCTGTAAATGTTTAAGTTACATTACTTATTGATATCTCTGTCCCAGGCACACGATCTGACCATAATTACACTTCCATAACGTTAAACTTTAGTTGCTGTATTATTTCAGTTGCAACCCTGGCAACAGATTGTGGGAGCAAATAAAGAATAAATATATAAACATAATTCTAACTGGTAAGTAGCAGTAGGCAATACTTGCACATATTTTAAGGCTAACAAGTACAAGCCTCACCTTAACCATCACAACTAAATGTCTAACCTTAACCCTTACCCTAACCTTAACCATCACAACTAAATGCCTAACCTTAACCCTTACCCTCACCTTAACCATCACAACTAAATGTCTAACCTTAACCCTTACCCTAACCATAACCATCACAACTAAATGTCTAACCTTAACCCTTACCCTCACCTTAACCATCACAACTAAATGTCTAACCTTAACCCTTACCCTCACCTTAACCATCACAACTAAATGCCTAACCTTAACCCTTACCCTAACCTTAACCATCACAACTAAATGCCTAACCTTAACCCTTACCCTCACCTTAACCATCAACACTAAATGTCTAACCTTAACCCTTACCCTCACCTTAACCATCACAACTAAATGCCTAACCTTAACCCTTACCCTAACCTTAACCATCACAACTAAATGTCTAACCTTAACCCTTACCCTCACCTTAACCATCACTACTAAATGCCTAACCTTAACCCTTACCCTAACCTTAACCATCACAACTAAATGTCTAACCTTAACCCTTACCCTAACCTTAACCATCACAACTAAATGCCTAACCTTAACCCTTACCCTCACCTTAACCATCACAACTAAATGCCTAACCTTAACCCTTACCCTCACCTTAACCATCACAACTAAATGCCTAACCTTAACACTTACCCTCACCTTAACCATCACAACTAAATACCTAACCTAACCCTTACCCTCACCTTAACCATCACAACAAAATGCCTAACCTAACCCTTACCCTCACCTTAACCATCACAACTAAATGCCTAACCCTAACCCTTACCCTAACCTTAACCATCACAACTAAATGCCTAACCCTAATCCTAACCATAACCATAACCATAACCTAGGGGTCTAAATGAAAAATACTAAAATGGATCCACTTCTCTTTTTAATCTAAGTTTTACAATGGCAAAAAAATGTTTTAAATACTTGCTTCCACTGCTCTGGTCTCCTCTCTCATCAGGTTTTATCTGGACCTCCGCTGCAGCGCATCGTACCCAACCTTTTAACCCCCTGCATGCTTTCTTTTCATTTCCTTGTTTTTCCTCCATGTTCTATTTTAAATTACCTCTTTTATGGTTTTAATTCATTTTTATGTTTAACATTAACTATTGTAATATTTCTATATTCATGTCTTTCATCACATATTTCCAAGGTTTTATTATTCTGTCCTTTCAGGGGTGAATTTCTACCTGCAGAGGAGGCCCTACCTAATATTTGAATACTTTTACGGCTTTTTAAATAAATATTTTAAAGATGCCTTGGTTTTCCTTTGTAAGTTTTATTCTGCCTTAACTATATTTTAAAAATTTGATTGGGCTTCTGTTTTTATTGCTAATATGTATTTATTATTATTATTATCATTATTATTATTGTTATTGTTATAACTAATTTATTTTATTATTACGAATTGAATTACTTGCCTCAAAATTTTAACATAGTGATACACATGCCATTGGTTTTATGCGTTTTTACTAACAGTGTGGTTTTATTCTATGATGTATTTTAAATGATTTATGTTCATTGTGTGGCACTTTTTACTTTTTAAAGCACTTTCTTAAACAGCACTTATTACTAATTATTAATGATAAGTGTATATGTATTTTTTAGTAAAGTGTCTCAAGTAATTGAGACAGCATTGATGACCTTCCAAACATTTTAATTTACCTTTTAAGTTTCAACAAGATGTTTTAAATTTGGGCTAGAATCTATTTTGTATTGTGATGCCGGGCTATGTATTTACAAAACTATAGGTGTGTATATATATAAAATTCTTTTTATTTATTTTATGTATTTATTTTGAAAATTTTCTAGGAGAGATATCAGGGCAGTTGACCTTTTATTTAAAGTTTTAAATCTCCCGCTGTCCATCCTGGCCAGTGGTTCTTTTTACCTGCTTTTAATATCTGGCCGTCTTATAAACAGCTTTTATATAACCAAACCCGTTTTTTTAAGGAGCGCTTTAAGTGTTTTATCCACACCAGTGGTCCCCTTGTGCCCGTGCCCCTCGCAGCACCCATCCTGAGCGCTGCGTTTTAACCCAAACCTAACCATAACCATTCTAACTCTAATCCTAAAACCAAGTCTTAACCCTCAAACAGCCCTTTAAACATGTGGGGTCCAGCATTTTGGGCCCCACAAAGCTGTCGGGACCCCACACTTATACTGGACTCCCGGTTTTTGGACCCCACGAATATAGTTAAACAAGAACACACACACACACACACACGCATAGTGTCTCTCATGCATATGTTTGAATTAAAAGAGCTGCATCTGCTCTGCCAGCTGATTGTTTCTAAGCAACGCCCTCTGGCGGCGGAGAGACGCAACTGCAACGTTCTGTTGTCCTCGTGTCAAATAGGGCTTGGGCGTCGTGACGTCATTACTTGGCGTGGCCGCCATGTTGATGGCCTCCTTTACCGCTACTCTGACTACTTTTTACTGTTTATAGACGTAACATCCCTCTCAGTCGTGTCTTATTTACTATTTCAACCATGGTAAACCGTTGCTGTATTGTGGGGTGTAACAGCAACATTCAACATTCAATGTGTCTCAGCGTCCGGCCGCCTTCAGGAAATAACGTCCCGAAGAAATAGTTTTTAATCTGATTCTAGTTATATGTATGATTGTGTATTTTGTTCCACTGGTGACTGATCTGTTCTTCTCTTTGCTGAACCTGCAGCTCCTCTCTTAGCAATGACATGTCGATGTTGACAGACCAGATGTCGATGTTGACAATATCGACCGAGCTGGAGGAAAAATTCAGGAAAACTCTGTAAGTATCATCGGTAAACAGTCATGCAATAATAAATAAAGTTAAGCAAAGCGATTGATAATGGAAGACACATGCTAACAGATGCTATTGACACAACACAGTAACGTGAGATATTTAAACTGGATGGTTAAACTCTTCCCTCTTTGTCTCTGTGTGGCTGATCTTGATTTATCTCTGTGGTGTTACAGGAGCCGCTGATCTTCATCACACCATCAGATCAGCTGTTTCTCATCTTGAGAAATAAAAGAAAATTGGGAAAACAAACATGCTGTCATTGATTACTGAGCACCCCCCCCCCCCCCCCCCCCCCCTGTTTTCCCCCCAAATCACACCCTGCTGACCTGAGGCCTGCACGACAAATCCAGATCAACATGGTCTGGATTTATGTCCGTTATCCAAATGTTACGCAAGATGAGCAGCCAATAATCTTACAAAAATATGACGAATACAGACATATACTACAATTATACATAGTCATATTCTACTGCTCTTCATACTATTCATCCTGCACATACACTTATTCTACTGCTCTTATAATGTTACCACACGGCACATAGCTGAACATACTGTACATATCTGTCTACATGGTTCATACTGAATATCCATATTTACTCTATTTTTCTTATAATAATACACTTCATATATCTATATTATTATTACTACTAGTATATCGTTAGTGCTACTACATTGCACATATCTGTACATGTTGTTCATACATTGTTGATATCGCATATTTATTCTGCTCTTATAAGGTAACTGCTAATACACTGAACACATTTATATGTAATGTATATTTACTCTAAACCACCTTGTGTATACCAGCTGTATACTACTGTCTACACTGACTAGATCTCTTGTTCTGTCTGTACTTGTGTATCACATTGATCTTTTCGGCTATTTTTGCACTTCTGGTTGGACACAAACTGCATTTGGTTGTCTTTGTACTTGTACTCTGTACAATGACAATGAAGTTGAATCTGATCTAATCTAATCTAATCTAATATAATCCAGGAAAAAACAAGACAGTGGCTGCTGCTAAATCAAGGAGGGAAAACTGGCAGAACATAGCAGACGCTGTAAATGTTTAAGTTACATTACTTATTGATATCTCTGTCCCAGGCACACGATCTGACCATAATTACACTTCCATAACGTTAAACTTTAGTTGCTGTATTATTTCAGTTGCAACCCTGGCAACAGATTGTGGGAGCAAATAAAGAATAAATATATAAACATAATTCTAACTGGTAAGTAGCAGTAGGCAATACTTGCACATATTTTAAGGCTAACAAGTACAAGCCTCACCTTAACCATCACAACTAAATGTCTAACCTTAACCCTTACCCTAACCTTAACCATCACAACTAAATGCCTAACCTTAACCCTTACCCTCACCTTAACCATCACAACTAAATGTCTAACCTTAACCCTTACCCTAACCATAACCATCACAACTAAATGTCTAACCTTAACCCTTACCCTCACCTTAACCATCACAACTAAATGTCTAACCTTAACCCTTACCCTCACCTTAACCATCACAACTAAATGCCTAACCTTAACCCTTACCCTAACCTTAACCATCACAACTAAATGCCTAACCTTAACCCTTACCCTAACCTTAACCATCACAACTAAATGCCTAACCCTAATCCTAACCATAACCATAACCAGAGACCCTAGGGGTCTAAATGAAAAATACTAAAATGGATCCACTTCTCTTTTTAATCTAAGTTTTACAATGGCAAAAATGTTTTAAATACTTGCTCCCACTGCTCTGGTCTCCTCGCTCCTCAGGTTTTATCTGCTTTACTGCTGCCTACAAGTTAGCAATCAGACACAACAAAGGCTGTTACTGGAATGGTGTTATGAGCTAACATTAGCATCCAGACAATCATAGATAGCATTTGATAACTAAAACGTTTTTGAAATGATTTCCATCTTCTATATCTTCTATTATTGCTGTTCCCATCTTCCGTTATTGTCGTTATTAAATCTGAGCACGCGCAACTCAACGCGACTCAGATTGTGTTGAGACTCACATCGCGCAGTGACAGACGCTACTCGGACTACTTTTTACTGTTTATAGACGTAACGTCCCTCTCAGTCGTGTCTTATTTACTATTTCAACCATGGTAAACCGTTGCTGTATTGTGGGGTGTAACAGCAACATTCAACATTCATGCAACTTTCATCTTTCTGTTGCTCTCCCTCTGCTGACAGCTACAATCCGTACTACAAAACTGCTGCATTAACTAAGCGAGCTATATGAAGCTAGATCTAACGTGACTTTGCTTACAGATTGGCATGAAATCGTGCTCTCACAACAACCACGCTGTTATCTTAAAGAGGCCGACATCACGCTAAGGTTGCTTTCCAGTCAGCAAAACGATGCTTAGAAAACATCTGTTTCGCTGGAAGGGCAACAGGACAACAGTCCAGAGACCGACCGGTCCGATGGAAGGGCAACAGGACAACAGTCCAGAGACCGGCCGGTCCGATGGAAGGGCAACAGGACAACAGTCCAGAGACCGACCGGTCCGATGGAAGGGCAACAGGACAACAGTCCAGAGACTGACTGGTCTGATGGAAGGGCAACAGGACAACAGTCCAGAGACCGACCGGTCCGATGGAAGGGCTAACGTTAATGTTATGAGAGGATTCAAATACGGGATATTTTACAGGAAAATACTAAAACAGGAAGACAGCGGGAAAACAGCTCAAATACGTGAGAAACCCGGAAAAAAACGGAGGGTTGACAGCTACTGACTACACTTCTGAAACACATAGTTAAAAGTTACATGTGTGAATGGTTGTCGGTGCTCCAATCTTTGTTGGGGAGTTCATAGGGATCCAAACCTTTAATAGTCCACATACCGGTCCCTGGTTTCCCTGTTTAAAGTATCTCGGTAAATTCCTCATCCTTCGCTGGATTTTAACATCTTTTTTTTTTCCTTTTCTTTCTCCTAACTCTGCTTTCTTCTCCTCGTTCGATTTGCTGTATGTTTACATTTGCGAGGCCATCAACATGGCCGCCACATCCCAGAATGCAACGCGGTGCCCAAGCCCTATTATACAGAAGCCGAGAACGGCCATGGATTTCTTTCTTTTTTTACGCACTGTTATCTCGTGATAATGACTTATTAATTTGTTGTCTCAATATAACAAAGTTTGTTTTGCCTAACACACCCTTCCATTTAACCCGGGGAAGGAGCTCCATGAGCGGATAGAGGTCTGCCGTTTCTCCCTCCTCTTCTCCAGGTTAAATTGAAGGCTGTTTTAGTGGGATTTTTCCCGAGTGTTTGACCGGAGAAGAGGAGGGAGAAACGGAAGATTTCTATCCGCTTATGGAGCTCCTTCCCCGGGTTAAATGGAAGGGCGTCTTAGGCAAAAAAAAAATCCATAAAAATCATGAGATAACAGTGCATAAAAATAAATAAATCAATGGCCGTTCTCGGCTTCCGTACTATTAGACCCATTTTCAAAAAGTTTCTATATCAGAAATTTGGGTTCCTTTCAACCAAATTGAATAACGTGGATGGTTCCACTTAACGCTCTTCACAAGTAAAATAAATATGATCAGTTCACTACTTTCTTTGAATTTGGGTGTTTTATTCAATTTTATAACATTTGAAGAAGAATTTATGAAAGAACTTTGAAAAATGTGACAAGAATTTGGTAAATAACTTTTCAAAAAATGGGGATAAAAACAGAAAAAAGTCCAGAAAAAAAGCACAGATATAAGTAGACAAAAACATCGGAAAACGTGACTAAAAAAAACTTGGAAGAAAGTGACAAAAACATCAGAAAAGTGACAATAACGTTGAAAGAAGTGACAAAAAATATCAGAAAAAGATTAAAAAACATCGGGAAGGAGGCCAAAAATGTTGAAAAAAAGTTTTAATTTCAAATTGTGACAGAGAAAATTAAAAAGTTGCATATGGTGGACGGGACAATACAAGGCTCTGCCAGCTGATTGTTGGGGAGCAGCACCACCTGGTGGCCGAAAGCTGCAAGTGCAACATCATTCCTGTGTTTCTCAGTGGTGGAATGTAACTAAGTACATTTACTCTAAGTACTGTACTTAAGTCCAAATGTTGAAAAGGGAGCTTTGGGATTTAAATATTCACTTTTTGTTTTGTTTTTACATCAATATTATAATAAAGTTGGTGTTCCTAATAAGGTTATAAACTTGTTTTGAGCCCCTTAATGGTAATTTCTGTGAAGTGTGTATTTTATATTTTTTGAGGGGGGAGAAATCTCCCTCTTCTAAATATTGTGGGGGGGGGGATATAGCCCCTGCATACCCCCGAAATCTACGCCTGCTACTTGTACTTGTACTGTACTGAGTCTTTTCTTTTCATGCCACTTTCTACTTGTACATATTTTCCTGCATTTTTTTGTCTTTTTGTTTGTAGATGTTTGTAGCTTTTTGCCATTTTGCTTTTTTATATCTGCGTTTTTGTAGCTTTTCCAACGTTTTTTTCACTTTTTTGTCTTTCTTGTAGCTTTTGCTTTTTTCATTACTTTTTCTGTGTTATTATCGTTTATTTTCCTGCAGATTTTTGTCATTTTTTCCTCGTGTTTTTTGTCCCTGTCTGCGATGCATCATGGGGGATACAAAGAACATGAGTGAAGCAAGAGACGGTCTAGAAACAAGCAACGCTGGAATGTAACTAAGTACATTTACTTGTACTTCAGTACCAAATGTTGAGGTACTTGTACTTTACTTGAGTCTTCATTTCAGGCCACTTTCTACTTCTACTCTGCTACATTTCAGAGAGAAATATTCTACTTTTTACTCACTTTACTAAAATCTATACAACAGCAAAAATATTACGAACTAATGTCCAATAACATAACGTGCACACACACACACACACACACACACACACACACACACACACACACGCTCGCAGAGCAGCGCCACCTGCAATATATGCAAGAATTTACAGTAACCAATCACACCTGATACCGAGGGGGAGGGGGCAACAATCCACGTTCAGTGTCTCTAAAACTGAAATATTCCCCAGCACAAGGTGCTCTTGAGCAAGGCACCAAACCCCCAACTGCTGGGGGCGCCTGTTCATGGGCAGCCCCCCCCCCCACACACACACACACTCTGACATCTCTCCATTAGTGCATGTAGAGGTGCTCAGCATGTGTGTGTAATAATGTCTGACTGGCTGCTGTTGACTGGCTGCTGTTCCAGGTCAGTGGTGGGTAGTCAGTCTGCTGGTCGTCCAGCAGGCGGCGCCGTCTCTCTACACGCTACAGTCAGGACTGACTTACAGAGGGATTGCATAAGAAAAGTGATGAAACATGCTGAAACACACACACAAACACAAACACACACACACACACACACACACACACACACACACACACACACACACACACACACACACACACACACACACACACACACACACACACACACACACACAGACACACACACACACACTCAGAGGACTTTGGTCCAACTGATAAACTGAGAGCTGTCAGTCATTCCAGTTTTATTTTTCCTTTTCTTCCTTCTTTTCTAAATGTTTTCGTTCCTTCGTGTTTCTACGTTGGAGGATCTTATGTTATTATCTATTATTATTATCTATTATTATTATTATTATTATTATTATTATTATTATTATTATTTATTTCAGTCTTTTTGTTGCATTTTCTGTATTTTTAAGTGATTTTTAGGTGAAGTTTTTTTTAATCTTTGTTTATCTTTTCGTTACTCATTGTGACCGTCGGCGCCCGCGACGTTTGCCTATCCTGCCCCGGGCCGGAGCTGTGTTACAGGAAGTAACAGCCTGAAATATACTGCCCATTGCCAAGCTGGTGCACGCCATCGTGACGTCAAAATGACATAGATCTTGCCGGCACAGGATTTATAGCGTGAGCCGAGGTCGTGAACCACTCTTTATTTTTCAGCGGCGAGCGACAAAGCGTAAACAGGAAGCGTGAACGAGCTCGAGGCCATCGTGATGCCAGGACTCTGAGTGGTTGCAGGTCTCTCTGGTAAACTTACTGGTTGAGATGAGTTCTGTTATGGTGAATGAAAGACTTGATCCCACCAAGCAGCTCATCCAATCAGATCGCAGCATTCACGTCAACACTGCTGCCAGTTCTGCCATTGTTTACCTTCTTCTTCTTCTTCTAGTCCGTAGAAAGAGCAGCGTCGGTAGTCTTTCCTCATTAGCGCCTCCTCTGGTCAGGAGAAGACTGCAGCTGGTGTTGCCACCACCAGCGCGAGTATAAACCGTCACGGCGATCCCGTGATGTCACGATGTCGTGCGCCACCTTGGGGACGGGCGGTATAATTTACGCTTAAACATGCCAACAGGTGAAGTGACGTCACGGTGACTTTTGTTCCACGTTTGACCCTAATCTTATCTCTCTCTCTCTCTCTCTCTCTCTCTCTCTCTGTCTCTCTCTCTCTCTCTCTCTCTCTCTCTGTCTCTCTCTCTCTCTCTCTCTGTCTCTCTCTCTCTCTCTCTCTGTCTCTCTCTCTCTCTCTCTCTCTCTCTCTCTCTCTGTCTCTCTCTCTCTCACTCTGTCTCTCTCTCTCTCTCTGTCTCTCTCTCTCTCACTCTGTCTCTCTCTCTCTCTCTGTCTCTCTCTCTGTCTCTCTCTCCCTGTCTGTCTGTCTCTCCGTCTCTCTCTGTCTCTCTCTCTCTCTCTCTCTCTCTCTCTGTCTCTCTCTCTCTCTCTCTCTGTCTCTCTCTCTCTCTCTCTCTCTCTCTCTGTCTCTCTCTCCCTGTCTGTCTGTCTCTCCGTCTCTCTCTGTCTCTCTCTCTCTCTCTCTCTGTCTCTCTCTCTCTCTCTGTCTCTCTCTGTCTGTCTCTCTCTCTCTCTCTGTCTGTCTGTCTCTCTCTCTCTGTCTCTCTCTCTGTCTCTCTCTCTCTCTCTCTCTCTCTCTCTCTCTCTCTCTCTCTCTCTCCATCTCTCTCTGTGTGTTAAACTGATAATGTCCTCCGTGTCGCTGTTATCTGCTGCTGCTGACACCTGGGCAGGTGTCCAGCTGTGTGTGTGTGTGTGTGTGTGTGTGTGTGCGTGTCTGT
>CM042426.1:44202241-44212241 GCA_023631565.1 Gymnocephalus cernua | reverse complement strand
CAATAAAGACTTCTAAACCAAACACTACACAACCGGACATGTCCCAGCACTAAAGTGACCAGAATTTTGGGAGAAATGACCAGCATTGGCCAAGATTACAGCTAGCTATGTCGCGTTAGCATGCTACATAGCCGTTAGCCGCTAGGAGTATGCTAACGTTAGATAGTGGAACGAAGCAGCACTTTCTAACGTCAGAAATCTCAGATAAAGGCTTCTGAACCAAACACGACCCAATCGGACATGTTTCAGCAGGAATGAGACCCAGAATTGGGGAGAATTTAACAACAATGGCCACCAAGATGACATGTTTACTGCCGTTAGCATGTAGCTACTATAGTGGTATACAGCAGTGGTGGCTGGAAGAGCTGTCGTCTCGTCTTTGAAAGGACACTTACTTTATTAGTCAAGACCATAGACAGGTATATTAATAATTAATTAATGGTCTATGGTCAAGACGAAGTATTACCAGTAAAACTATCAACATAAACAACACAACAATGACGTCAAGAAAAAATATGCTGCCAGTCGCCGTCAAGTGTTTTTTAACGCATGCGTGGTACAAATCGCACAGGTTTTCTGCTACGCAATTCTGCGCATGCGAAGAACGGATCGTGCAGATGGAACGGATCGTGTACTGACAGACCCCCTGCAATCCTCCAGAGTACCCCTAGGGGGACACAGACCCCCTGCAGTCCTCCAGAGTACCGCTAGGGGGACACGTACCCCCTGCAGTCCTCCAGAGTACCCCTAGGGGGACACAGACCCCCTGCAGTCCTCCAGAGTACCGCTAGGGGGACACGTACCCCCTGCAGTCCTCCAGAGTACCCCTAGGGGGACACGTACACCCTGTAGTCCTCCAGAGTACCCCTAGGGGGACACGGACCCCCTGCAGTCCTCCAGAGTACCCCTAGGGGGACACGGACCCCCTGCAGTCCTCCAAAGTAACCCTAGTCCTAGTGATATATATACTGGTGGTATGGGGGAAAAAAGTGCCAAAAACGTTGAAAGAAGCGACACAAACGTCAACAAAAACGTCCAAAACGGCTTAATTATGTATTTTGACAAGGTGCATAAGACGACACCACGGTTAGACCTCAAACTCAACCTCACTACGGGCCCAAAACATTTTTAGAAATACTAAAAGCGTTTGGAACCACTAGGACTTACAAGGCGTGTCAGTGTCTGGCCTCTGGAGGAGAGGGCGACGGGGGGGGAGGGGGGGGGCGTGTCGCTGGGATCAAGCTGGTTGAGCAGGAGGCAGATTGTCCCGTAATGATCCTCTGAATGACTCTTATGTTCCTGTTGGATGACTCATTAACCAACATTAACGCTGTAGAGGTCAGAGGTCAACCTGTTCACCTTCAGCCCACAAACACTGGGAGTGTGTGTGTGTGTGTGTGTGTGTGTGTGTGTGTGTGTGTGTGTGTGCATGTGTGTGTGTGTGTGCATGTGTGTGTGAGTGTGTGTGTGCATGTGTGTGTGTCTGTGTGTGTGTGTGTGTGTGTGTGTGTGTGTGTGTGTGTGTGTGTGTATGTGTGTGTGTGTGTGTGTGTAAGTAGGTCATTTTCTCTCTATCTCAGAGTTATCAGCTCTGAAATGACCTCGATAGAACACAAAGCGGCCGTGTAGTCCAGCTGGCGGCCTTTGTGTGAGTCTCCGGGTCGCTGCGCTGCTATCTGCACGCTAACATTTAGACTTAAACACACACTACGCCTGCTGCCTCACGCCACGAGGCGTTCAGGGACCATTTCACTTCTGGTATCAGACAGGGCGTTAAACGCTGCATCGAGATAATCTGGGCCCGAGGCGGTCCGCGAGCGTCTGCAGCGTGTAGCTCCCACGGGGAGATTCTGATGCTAACCAGCCGTCACCCGCAGTTAGCATCCCATTGGCTGCCATTCATTCTGGCGTCACTTTGACAGCCAATAACTTTACATCTGAAGCGTTTAAAGACTTCATTTGTCCGTTGTTTATTTCTAAAGAAACACGACAATGTATAAAAGGCTCCATTAGAGTCTGGGGTGAAGCTTCGTTCACAGCCCGTTTCCAAAGGGGCGTCACCAACGCACGCCGCTCAAATGACTCTGAACGCCATTGGATAGTCCTTCAACCAATCAGAGCAACGATCCGGGTGACGTAGCAGCGACAGCGGCATCAATGGGTTGCTGCGCTTCGGTGGCCGTCATGTTGAATGTAAACAAAAAGCTGCTCGCCGTCGCTGCGCTATCGTCATCGTGTAAAACCGCCTCAACGGTTGTGATTGGTGTAGAGCCTCCTCAACGGTTGTGATTGGTGTAGAGCCTCCTCAACGGTTGTGATTGGTGTAGAGCCTCCTCAACGGTTGTGATTGGTGTAAAGCCGCCTCAACGGTTGTGATTGGTGTAGAGCCTCCTCAACGGTTGTGATTGGTGTAAAGCCGCCTCAACGGTTGTGATTGGTGTAGAGCCTCAACGGTTGTGATTGGTGTAGAGCCGCCTCAACGGTTGTGATTGGTGTAGAGCCTCCTCAACGGTTGTGATTGGTGTAGAGCCTCCTCAACGGTTGTGATTGGTGTAGAGCCTCCTCAACGGTTGTGATTGGTGTAGAGCCTCCTCAACGGTTGTGATTGGTGTAGAGCCTCAACGGTTGTGATTGGTGTAAAGCCTCCTCAACGGTTGTGATTGGTGTAGAGCCTCAACGGTTGTGATTGGTGTAGAGCCTCCTCAACGGTTGTGATTGGTGTAAAGCCGCCTCAACGGTTGTGATTGGTGTAGAGCCTCCTCAACGGTTGTGATTGGTGTAGAGCCTCAACGGTTGTGATTGGTGTAAAGCCTCCTCAACGGTTGTGATTGGTGTAGAGCCTCCTCGACGGTTGTGATTGGTGTAGAGCCTCAACGGTTGTGATTGGTGTAAAGCCTCCTCAACGGTTGTGATTGGTGTAGAGCCTCCTCAACGGTTGTGATTGGTGTAGAGCCGCCTCAACGGTTGTGATTGGTGTAGAGCCTCCTCAACGGTTGTGATTGGTGTAGAGCCTCCTCAACGGTTGTGATTGGTGTAGAGCCTCCTCAACGGTTGTGATTGGTGTAGAGCCTCCTCAACGGTTGTGATTGGTGTAGAGCCTCCTCAACGGTTGTGATTGGTGTAGAGCCTCAACGGTTGTGATTGGTGTAAAGCCTCCTCAACGGTTGTGATTGGTGTAGAGCCTCAACGGTTGTGATTGGTGTAGAGCCTCCTCAACGGTTGTGATTGGTGTAGAGCCGCCTCAACGGTTGTGATTGGTGTAAAGCCGCCTCAACG
Source organism: Gymnocephalus cernua (assembly GCA_023631565.1). Taxonomy (NCBI): domain Eukaryota; kingdom Metazoa; phylum Chordata; class Actinopteri; order Perciformes; family Percidae; genus Gymnocephalus; species Gymnocephalus cernua. The sequence continues at coordinate 44,208,965 of CM042426.1, read as the reverse complement.
GTTGTGATTGGTGTAGAGCCTCCTCAACGGTTGTGATTGGTGTAGAGCCGCCTCAACGGTTGTGATTGGTGTAAAGCCGCCTCAACGGTTGTGATTGGTGTAAAGCCTCCTCAACGGTTGTGATTGGTGTAGAGCCTCCTCAACGGTTGTGATTGGTGTAGAGCCTCCTCAACGGCTGTGATTGGTGTAGAGCCGCCTCAACGGTTGTGATTGGTGTAGAGCCTCCTCAACGGTTGTGATTGGTGTAAAGCCGCCTCAACGGTTGTGATTGGTGTAGAGCCGCCTCAACGGTTGTGATTGGTGTAGAGCCTCCTCAACGGTTGTGATTGGTGTAGAGCCACCTCAACGGTTGTGATTGGTGTAGAGCCTCAAAGGTTGTGATTGGTGTAGAGCCTCAACGGTTGTGATTGGTGTAGAGCCGCCTCAACGGTTGTGATTGGTGTAGAGCCTCCTCAACGGTTGTGATTGGTGTAAAGACGCCTCAACGGTTGTGATTGGTGTAGAGCCTCAACGGTTGTGATTGGTGTAGAGCCGCCTCAACGGTTGTGATTGGTGTAGAGCCTCCTCAACGGTTGTGATTGGTGTAGAGCCTCCTCAACGGTTGTGATTGGTGTAGAGCCTCCTCAATGGTTGTGATTGGTGTAGAGCCGCCTCAACGGTTGTGATTGGTGTAGAGCCGCCTCAACGGTTGTGATTGGTGTAGAGCCGCCTCAACGGTTGTGATTGGTGTAGAGCCGCCTCAACGGTTGTGATTGGTGCCTCGATTTGGAAACATTGGAAATGGGCTGAATGGACTCTTGGCCAGACGGACTCGCAGAGAAAATCTGAAATTTGCCGGAAGTTCGTCATATCTCACGTCATGGCTCCGTAGTCGCATAGTAGAGAAATTACCGTACCGACAAAATATTTCAGCAACGTCTTGATGGATCGGAAATACTTCGGTATGTGGCAGTGAATTCATTTGAAGTAACATTGAGATTTCTCTCGGCACAGCTACCAGAAGACTGAGCTTGACGTCATCAAGCTCAGTTTGAGGCTGCGCAGCAACGCTCGGCCATCACCGGGAAAGTGACTTCACTGGTCTCCATGGAAGTCTACGGCGTCACTGTGTCCATTTCTTTCACTGTCTGTGTCTGGGCCTCCGTGGTCGTCACAACTACAGCTGCTCGCCGGTAAAAATACAGATGATATCAGTAGAGAGAGGCTGCTGGGACGCTAAAGATACAACAGACGGAGTAATTGAGTTACAGGCTGAATTTAAACACTTATTGTCCAATTTAACTTGTATTAGCTCGTCCAGCTCCCAGAGCAGCAGATAACTAATCAGATTACAGGAAGATCTGGTTGGACCAGAGGGAATCCCTCCACACACACACACATACACACACACACACACACACACACACACACACACACACACACACACACACACACACACACACACACACACACACACACACACACACACACACACACACACACACACACACACACACACATCTACAACCCCAAATCAGAAAAAGTTGGGACAGTATGGAAAACACAAATAAAAAAAGAAAGTAGTGATTTCTAAATGTACTTTGACTTGTATTTCATTGCAGACAATACAACAGCACATAATTTAATGTGTTCATCATGATTTTTATTTTTTTTTTTTTTCAAAAAAACAAAATTCCTATTTTGGTTCTTGCAACACATTTCAAAAAAAGTTGGAACAGTAAAGCATTTACCACTTTGTAATGTTGCCATTCCTTTTCACAACACTTAAAAGACGTTTAGGGACTGACGACACCAAGTGATGAAGTGTTTCAGGTGTAATTTTGTCCCATTTTTGCTGCAAACAAGTCTTAAGGTGGGCAACAGTACGGGGTCTTCGTTGTCGCATTTTGTGCTTCAAAATGCGCCACACATTCTCTATTGGAGACAGGTCGGGACTGCAGGCAGGCCAGTCAAGTACCCGTATCCTCTTCCTCCGCAGCCAGGACTTTGTAATGTGTGCAGAATGTGGTTTTGCATTATCTTGTTGAAATATGCATGGACATCCCTGGAAAAGATGTCTTCTTGAAGGCAGCATATTGTGCTCCAAAATCTCTATGTACTTTTCAGCATTAATGGTGCCATCACAGAAGTGCAAGTTACCTTTACCAAGGGCACTGACACAACCCCATACCATGACAGACCCTGGCTTTTGGACTTGTTGCTGGTAACAGTCTGGATGATCCTTTTCTTCTTTGGTCCGGAGCACACGGCGTCCATTTCTCCCAAAAAATACCTGAAATACTGATTCATCTGACCACAGTACACGTTTCCACTGTGTGATGGTCCATCCCAGATGCCTCTGAGCCCAGAGAAGTCGACGGCGCTTCTGGACACTGTTAACATAGGGCTTCCTTTTGGCACAGTACAGTTTTAACTGGCATTTGTAGCTGTAACTACGTATTGTGGTACTTGACAAAGGTTTGCCAAAGTAGTCCTGAGCCCATGTGGTGATATCGCTTATAGATGAATGATGATTCTTGATGCAGTGCCGCCTGAGGGATCGGAGATCACGGTTGTTCAGCTTAGGCTTGCGCCCTCGTCCTTTACGCACTGAAATTCCTCCTCAGTCCTTGAATCTTTTAATTATGTTATGCACTGTTGAAGGTGAAATAAGCAAATGTCTTCCTATCTTTCTTTGAGGAACATTGTTTTTAAACATTTCAATAATTTTCTCACGTATTTGTTGGCAAACTGGCGATCCTCGGCCCATCTTTGCTCCTAAAGGACCAGACCTTTCTTGGATGCTGCTTTTGTACCAAATCATAATTACAATCACCTGTTGACATCACCTGTTTCAAATCACATCATTATTTAACCAATTTACCTGATTACTAGCCCTTAATTGCTCCTGTCCCAACCTTTTTTGGAACGTGTTGCAGGTCTGAATGACAGGAAAGGATGTATATTTACAAATGAAATTAAGTTGACCAGACAAAACATGAAATATTTTGTGTTCACATTGTCTGCAATGAAATACAAGTCAAAGTACATTTAGAAATCCCTTCTTTCTTCTTTTATTTGTGTTTTTCATACTGTCACAACTTTTTCTGATTTGGGGTTGTACACATACACACACACACAGTCACACACATACACACACACACAAACACGCACATATACACACAGACACTCTCTCTCTCTCTCTCTCTGTCTCTCTCTCTCTCTCTCTCTCTCTCTCTCTCTCTGTCTCTCTCTCTCTGAGCGTGCTGAGGGATTTATGTCTCTGTTACGTGTGGAGGAGAAAGTGATCACATGCTGCAGACATTTATATCTGATAAAACAGCCAGTTGGTCTCCGCCTTCACTGCACTTCTTCTCTGGTTTTTCCATCGACAGAGTGATAATGCTTCATAAAAAACGCCTCAGAAGACCTAAAAAACACCATCACACCTTCCACACAGAAAGTCTCCGGCGGACAGTGGATTACAACACACACCTTCTGTATTTTACCCCAAAAAATCAACCAAAAAAACACAAAGAAACACAAAATGACCACAGACAAACTACAAAAAGATGCAAAGTTGGTTCTACAACAGTAGAGTAGTATGTAGAGAGACAGCAGTAGAGAGTAGTATGAAGAGAGACAGCAGTAGAGAGTAGTATGTAGAGAGACAACAGTAGAGTAGTATGTAGAGAGACAGCAGTAGAGTAGTATGTAGAGAGACAACAGTAGAGTAGTATGTAGAGAGACAGCAGTAGAGAGTAGTATGTAGAGAGACAGCAGTAGAGAGTAGTATGTAGAGAGACAGCAGTAGAGAGTAGTATGTAGAGAGACAGCAGTAGAGAGTAGTATGTAGAGAGACAGCAGTAGAGAGTAGTATGTAGAGAGACAGCAGTAGAGAGTAGTATGTAGAGAGACAGCAGTAGAGAGTAGTATGTAGAGAGACAACAGTAGAGTAGTATGTAGAGAGACAGCAGTAGAGTAGTATGTAGAGAGACAACAGTAGAGTAGTATGTAGAGAGACAGCAGTAGAGAGTAGTATGTAGAGAGACAGCAGTAGAGAGTAGTATGTACAGAGACAGCAGTAGAGAGTAGTATGTAGAGAGACAGCAGTAGAGAGTAGTATGTAGAGAGACAGCAGTAGAGAGTAGTATGTAGAGAGACAGCAGTAGAGAGTAGTATGCAGAGAGACAGCAGTAGAGAGTAGTATGTAGAGAGACAACAGTAGAGAGTAGTATGTAGAGAGACAGCAGTAGAGAGTAGTATGTAGAGAGACAACAGTAGAGAGTAGTATGTAGAGAGACAGCAGTAGAGAGTAGTATGTAGAGAGACAACAGTAGAGAGTAGTATGTAGAGAGACAACAGTAGAGAGTAGTATGTAGAGAGACAACAGTAGAGAGTAGTATGTAGAGAGACAACAGTAGAGAGTAGTATGTAGAGAGACAACAGTAGAGAGTAGTATGTAGAGAGACAGCAGTAGAGAGTAGTATGTAGAGAGACAACAGTAGAGAGTAGTATGTAGAGAGACAGCAGTAGAGAGTAGTATGTAGAGAGACAGCAGTAGAGAGTAGTATGTAGAGAGACAGCAGTAGAGAGTAGTATGTAGAGAGACAACAGTAGAGAGTAGTATGTAGAGAGACAGCAGTAGAGAGTAGTATGTAGAGAGACAGCAGTAGAGAGTAGTATGTAGAGAGACAACAGTAGAGAGTAGTATGTAGAGAGTAGTATGTAGAGAGACAGCAGTAGAGAGTAGTATGTAGTGAGATAACAGTAGAGAGTAGTATGTAGAGAGACAGCAGTAGAGAGTAGTATGTAGAGAGACAACAGTAGAGAGTAGTATGTAGAGAGACAACAGTAGAGAGTAGTATGTAGAGAGACAGCAGTAGAGAGTAGTATGTAGAGAGACAGCAGTAGAGAGTAGTATGTAGAGAGACAACAGTAGAGAGTAGTATGTAGAGAGACAACAGTAGAGAGTAGTATGTAGAGAGACAGCAGTAGAGAGTAGTATGTAGAGAGACAACAGTAGAGAGTAGTATGTAGAGAGACAGCAGTAGAGAGTAGTATGTAGAGAGACAGCAGTAGAGAGTAGTATGTAGAGAGACAACAGTAGAGAGTAGTATGTAGAGAGACATCAGTAGAGAGACAGCAGTAGAGAGTAGTATGTAGAGAGACAGCAGTAGAGAGTAGTATGTAGAGAGACAGCAGTAGAGAGTAGTATGTAGAGAGACATCAGTAGAGAGACAGCAGTAGAGAGTAGTATGTAGAGAGACAACAGTAGAGAGACAACAGTAGAGAGTAGTATGTAGAGAGACAACAGTAGAGAGTAGTATGTAGAGAGACAGCAGTAGAGAGTAGTATGTAGAGAGACAACAGTAGAGAGTAGTATGTAGAGAGACAGCAGTAGAGAGTAGTATGTAGAGAGACAGCAGTAGAGAGTAGTATGTAGAGAGACAACAGTAGAGAGTAGTATGTAGAGAGACATCAGTAGAGAGACAGCAGTAGAGAGTAGTATGTAGAGAGACAGCAGTAGAGAGTAGTATGTAGAGAGACAGCAGTAGAGAGTAGTATGTAGAGAGACATCAGTAGAGAGACAGCAGTAGAGAGTAGTATGTAGAGAGACATCAGTAGAGAGACAGCAGTAGAGAGTAGTATGTAGAGAGACAGCAGTAGAGAGTAGTATGTAGAGAGACAGCAGTAGAGAGTAGTATGTAGAGAGACATCAGTAGAGAGACAGCAGTAGAGAGTAGTATGCAGAGAGACAGCAGTAGAGAGTAGTATGAAGAGAGACAGCAGTAGAGAGTAGTATGTAGAGAGACAGCAGTAGAGAGTAGTATGTAGAGAGACATCAGTAGAGAGACAACAGTAGAGAGTAGTATGTAGAGAGACAACAGTAGAGAGTAGTATGTAGAGAGACAGCAGTAGAGAGTAGTATGTAGAGAGACAACAGTAGAGAGTAGTATGTAGAGAGACAGCAGTAGAGAGTAGTATGTAGAGAGACAGCAGTAGAGAGTAGTATGTAGAGAGACAACAGTAGAGAGTAGTATGTAGAGAGACATCAGTAGAGAGACAGCAGTAGAGAGTAGTATGTAGAGAGACAGCAGTAGAGAGTAGTATGTAGAGACAGCAGTAGAGAGTAGTATGTAGAGAGACATCAGTAGAGAGACAGCAGTAGAGAGTAGTATGTAGAGAGACAGCAGTAGAGAGTAGTATGTAGAGAGACAGCAGTAGAGAGTAGTATGTAGAGAGTAGTATGTAGAGAGACAGCAGTAGAGAGTAGTATGTAGAGAGACAGCAGTAGAGAGTAGTATGTAGAGAGACAGCAGTAGAGAGACAGCAGTAGAGAGTAGTATGAAGAGAGACAGCAGTAGAGAGTAGTATGAAGAGAGACAACAGTAGAGAGTAGTATGTAGAGAGACAGCAGTAGAGAGTAGTATGAAGAGAGACAACAGTAGAGAGTAGTATGTAGAGAGACAGCAGTAGAGAGTAGTATGTAGAGAGACAACAGTAGAGAGTAGTATGAAGAGAGACAACAGTAGAGAGTAGTATGTAGAGAGACATCAGTAGAGAGTAGTATGTAGAGAGACAGCAGTAGAGAGTAGTATGTAGAGAGACAACATTAGAGAGTAGTATGTAGAGAGACAGCAGTAGAGAGTAGTATGAAGAGAGACAACATTAGAGAGTAGTATGTAGAGAGACAGCAGTAGAGAGTAGTATGAAGAGAGACAACATTAGAGAGTAGTATGTA
>CM042426.1:44157241-44192241 GCA_023631565.1 Gymnocephalus cernua | reverse complement strand
TGGTCTGGTTATATATAACAACCTATAACAACCTGCTCAGACTGTTCTGGTTATATATAACAACCTATAATAACCTGCTCAGACTGGTCTGGTTATATATAACAACCTATAATAACCTGCTCAGACTGTTCTGGTTATATATAACAACCTATAATAACCTGCTCAGACTGTTCTGGTTATATATAACAACCTATAATAACCTGCTCAGACTGTTCTGGTTCTGGTTATATATAACAACCTATAATAACCTGCTCAGACTGTTCTGGTTCTGGTTATATATAACAACCTATAATAACCTGCTCAGACTGTTCTGGTTATATATAACAACCTATAATAACCTGCTCAGACTGTTCTGGTTATATATAATAACCTATAATAACCTGCTCAGCCTGTTCTGGTTCTGGTTATATATAACAACCTATAATAACCTGCTCAGACTGTTCTGGTTATATATAACAACCTATAATAACCTGCTCAGACTGTTCTGGTTATATATAACAACCTATAATAACCTGCTCAGACTGTTCTGGTTATATATAATAACCTATAATAACCTGCTCAGACTGTTCTGGTTATATATAACAACCTATAATAACCTGCTCAGACTGTTCTGGTTATATATAACAATAACCTGAACACCTTCTCCTACTCTGGTGAAAACATCGGAAAAAAGTGACCAAAAACATGTCTGGAAAAGCTTTAGAAACAAAAACGTACATTCATTAAAAGTGTTTTTTGGTGTTAATATCCTAATATATGCTAACATGCTAAGAAATGCCAACATATGGTAACATGCTAATATAATCTTACATCGTAACATATGCTAACATGCTAATATATCTAACATACTAATATATGCTAACATCTCAACATATGCTAAAATGCTAATATATGTGACATATATTAACGTGCTAATACATGCTAATATATGCTAACATACTAATATATGCTAACATGTTAATATATGCTAACATCATGCTAACATGCTAATAAATGCTAACATATGCTAACATGCTAATATATCTGACATATGCTAACATGTTAATATATGCTAACATGCTAATAAATGCTAACATATGCTAACATGCTAATATATCTGACATATGCTAACATGCTAATATATGCTAACATGGCAGTAGTGGCCAGATGTTCTGGTACTTCCATTGAAACATTGTTACTCTTGAGAGTAATGAGATTACCTTCATGAATAAAGGAAACATTTGGCGCAATTAAAACAAAACAAAAACACATTGTTGAACTTTTATACTCAATTTTAATTTACAATGCACGTAACCCTAGATTCCTCGGATATAAAAAAGCTGAGAGAGAAATGCTGCCCAGCAACATTCAGACCAAGCAGAACAAACATCAGGAAACAAACGTCTGGGCCCCGTTTCAGGAAGCAGGTTGAACAAACTCTGAGTCTGACCCTGAACTCTGAGTCCGACCCTGAACTCTGAGTCCGACCCTGAACTCTGAGTCCGACCCTGAACTCTGAGTTGATTTACTCTGAGATGGGAAACTGAGTTTTTGGTTCCAGAACAGCTGATTTGAGTTCAATAAACTCAGAGTTAACCACAAACAAACTGGTCGGCTGAAATAGTCTCGCGCACATACAGCGAGATCGAACATGTATTTCGTTAAAAAAGCAACATGGCGGCTGCTGCAAAAGAGAGATCATTTGCGTGGGAGAAAACTGCTGCTAGCGTAAATGCGTGAGCTCTAATATAGTGTATTAATAACAAACTCAGAGTTTTCACTATACCTGCTTTCTCAAACGGACCCCCGGAAACAAACATCAGGAAACAAACGTCCGGAAACAAACTTCCGGAAACAAACACGCCATTTCCTTTTTCTCTGAGCGCACTAACAGTTTGCCCTCCTCATGCAAAGACGTCTCTAAACATGCTGCTTTTGGGAATAAAAGTGTAGAAAAACAAACGAGGGCAAAATGAAAGAGAAGTCGAGTGCTCTGAGCGGGTCAGCCAGCGATCGGCGAGCGCTGTGAGCGGGTCAACCAGCGTTTGTCGAGCGCTCTGAGCGGGTCAGCCAGCGATCGGCGAGCGCTGTGAGCGGGTCAGCCAGCGATCGGCGAGCGCTGTGAGCGGGTCAGCCAGCGATCGGCGAGCGCTGTGAGCGGGTCAGACAGCGATTGTCGAGCGCTGTGAGCGGGTCAGACAGCGATTGTCGAGCGCTCTGAGCGGGTCAGCCAGCGTTTGTCGAGCGCTCTGAGCGGGTCAGCCAGCGATCGGAGGAACATTCCCACAAACGTTCAGACTGAGGAAACAAAGATGTTGGTGTCACTGTGCGATGTTGAGTCGAGTGGCGATTTGAGTTGCGCATACGTCACTTTGCGACAAGTAGCCTACAAGATGCTAACGGCGTGCTAAAACGTTTCTGAAATGACTGCTGGCTACAAGTTAGCAATCAAACACAACAAAGGCCGTCACTGGAACGGCATTTTGAGCCAACGTTAGCAATCAAACAATCATAGATAGCTACAACGTTTCTGAAATGATTTCCATCTTCTGTTATTGTTTGTAACAAGAAGTTTATTTTATGGATTTCACAAATTTCAGTACGACACGTTATGCCGTAAACCGTTTAAATCTGAGCACGCGCGACTCACATCTGCACTCGACTCGCATCTGGTAGTGACAGTTGGTCGACTAACGGGACGTTTTGGGCAGATTTCATTAGTCCGTTAGTCTGACGTAACCCTGCGATCACGTGTCTGGTAAACACGGACCTAAAGTGGAGCGTTTACAGGATTCTTGGTGGAGAAACTCAGTTTTTACAGATCAACAAGCAACTTTTTGTTTTTCTGGGTCAAAACGTAAAAGAAATTCCAACATTTTGGTCATGTTGTTCAACACTTTTGTCACTTTTTCTTAAGGTTTTTGTGACTTTTTCCAAGTTTTTGTCACTTTTTCCAAGTTTTTTGTGACTTTTTCCAAGTTTTTTGTGACTTTTTCCAAGTTTTTTGTCACTTTTTCCAAGTTTTTGTCACTTTGACATTTTTTCCTACATTTTTCTGACGTTCTATTATCAAGTTTTGTTGTTTAACATTTTGACCCAGAAAAACAAAAAGCTGCACGGTTGACAGGGAAGACAACACAAGCGTCGAGTCTTTCCTCCTCTGAAAGAAACTTGTAACTTTTCCAATATTTCAGATCATTCGGTTGAAAAACTCCTGAGAAAATCTGTCCGTGAGCCGAGTGTAACGTCACGTCTTTATTCATCACAGCCAGAAGTCTGAAAGAACATTTTAAGGGACTTTTTCAAAATAAGCGGATGTAATATTAATAACGTTATAGTGACGTAACTGCTGGGAAGGTTTTGGCTGAGCGGCTCAGACAGACAACATTCCTGCAGAGAGGTAGACAAACACTCCACGCCCGCTCAAAGATAACTTAATTATAATGTGACAACAACACGCCGTGGCCCCGCCAGCACGCCACAGAGGTGGGGAGAGGGGGAGGGGCTGTCCAGATTATCTGATACAGGTGAGGTGTACACACACACACACACACTGAAGTGTTTCTTTTATCACGCAAAACAAGTTTTTCAATAACTTGTTCTTGTTTCTATAAAATAGTTTTCTACGTTAGAAATAATCGGTCAGAATTCTGACTGTTGGTGAAACATTAACATGTGCAGGTCTGATATTTAACCTTCACACACACACCAGGTTCACCACGGTTCACTCAGATTTTAATGATTTACGGACCGGCAGTCTGGTGACAGCCCGAGAGTAATCTCATCACATCCTGAGACTTCAGATCAGGCAGACGCAGCAAACACACATTTTCAAATTAAATAGACGGTCCTGAATATGTCCGTGTCTGTTTGGGCCTCGATGCTTCCGTGGGAAGTCTTCGAATACTCTCAAAACTTAAGACGGCGAGCGAGCGAGCGAGGATTACTGCTGTTGGTTTCTGTCCGTGGAGCCGACATGAAAAACATTTTAGTTTAGTGAAGTTTACATAACGTCAACTTACTTTAGATTAAGTTTAGTAACTACTAATCTATACATTGCTGTTGATAAGTAAATCAATAATGTGGGATTACTGTACCTAATTTCAGTGACTTTTGGGGTAATACATGTATAAAAATAAGTATAACTTCAGTGTTAAACTTTAGAGATCATTTTGCTGCACGTATAAAACTTGTTTCTTGTCTTTTATCCAGACGTCCATCCCTGACAGATTGAATGGTGAATCTATGATTTATAAACGTCATACACGAACACGACACGGAGACCCAGGTTGTTTCCTCTCTGCAGGAAAGAACCGACCGACCGACCGACCGACCGACCGACCGACCGACCGACCGACCGACCAACCGACCGAAACATTAAAAGTGAGAAAGTGAAACACAATCCATCCTGTGAGTCCGAGCGCCTCCTGCACACTGGCTGCATGGCGGCTGCGTGGCGTTTTCTATGTCTTTGCACACCAGAAACGTGTCTGACGCGCTGCTGCTACTCGCCTCGTCTCTACACGTGGACGTTTCCCATTGATAAAATGAAATAGCATGTTCTTCAACTCTATTTTGTCAGTATTTAGGCTCCAGAATATTTGGTTCTGTATTGACAGGTGCAATATTTGAAAATCAATAATTATTTTTTGTTTAAATTACATTCATATATCTGCATTCATGTCAAAACCTCGAGACTTTCACACAATTTTTTGTCTAAATGACACAAACATCTTTTCCCATTATATTCTAGTCTGGAAACTCTTCCAACACGCTGGCGTGTGGCGTGAAAAACAGCCGTCGGTCCTATTTCTAGCACGCACGCATTTTCGGCACCTGTGACGTGGGTGTCACGCAGGCAGTGTGCACGCTTTAACCTGTTAACATGGCAGCTGAGATAAAAACAGGCACGCCACGCAGCCGCCACGCTCACACCACGCAGCCGCCACGCTCACGCCACGCAGCCGCCACGCTCACGCCACGCCCACGCCACGCAGCCGCCACGCTCACGCCACGCAGCCGCCACGCTCACGCCACGCCACGCAGCCGCCACGCTCACACCACGCAGCCGCCACGCAGCCGCCACGCTCACGCCACGCAGCCGCCACGCTCACGCCACGCAGCCGACACGCCCACGCCACGCCGCCAGTGTGCAGGAGGCCTGACTCAGAGGCGATACAACCTAAAAATAAATGTTTCCAGTCTGCAGAGATGAGAAAGTATAAATACAGACAGATAAAATAGTCCCAGCTGAAACAAAACGACCCAACATATCGACACGTAGTGAACTTACAGACGACCTTATAAACTCTCCCGGTCTCGTTAACTAGACATTTGGTTAACAAAAGTCTTTGTAGAATAACAAGAAGAAAATACACATCCTAAAAAAGGGAATCAAAGACTTTACACGTTGATCTTTCGGGCCGCGGCGGCCGTGCGTTTCAACGTCCAGCCCGCCGGACTTCCTGTTGGATCTTCTGTCACACTTACAAAATAAAAAGTCCCAAAACTCAGAATCTGTTTTTAAAAAGTCAACTTGTTTTTCATTTTAAAAACACAATTTTGTTCCATTTTACACACACAATTCAATAAATTATATTAATAGAAAAACTTTCAACAAAACGTCTGCGTGGTTTTGTTTTTCTGATCGTTTTCCCGCTCTGGAAAATTAAAATTATAACTTTTGTGTTCCTAGTTTTCCAGGCGGATTGTGGGAATATTTTTTGGCAGAGAGACAAAGTGTGTGTGTGTGTGTGTGTGTGTGTGTGTGTGTGTGTGTGTGTGTGTGTGTGTGTGTGTGTGTGTGTGTGTGTGTGTGTATATAATATACTAAAACAAAAGCACAAAGTTTCCAGCGTGAGAAGCAGAAGACGTTTTCCAGAAGTTGTAACTTTGTCACAATTATTCAAACTCTGGAAAATTCCGAGTGAAAACTTTGCCAACGTTTCCCGGAGGATTGTGGGAATATTTTGGCAGACAGAGGGGTGGGGGGGTGTGGGGGGGGGGTGGGGGGAGAGGATCATCTTTGCCAATGTTTCCCGGATGATTGTGGGAATATTTTGGCAGAAGAAGAACTGAAGGACTAAATTTGATACAATAAACTACAGAAACAATAAACTACAGAAAACACAGAAGTTTTTCAACGTGTGACAGAAGTTTCCAGAAGAAGCTGCGGCCAATCAAACGTCAGCGTTTTATTTGCCACAACTTCTCCAGTTCTGGAAAACCTGAAACGTTCCCAAGTTACCAAAATACACAAAGAACAAGTGTGACGTCTGCGCGTCTCGTTCCTCCAGCTCTGGGAAAATCTAAACAACAAAAACGTTCCAAGTTTTCCAGGAGGATTGTGGGAAGTGAAATATTTCCCTCTGTCGCTCCCAAACGGACGTAGAAGGTAACGTTCATATCTGACAAAAAGAAACAAAAAAACAAAAAAAAAAACAGAAGAAGTCGTGACGCATAACTTCCAACGTGTGAAGTGACAGAAGTTTCCAGAGAAGCTGCGGCAGCGCCGGGCGAATGCTACCGTAATCAAACGTCCGCGTAGCTCCGCCCCCTCACTGCCCGTTGGCGGAGGTGCTGTTGGGGGCGGGGCTTGCGCCCTCGCCGCTGGCGGGCGGGTGCACGTTGTCGGCCAGGTTGTGCGCGTGCTCCAGGAAGAGGTCTTTGAGCACGCTCAGCTCTTTGCTCAGCAGTTTGATTTTGGCCTCGAGCCGCTCGTTCTCCTCCTTCAGCTCGTTGACGCGCTGCTGCGTGTCCATCGCCTTCTGCTTGCTGCGCATGCGGCTCTTCTTCACCGCCAGGTTGTTGCGCTCGCGCCGCTGGCGGTACTCGTCGCTCTCCTTGTCTGCCGACGGTTTCTTCATCTTCGCGGCCTTCCCGCCTCCGGCTGAAGCGTTTGCGGGGACGAGCTGCGGGACTTGCTGCAGGCCGGCGGCGGCGGCGGTGGCGTGGGTCTGACTCTGGATGACGCTCACGCCGTTGTGGTCGGATGTGGTTAGTTTCGCCTGCGACGGCCGGCTCATTTGGATGTGTTGCCTTCAGGTGCTGATGTCTGAGTCTCCTCAGGTGTGCAGATGAATCAGAGACAGGAAGCAGACGATTCTGGAGCCTGGAGGACGACAACGGTCATCAAGTCAGTTGTCATGGTTACTGATACACACATTCATCGCTTGGTCTGTAACACACACACACGCACGCACACACACACACACACACACACACACACACTCTCTCTCTCTCTCTCTCTCTCTCAGACACACACACTGTATATTCTGCTATGTCTCATTCCCCCTCTCATTCCCCCTGCTCTGGTGTTTCCCCCTCTCATTCCCCCTGCTCTGGTGTTTCCCCCTCTCATTCCCCCTGCTCTGGTGTTCCCCCCTCTCATTCCCCCTGCTCTGGTGTTTCCCCTCTCATTCCCCCTGCTCTGGTGTTCCCACTCTCATTCCCCTTGCTCTGGTGTTTCCCCCTCTCATTCCCCCTGCTCTGGTGTCTCCCCCTCTCATTCCCCCTGCTCTGGTGTCTCCCCCTCTCATTCCCCCTCTCATTCCCCCTCTCATTCCCCCTCTCATTCCCCCTGCTCTGGTGTTTCCCCCTCTCATTCCCCCTCTCATTCCCCCTGCTCTGGTGTTTCCCCCTCTCATTCCCCCTGCTCTGGTGTTTCCCCCTCTCATTCCCCCTGCTCTGGTGTTTCCCCCTCTCATTCCCCCTGCTCTGGTGTTTCCCCCTCTCATTCCCCCTGCTCTGGTGTTTCCCCCTCTCATTCCCCCTGCTCTGGTGTTTCCCCCTCTCATTCCCCCTGCTCTGGTGTTTCCCCCTCTCATTCACCCTGCTCTGGTGTTCCCCCTCTCATTCCCCCTCTCATTCCCCCTGCTCTGGTGTTTCCCCCTCTCATTCCCCCTCTCATTCCCCCTGCTCTGGTGTTTCCCCCTCTCATTCCCCCTGCTCTGGTGTTCCCCCTCTCATTCCCCCTGCTCTGGTGTTTCCCCCTCTCATTCCCCCTCTCATTCCCCCTGCTCTGGTGTTTCCCCCTCTCATTCCCCCTGCTCTGGTGTTTCCCCCTCTCATTCCCCTCTCATTCCCCCTGCTCTGGTGTTCCCCCTCTCATTCCCCCTGCTCTGGTGTTTCCCCCTCTCATTCCCCCTGCTCTGGTGTTTCCCCCTCTCATTCCCCCTCTCATTCCCCCTGCTCTGGTGTTTCCCCTCTCATTCCCCCTGCTCTGGTGTTCCCCCTCTCATTCCCCTTGCTCTGGTGTTTCCCCCTCTCATTCCCCCTGCTCTGGTGTTTCCCCCTCTCATTCCCCCTGCTCTGGTGTCTCCCCCTCTCATTCCCCCTGCTCTGGTGTCTCCCCCTCTCATTCCCCCTCTCATTCCCCCTCTCATTCCCCCTGCTCTGGTGTTTCCCCCTCTCATTCACCCTGCTCTGGTGTTTCCCCCTCTCATTCCCCCTGCTCTGGTGTTTCCCCCTCTCATTCCCCCTGCTCTGGTGTTTCCCCCTCTCATTCCCCCTCTCATTCCCCCTGCTCTGGTGTTTCCCCCTCTCATTCCCCCTGCTCTGGTGTTTCCCCCTCTCATTCCCCCTGCTCTGGTGTTCCCCCTCTCATCCCCCCTGCTCTGGTGTTTCCCCCTCTCATTCCCCCTCTCATTCCCCCTGCTCTGGTGTTTCCCCCTCTCATTCCCCCTCATTCCCCCTGCTCTGGTGTTTCCCCCTCTCATTCCCCCTGCTCTGGTGTTTCCCCCTCTCATTCCCCCTGCTCTGGTGTTTCCCCCTCTCATTCCCCCTCTCATTCCCCCTGCTCTGGTGTTTCCCCCTCTCATTCCCCCTCTCATTCCCCCTGCTCTGGTGTTTCCCCCTCTCATTCCCCCTCTCATTCCCCCTGCTCTGGTGTTTCCCCCTCTCATTCCCCCTGCTCTGGTGTTTCCCCCTCTCATTCCCCCTGCTCTGGTGTTTCCCCCCCTCATTCCCCCTGCTCTGGTGTTTCCCCTCTCATTCCCCCTCTCATTCCCCCTGCTCTGGTGTTCCCCCTCTCATTCCCCCTCTCATTCCCCCCTGCTCTGGTGTTCCCTCCTCTCATTCCCCCTGCTCTGGTGTTTCCCCCCTCTCATTCCCCCTGCTCTGGTGTTTCCCCCTCTCATTCCCCCTGCTCTGGTGTTTCCCCCTCTCATTCCCCCTGCTCTGGTGTTTCCCCCTCTCATTCCCCCTGCTCTGGTGTTTCCCCCTCTCATTCCCCCTGCTCTGGTGTTTCCCCCTCTCATTCCCCCTGCTCTGGTGTTCCCCCTCTCATTCCCCCTGCTCTGGTGTTTCCCCCCTCTCATTCCCCCTGCTCTGGTGTTTCCCCCTCTCATTCCCCCTGCTCTGGTGTTTCCCCTCTCATTCCCCCTGCTCTGGCGTTCCCCCTCTCATTCCCCCTGCTCTGGCGTTTCCCCTCTCATTCCCCCTGCTCTGGTGTTTCCCCCTCTCATTCCCCCTGCTCTGGTGTTTCCCCCTCTCATTCCCCCTGCTCTGGTGTTTCCTCCTCTCATTCCCCCTGCTCTGGTGTTTCCCCCTCTCATTCCCCCTGCTCTGGTGTTTCCCCCTCTCATTCCCCCTCTCATTCCCCCTGCTCTGGTGTTTCCCCCTCTCATTCCCCCTGCTCTGGTGTTTCCCCTCTCATTCCCCCTGCTCTGGTGTTTCCCCCTCTCATTCCCCCTGCTCTGGTGTTTCCCCCTCTCATTCCCCCTGCTCTGGTGTTTCCCCCCTCTCATTCCCCCTGCTCTGGTGTTTCACCCTCTCATTCCCCCTGCTCTGGTGTTTCCCCCCTCTCATTCCCCCTGCTCTGGTGTTTCCCCCCTCTCATTCCCCCTGCTCTGGTGTTTCCCCCCTCTCATTCCCCCTGCTCTGGTGTTTCCCCCCTCTCATTCCCCCTGCTCTGGCGTTCCCCCCTCTCATTCCCCCTGCTCTGGTGTTTCCCCTCTCATTCCCCCTGCTCTGGTGTTCCCCCCTCTCATTCCCCCTGCTCTGGCGTTCCCCCCTCTCATTCCCCCTGCTCTGGCGTTCCCCCTCTCACACAAACATAACACTAATCTACAACAGTAGTGTGTGTCTTGGATACAGTGTGTTGCTAGTGCGTGACCTGCAGGCTCTGCATGCACAGCCAACCAATCACAATCAATGTTGATCAATTCATCAAACAACCACCGCTACGCCCCGCTACTCAACCACCACCTGACATTTAGAGGAAGCAGCGTGCACGCATTATTAATATCATTCACTTGGACTGGACTGATAGTATGATATGAATACGATGGTGTATTTGTACCTAATGTCTCCACGATCACTTCAGAGCAGCAGTCACACATTAAGGTCTGGAACTGGGTCATGAAAACACCCCAATGTCTGTTCACCCCAAGAAACATCATTATGGTATGTATGTGTGCGTGTGTGTGCGTGTGTATCTGTGCGTGTGTGTGTGTGTGTGTGCGTGTATCTGTGTGTGTGTGTGTCTGTGTGTGTGTGTGTGTGTGTGTCTGTGTGCGTGTGTGCGTGTGTGTGCGTGTCTGTGTGCGTGTGTGTGCGTGTCTGTGTGTGTGTGTGTCTGTGTGTGTGTGTGTCTGTGTGTGTGTGTGTCTGTGGGTCTGTGTGTGCGTGTCTGTGTGTGTCTGTGTCTGTGTGTCTGTGTGCGTGTGTGTGCGTGTCTGTGTGTGTGTCTGTGTGTGTGTGTGTGTCTCCATCTTCCTGGAGTAGAAAAATCCCTAATAAAATGTTTTTTGGTTCTTTCTTTACATCTCAGCCTGAACTGACCTGAATCCATCACCCAGCCCCCCTCCCCCCCACCCCCCAGAACATCTGACATGATAATTGGTCGGATTGTTATTCTGCACGGCCAATTAGCAGCGGCGCTGTGATTGGTCGGCGCGTTGCCATGCAGCCAGTCAGCTGTTTGCTCCGCTGTTGCCTGGTGTTGCATCATCACCACCATCGGCTCTCTTTGTGGGGGAACTCCAGAGTCACAACGCTCAGCTTTCAGGCTCGTTAGCTCACCTTAACGTGCGATAATCGTTGACGTAACGTAACGTAACAACACGACTAAACATCACACAACCTTCGGTCGCTTCGTCGCCCGACAACTTTTTAATTCATGAACACTTTTCACAACTTTGTGGTCACAGGAACAAGCCAGCAGATAACCCACAACATACCGCTTCACCACTGTGAATACTAGCACGTATCTGTGTGTATTTCTGCTTTAAAACACACACGAGCTAAAGTACTTTCCTCTCTGACACTAACGTTCGGCTGGGCAGCTAGCCAGCTAGCGTTAGCTAGCGGTGCTAACTAGCGGTTAAAACGTCCCTGTTAGCGTCTCTTTTCGGTCTTATAAAGAGCTTTAAACACAGTTTACCTTCACGGGACGCCGGGGTGGTCAACCATCCGTCAAAGAAGAACAAGTTAACGTAGAAAGAGTGGGTTTAATCCCGTCTGTGTGTGAGCGCGGAGTGTTTTTGTTTGGAACATGGAGAGGAGAGACGATTGCGAAATCTCTTTTACCATGTACGGCAATGTCCACGATCAGCCAATCAGAGGCGAGGTGGGCGGTGGCGAAGCAGGCGCTCGGCCAATCACGAGCGAGTGTGCGGCTGAGTGATGCAATGCACTCGTGACTGACTTCTCGTTCCACCAATAGGAAGAGGGTATTTTTCTGTTGGTTTTGTTTACGTAATGTGAGGTTGGTCTAACGCGCATGACTTCATCGGTGAATGATGAAACTGGTTCACACTGAAACTACTGATTATACACACTCTAATTATATAATAATAACTTCTATGTCATGCTGTTGTACACAGAATACACGCTGAAAATACTTCATGTTAAAGATAAAAAAAAACACCTTACAAACATTTACAGGTGAAGTAAATACAGTCAGCAACTTAAAGGACAATTACAGAAACGTCCAGAAAATGATTTAAAGATAATTAGGTGAATGTATCAGTGATGGCAGCTTGTCCATTAAAGATGTAAACATTTTAAACTATTTTTTTATTTTTAAATTTCACATCGAAAAAATTATCAAAAAGCGTCAAAAACGTAAGAAAACGTCAAAAAAACTGAAAAAAGTTATCTGTTGAAAGACTTTTTTTCTAAATTCACATCGAAATTCCTAAAAAAAAATTTAAAAAAAATTCCAAAAAAAATTTCACAAAACGTGTCAAAAACCGTTAAAAACGTAAAGAAAGACGTCAAAAAAAATATCGAAAAAAGTCAAATGTTGAATTTTTTTTTATTTATGGCGCCATTTTGATGCTACCAAGCCATCACCTGCCGTTAGCATCCCATTGACTTCCATTCATTTTGGCGTCACTTTGACAGCCAATAACTTTACATCTGAAGCGTTTAAAGACTTCATTTGTCCGTCGTTTATTTCTAAAGAAACACGACGATGTATAAAAGGCTCCGTTACCTTGTACCTCACGTTATGGCTCCGTAGCAGACGTTTTTATAAAAATAGGCTAACGGTTGGGTCATAACCACGAGACTTCCTGTCTCATAGTAGAGGAATTACCGTACAGTACAGGAGAAGCTCTCAGGCAGTTTGGACTTACATCAGCTGTTTAGTTTAATTACTAATGTTAACTAGCATTTTAGTGATCAGTAATTAGCCTGTGCCTATGTTATCTCCTTACATATACCTACGCTCTCCGTCTCTGATAGATTGGGAATGATTGAGATTTCTCTTGGCACAGCTACCAGAAGACTTACAACGTTCAGACACGTTGCTCACGTCACATCTACGTCATCAAGCTCAGTTTGAGGCTGCGCAGTAACGCTCAGCCATCACCGGGGAAGTGACCTCACTGGTCTCGGTCCAGAGCGACGGGACCTGCTGGTCCACTTCTTTAACTGTCTGTGGGAGAAAGTTGCTCGTGTTTCTCAGACGGTAACGTTTTGGTTTTTTTATGCAAAACACAGAAATTGTTAGAAACATGTTGTGCAATAATATTTTAATTATAAGTTGACTTTATGTTCAGAAATGGCTTTTTTAAGGTTACCCCAAATTTTGTTGCTTTTGTGTGTGTGTGCGTGCGTGTGTGTGTGTGTGTGTGTGTGTGTGTGTGTGTGTGTGTGTGTGTGTGTGTGTGTGTATGTGCGTGTGTGTCTGTGTGTGTGTGTGTGTGTGTGTGTGTGTGTGTGTGTGTGTGTGTGTGTGTGTGTGTGTGTCCTTGCAAGTCATTCTTTAATGTCGCCGACTGTCGTTTGGTGCTTTTTATTCAATTTTTTAGTATTGATTGTTTAGGCACCGGCACCGCTTTCAAAGTATTTTTTTAGCACACACACACGCACACGCACACACACATACACACACACACACACACACACACACACACACACACACACACACACACACACACACACACACACACACACAACCCAACCCAAAAGTCACAGGATAGGTAAGACGGTGAAGATATCCTATAGCATTGTGTCTTGTGTTTTAATACAGGATGAAGTTAAACTGAGTGTAGTAATACTGTGTGATCAGTCTGCTCAACACTGGATCAGTCAGGGGGGTCAAAGGTCAACACGCCCCGTCTGAGTCATCATCACTCTGACTGTGAGCCAAGTCAAACAGAGAACAGTGTGTACAGAAGGTGACCCAGCGTTATTTAACTTTTTACAGAAAGCCGAGCGCTGAGCGACCAGCACGACAAGTATTCAGATTCTCACCAGACTCCATGTAAATAATCACTACTTTTAGCGTGTATAGAGCCAGACTCCATGTAAATAATCACTACTTTTAGCGTGTATAGAGCCAGACTCCATGTAAATAATCACTACTTTTAGCGTGTATAGAGCCAGACTCCATGTAAATAATCACTACTTTTAGCGTGTATAGAGCCAGACTCCATGTAAATAATCAGGACTTTTAGCGTGTATAGAGCCAGACTCCATGTAAATAATCAGGACTTTTAGCGTGTATAGAGCCAGACTCCATGTAAATAATCACTACTTTTAGCGTGTATAGAGCCAGACTCCATGTAAATAATCACTACTTTTAGCGTGTATAGAGCCAGACTCCATGTAAATAATCAGGACTTTTAGCGTGTATAGAGCCAGACTCCATGTAAATAATCAGGACTTTTAGCGTGTATAGAGCCAGACTCCATGTAAATAATCAGGACTTTTAGCGTGTATAGAGCCAGACTCCATGTAAATAATCACTACTTTTAGCGTGTATAGAGCCAGACTCCATGTAAATAATCAGGACTTTTAGCGTGTATAGAGCCAGACTCCATGTAAATAATCAGGACTTTTAGCGTGTATAGAGCCAGACTCCATGTAAATAATCAGGACTTTTAGCGTGTATAGAGCCAGACTCCATGTAAATAATCACTACTTTTAGCGTGTATAGAGCCAGACTCCATGTAAATAATCACTACTTTTAGCGTGTATAGAGCCAGACTCCATGTAAATAATCAGGACTTTTAGCGTGTATAGAGCCAGACTCCATGTAAATAATCAGGACTTTTAGTGTGTATAGAGCCAGACTCCATGTAAATAATCAGGACTTTTAGCGTCTATAGAGCCAGACTCCATGTAAATAATCAGGACTTTTAGCTTGTATAGAGCCAGACTCCATGTAAATAATCAGGACTTTTAGCGTGTATAGAGCCAGACTCCATGTAAATAATCACTACTTTTAGCGTGTATAGAGCCAGACTCCATGTAAATAATCACTACTTTTAGCGTGTATAGAGCCAGACTCCATGTAAATAATCACTACTTTTAGCGTGTATAGAGCCAGACTCCATGTAAATAATCACTACTTTTAGCGTGTATAGAGCCAGACTCCATGTAAATAATCACTACTTTTAGCGTGTATAGAGCCAGACTCCATGTAAATAATCAGGACTTTTAGCGTTTATAGAGCCAGACTCCATGTAAATAATCACTACTTTTAGCGTGTATAGAGCCAGACTCCATGTAAATAATCACTACTTTTAGCGTGTATAGAGCCAGACTCCATGTAAATAATCAGGACTTTTAGCGTGTATAGAGCCAGACTCCATGTAAATAATCAGGACTTTTAGCGTCTATAGAGCCAGACTCCATGTAAATAATCAGGACTTTTAGCGTCTATAGAGCCAGACTCCATGTAAATAATCTGGACTTTTAGCGTCTATAGAGCCAGACTCCATGTAAATAATCAGGACTTTTAGCGTCTATAGAGCCAGACTCCATGTAAATAATCACTACTTTTAGCGTGTATAGAGCCAGACTCCATGTAAATAATCAGGACTTTTAGCTTGTATAGAGCCAGACTCCATGTAAATAATCAGGACTTTTAGCGTGTATAGTGCCAGACTCCATGTAAATAATCAGGACTTTTAGCTTGTATAGAGCCAGACTCCATGTAAATAATCAGGACTTTTAGCTTGTATAGAGCCAGACTCCATGTAAATAATCAGGACTTTTAGCTTGTATAGAGCCAGACTCCATGTAAATAATCAGGACTTTTAGCTTGTATAGAGCCAGACTCCATGTAAATAATCAGGGCTTTTAGCGTGTATAGAGCCAGACTCCATGTAAATAATCAGGACTTTTAGCTTGTATAGAGCCAGACTCCATGTAAATAATCAGGAATTTTAGCGTGTATAGAGCCAGACTCCATGTAAATAATCAGGACTTTTAGCTTGTATAGAGCCAGACTCCATGTAAATAATCAGGGCTTTTAGCGTGTATAGAGCCAGACTCCATGTAAATAATCAGGACTTTTAGCTTGTATAGAGCCAGACTCCATGTAAATAATCAGGACTTTTAGCGTGTATAGAGCCAGACTCCATGTAAATAATCACTACTTTTAGCGTGTATAGAGCCAGACTCCATGTAAATAATCACTACTTTTAGCGTGTATAGAGCCAGACTCCATGTAAATAATCACTACTTTTAGCGTGTATAGAGCCAGACTCCATGTAAATAATCACTACTTTTAGTGTGTATAGAGCCAGACTCCATGTAAATAATCACTACTTTTAGCGTGTATAGAGCCAGACTCCATGTAAATAATCACTACTTTTAGTGTGTATAGAGCCAGACTCCATGTAAATAATCACTACTTTTAGCGTGTATAGAGCCAGACTCCATGTAAATAATCACTACTTTTAGTGTGTATAGAGCCAGACTCCATGTAAATAATCACTACTTTTAGTGTGTATAGAGCCAGACTCCATGTAAATAATCACTACTTTTAGTGTGTATAGAGCCAGACTCCATGTAAATAATCACTACTTTTAGCTTGTATAGAGCCAGACTCCATGTAAATAATCAGGGCTTTTAGCGTGTATAGAGCCAGACTCCATGTAAATAATCAGGACTTTTAGCTTGTATAGAGCCAGACTCCATGTAAATAATCAGGACTTTTAGCGTGTATAGAGCCAGACTCCATGTAAATAATCACTACTTTTAGCGTGTATAGAGCCAGACTCCATGTAAATAATCACTACTTTTAGCGTGTATAGAGCCAGACTCCATGTAAATAATCACTACTTTTAGCGTGTATAGAGCCAGACTCCATGTAAATAATCACTACTTTTAGTGTGTATAGAGCCAGACTCCATGTAAATAATCACTACTTTTAGTGTGTATAGAGCCAGACTCCATGTAAATAATCACTACTTTTAGCGTGTATAGAGCCAGACTCCATGTAAATAATCACTACTTTTAGCGTGTATAGAGCCAGACTCCATGTAAATAATCACTACTTTTAGCGTGTATAGAGCCAGACTCCATGTAAATAATCACTACTTTTAGTGTGTATAGAGCCAGACTCCATGTAAATAATCACTACTTTTAGTGTGTATAGAGCCAGACTCCATGTAAATAATCACTACTTTTAGCGTGTATAGAGCCAGACTCCATGTAAATAATCACTACTTTTAGCGTGTATAGAGCCAGACTCCATGTAAATAATCAGGACTTTTAGCGTGTATAGAGCCAGACTCCATGTAAATAATCAGGACTTTTAGCGTGTATAGAGCCAGACTCCATGTAAATAATCAGGACTTTTAGCGTGTATAGAGCCAGACTCCATGTAAATAATCACTACTTTTAGCGTGTATAGAGCCAGACTCCATGTAAATAATCACTACTTTTAGCGTGTATAGAGCCAGACTCCATGTAAATAATCAGGACTTTTAGCGTGTATAGAGCCAGACTCCATGTAAATAATCAGGACTTTTAGCGTGTATAGAACCAGACTCCATGTAAATAATCACTACTTTTAGCGTGTATAGAGCCAGACTCCATGTAAATAATCACTACTTTTAGCGTGTATAGATCCAGCATATCTCCACATGTAAATGGGTGAATTAAGGGTTTATTCCAACCAGACCAGAGTGGTGATTGTTGGAACAGTGGAAAGATGAACCAAGACGGCTTTTGGTAGTTTTATTTAGTTTCTGTCCACTTTGAATGAAGTGTGTTTTACGATGATAAAATCACTGATTATTTACATGGAGTCTGGTGTAGGTTTGGTGATTTTGGTAACACTTGCACTTCAACAGGGAGAGATGCAGACAGAGGGCGCTCCAGTCCGTTTGTTCAGCCTTCTCTCTGGCTCTTTCTAGTCCTGACATGAACCGTGTTACCCCCGCCCCTGCACCCCCCTGCAGGGACACCAGTGATATAAACCGTGTTAACCCCCCCCGTCCCCCCCTCCGCAGGGACCCCGGTGATATCTGCCCCGGGTGTCACGACGACAGACACGAGTTTAATGACCGACAAGTCGAAACTTAATCTCGCCATTTGTTGCACAAAAAAAAAATGACTTATTGCATTAAAATATAATCTCACAATTGAGAAATAAGTGTTGAGACACTTACATTTTCACAAAATACAAAAAGAGAAATGATTAAAATCAACTAATCACACTTTTTTGTAAGCTTATATCTAGGATTTTTTCTTATTTAGATCCGTGTTTTAATTTTTAACATGTGTCGTGTTGTCTGTGACTAATGCCGCGTTGCCTCGAGGAAGATATACACATATTTTATCTGTATTCACACCACAGCATTATAAAACACAAGTTCTCATTAGGATCGTGTCGCAGTTCTGACGTGCAGCGGCTTCTTTCAGAGGAGCGCCTTGATCAACTCAGGAGAGTTTTAGAAAGCCAACAGCCATGTTTTACACATTTTGCTCGTGCCGAATTGTAGAGTGGCTCGTGCTCTTTCAGAGTCTCAAACTCACTTTTGTGCATTTTGTCCAGTTTGATAATAATATAGAAATGAGTTTGATGACAGTGATTTCTGAAAGGAGTCCGCAGTGAGGCGCGTAACACAGGCTGGAATCAACGTTCCATTCTGTTCTGCGCTCGTCTCGGAGCAGCGCGCAAATAAACTCTCAGCAGAGTTTTAAAAAGCGAAGAACCATGCTTCATACTTCATACTACGGCCGAATTGTAGAGTGGCTCGTGCTCTTTCAGAGTCCCAAACTCACGTTTGTGAATCTTGTCCACTTTTGATAAAGATATATAAATTAGTTTAATGACGAAGATTTCTGAACGGAGTTCGCAATAAGGAGCTTAACACTTAACACAGGCTGGAATTAACATTCTACTCTGTTCGCCTCCGCAAAAAAACACTGTTCTCTGCAGTGTGTGTGTGTGTGTGTGTGTGTGTGTGTGTGCGTGTGCCTGTGTGTGTGTGTGTGTGTGTGTGTATGTGTGTCTCTGTGCCCGTGTGTGCGTGTGTGTGTGTGTGTGTGTGTGTGTCCCGCCCACTGCCCCCCTCCCTCCTTCTGCTATATAACCGCAGTCTGACAGCTCTCGGTTTACTGAGCAGGAGGAACCAGCCGGACTCCCTGCAGCTTTCCGCCGCTTCTCTCTCTCTCCGCTTCTCTCTCTGCTCCGGATCAGAAATAATAAAACCTGTCACACGAAACTTACTCACCGACCTTCTGCGCAGCAGTCGGCGCATGTGTGCAGGTTTATAACCTCCTCTCTGGACTGAATTCTCGGAGTTTATCGCCATGTATGCCCGGGTTTAGACTCTCCATGGAGCTCTCCAACCTGTACGAGGTCGCGCCCCGGCCCCTGATGAGCAGCCTGGCCCACGGACAGCAGCCCTCCTCCGGCTACAGAGACGCGGCCGACCTCGGCGGCGACATCGGAGACAGCGAGACGTCCATCGACCTGAGCGCCTACATCGACCCGTCGGCGTTCAACGACGACTTCCTGGCCGACTTGTTCCACCACAGCTCCCGGCAGGACAAACTCAAGATCATGAGCGGGGAGTACGAGGGTGTCCCGTGTGTCGGGGGTCCGGGTCCCCCCCAGCAGCAGCAGCAGCAGCAGCAGCAGAACTACATGTCCCACTACATGGAGTCCAAGATGGAGCCTCTGTACGAGCACAACCCGCGCAGAATCCGTCCCGTGGCGATCAAGCAGGAGCCGCGAGACGACGAGGACATGACCCCGGGAATGCCTCCGACCTATCACCACCCGCACGCGCAGCAGCAGTACTCCCAGCAGCAGCAGCAGCAGCCGCCGCACCTCCAGTACCAGATCCAGCACTGCGCTCAGACCACAATGCACCTCCAGCCGGGTCACCCGACCCCTCCGCCGACCCCGGTGCCTAGCCCGCATCAACACCACCCCCACCAGCACCACCACCCCCACCACCACGCTCACCAGGGCGGCATGAAGCTGCTGGAACACCCGCGCGGCGGAGGCGGCGGCGGCAGTGGCAGCGGCAGCGGCAGCGGCAGCAGCGGCAGCGAAAGAGGCGGGAAATCCAAGAAGAACGTCGACAAGAACAGTCCGGAGTACCGGCTGAGGCGCGAGCGCAACAACGTGGCCGTGCGCAAAAGCAGAGACAAGGCGAAGATCCGCAACATGGAGACGCAGCACAAAGTGGTGGAGCTGACCACGGACAACGACCGGCTGCGGCGGAGGGTGGAGCATCTCACCCGGGAGCTGGACACGTTACGGGGCATCTTCCGACAGCTGCCCGACGGATCCTTCAAGCCCCCGGGCAGCTGAGAGCCGCCGCGGCCGCCCCCGGACCAGGCAGGTGTCCTGCTGCCAAAAAGTGATCCTGATCAACTGCCAAAAACCGATGTATTAAACGTCCACAATGTACCTGGAGAGCTGCGTGTTACTGCGTGTACTGGCCCTTTAAAAAGGTATTTGTTCTGACAGATGAAAAGGTATGTGTGGGTTATAATCTGCCAGATAAAGTCCTCGTGAATACACGAGACACAAACAACCTTTTAAACACAAGTTACCAGCTGTGATCACTTTTTGGCAAGTGCAAAAGTGCATTTTTAACAGATAAAAAAAATTATGTTAGGGTTATAATCTGTCAGATAAAAGCCTCAGGGATGACATCAAGTCATTTTGGGGCAGAAACAACTTTTTACACACAAGGCAGAAGCTCTGATCACTTTTTAGCAAGTGCATTTTATGGGTTGTATTGGCCCTTTAAAAAGGCGTTTTTTGTAAGTGATAAAACATTGTGTGCAGGCTGTGATCTGTCAGATAGCCTTATCTCTAAATCAAGTCATTTTGGGGCAGAAACAACCTTTCAAACACAAAGCCGGGGGCTGCGATCACTTTTTGGCAAGTGCAAAAGTGCATTTTTGAGAGTTGCACTGCTCCTTTAAAACAGATAAACAATTCAGCATGGGCTGTAATCCGCCTGATAAAAGCCGGAGACGGTAAACAACATTGCAAACACAAAGTAGGGGGGCCTGCGATCGCTATTTGGCAAGTGCAAAAGTGCATTTTAATGGTTGTACTGGCCCTTTAAATAGGTACAAAGTTAGATCTGTCAGGTTCAAACACAAAGTAGGGGCTGCAATCACTTCTTTTGCAAGTGCAAAAAGGACTGGATAATGGTTAATGTTTTGGCGGACGATCACTTTTTGGCACAGCACCCGTCTGTTCGCCGGGCCGGAGATGGACTTTTTGGATTTAAACTCTTTGTTTCTGCGTGTTTTCATGTGTGGACGGACTGTAAACGGCTCCAGTCGTTCGTCTTCACCTGAAAACATGACACGCGTCTGCACAGGAAAGAGCGACGTGAGAGACGGTTTCACGTCAAACAAGAAGACTTTTTTTGGAGCCAAAGTGTTGAGACATTTGTTCCAGAAAGTTCTCCAGAAACAAAGGACTGGAAACAGGTGATAATATGTCACTGTCATCTCATTGGCCGATCCTGTTTCACCTGTTTGTGACGCAGCCGCAGAGACACAATGACTTGGTTTGTTTTTGCAGTTTTTTCAATGTGCCTTCTTTAAAAAAAAAAAAAAACTTTTTGTGCAAAAAAAAAAAAAAAATTAAATAAAATAAGCCGATAAGCTCCAGCAAATAATAAGCAGAGGATTGGCTGTTTACGGTGCCTTGTTTTCCAGACGCGGAGCGCGTTGCCAGACGCACTCAACTCACATATCAGTGCAGCTAACGTAGATGAGGAGACAACCTGCAGCTTGGTTTAGGGCAGTTTTCAGCCGTGAAACATGATGAAAATCTGCAGAATTTGGCAGCCTGTTTTCTGCAAAAGGTGGACATGTTAACATGTAAGTTCTGTTTAAAATCTGCAGAATTTGGCAGCATGCTTTCTCCTAAAGGTGGACATGTTAACATGTAAGTTCTGTTTAAGATCTGCAGGATGTAGACGGCTGTTAGCATCACGAGTTGTGTGTAAATCTGCAGGAAAGTCTGCAGGATTCCAGCTTTTGCAGACTGTGTTTTGGCAGTTTTCAGTCGTGAAACAAGATCAAAATCTGCAGAATTTGGCAGCCTGTTTTCTGCTAAAGGTGGACATGTTAACATGTAAGTTCTGTTTAAGATCTGCAGGATGTAGACGGCTGTTAGCATCACGAGTTGTGTGTAAATCTGCAGGACTCCAGCTTCAGAAATTGTGCCCAGTTTAGCGGCTGTTTTTCTGTGTTAACATCCTGAGTTGTGTTTAAATGTCTTTCAAATCTGCAGGAATTCATGGCTCTGCAGCCTCCGTGCGGCCCTGATGATCCGCCCGTCGTCGTCGTCGTTGTTATTGTTGTTGTTGTTGTTGTTGTGCATGTTCTGGAGAATCTGTCGTGTGTTTTATACGAGTTAGAAGCATCATCGTCATCATAACGTGTCCTCGCATATAAAGGCTGAACTTTACGTTTTTGTTTTCTTCTTCACGTGATCGACATGTCGTCGGCGTCCACATGTGGTACAGATGTGACGATGGTCACACGGTTTAACCCTCGTGTTGCCTTCCCGTCGACCTCGTCCTAAAATAGAAAATGGCGCTTTTATTTGATGATTTCGTCCCTTTTTGCAACAATTTCATGGTCAATAAACCTCATTTATATGATTATTCCTCCTGTTAGAGTCTGAAAAAAGCAGAAATGATGAATTATTCTGACTGATAGTTCAGATGAGAGGACGCTGAGTGAATAATCTTTCATTTTACCTGCAAAGCGTGGTGCATCCAGGTTGTTTTGGGGCAGTTTAGTTGTATAAGAATCCATATTTCTGATATGAAAGATCGTTGGAAACGTGTGAGATTTGAGCCGATGACAACACGAGGGTTAATGTTTGGGACGGCTGTCCGTCTGCACATTTTTGGGTCAAATTGGACATTTTATTCCCTGACTCTGGAGAGTCTGCTCCTTCTCCTTCTTCTTTTGTTGCGTTTCCCAACCGTCTCCGGAGGGTCTCAGACATGTGATGATATTATATGTGTCCGTATGAATGATGATAATTGAGTTATTAAAGCCAGCGCTGCGTCCAGAGCCGGGCCCAAACCAGGGTGGTACTCTACGCCAAAATATGGGCTGTTAATGTCACTTTTACATTTTATTTTTATTTTATTTTTTGACCGTTTATTTTTATTTTTTTTGCAATTCTTTTGTCACATTTTTGTTGTTTTTTCACATTTTACATTGTCATTTTTTTGTCATTTTTTTGTCATTTTTTTGTCATTTTTTGTCATTTTTTTGTCATTTTTTTGTCATTTTTTTGTCATTTTTTTGTCATTTTTTTGTCATTTTTTTGTCATTTTTTTCAAAATAAAAAAATCAACTATTCCACGTATTTTTTAAAACTTTTTTCACCAAAGTTTTTGTGAATTATGTTTTCGTCACTTCTTTCAACATTTTAGTCTTTTTTTTATTTTCTCGACGTTTTTTTTTTTTTGAGGAAAAAAATAATTTTTCCAGCATTTGTCGGGTTTTTTGCGCCAAACTTTTGTTTTAGCTTATTTTAACCTTTTTTCGTCATATTTTTGGCGAAGTTTTCCATGATTCTTTTTTTTTTTTAATGTTTTTATTGATTGTTTTTCTGAAGTTTTTGCCTTTTGTTCTTATTATCTTCGACTCTTCTTTACGTTGGTACCTGGCGAGACTAAAGCTGTTTTTTTGTCACTTTAAAAAAAAAATAATAATCCCGACATTTCTCGTGTTTTACGTGCGTTATTATTTCAACGTTTTTTGTCGTTTTTCCCAACTTTTTTTTGTACGTTTTTGCTGCTTCTTTCTTTCAACTTGTCCGATGTTTTCTGACATTTTGCGGGTTTTTATCCAAAGTTCTTGTGGTTTTCTTGTTATTATTTTGGGCTCGTTTGCCGGCTCTGGCTGCGTCTGGTGATGAAATATGAAATGCCAAAGTTTAACAAAAAACAAATACAAACAATCTCACACACACACACAAGCAGACAAAAAAACAAAGACTGGAACTGTAACTGTGGTACCTGCTTCATCTCGCCTCCGTCCCCTGAAAACCACGCATCTCCAGACCCGCCGGGGGGCTTTTATTTTGAAATTCTCAAAATAAAAGCCTTGGAGACGTTTGGTTTCCGGAGGACGGCGGCTGGGAGGCGGCTTTCTCGTATGCACTATTTGTCTCGGACACGTCGGAATCAGAGCGTTAATTTATGTTAAAAACAGACAAAAACTAAATGTGAAAGAAAAGGGTTCCTATGCAACGTGTTTCTTCTTCCTACGGTTGAATCATCGCACGCACACACACACACACACACACACACACACACACACACACACACACACACGGTGCCTTCTGACCTTTGACCTCTCGGCGATGATTTGTATCAGCGAGGAAAAAGAAGCACTTTTTTTACAATCTGATGTTAAACCATGTTTGTTTGTTTGTTTGTTTGTTTCAAAGTTAACGTCTCAATTGTAAAAAACAAATAAGCCTATATATAAATATATATATATATATATATAAATAAATATATATATGAAATACCAAAAAATCTGAATTATTCTAATAAAAGAGCTTGTTTTATCAGATCTTGTTGTCTTGTTCTTCTTCTTCTTGAGATTTCAGATGTCTTTATTTAAAGGGACAGTACACATTAATCATCCACCATGTCAATGAGCCAGTTAACCATACACACACACACACACAGAGACACACACACACACACAGACACACACACACACACACACACACACACACACACAGAGACACACACACACACACAGACACACACACACACACACACACACACACACAGAGACACACACACACACACACACACACACACACACACACACACACACACACACACAGACACACACACACACACACACACACACAGACACACACACACACACACAGACACACACACACACACAACACGAGTTACACACACACACACAGACACACACACACACAGACACACACACACACAACAAGAGTTACACACACACACACACACACACTACAACACACACACACACACACACACACACACACACACAACGAGATACAGACACACACACACACACAGACACACACACACACACACACAACAAGAGTTACACACACGCACACACACACACACACACACAACAAGAGTTACACACACTACAACACACACACACACACACACACACACAACAAGAGTTACACACACACACACACACACACACACACACACAACGAGATACAGACACACACACACACAGACACACACACACACACACACAACAAGAGTTACACACACACACGCACACACACAGACACACACACACAACAAGAGTTACACACACTACAACACACACACACACACACACACACACACACACACACACACACACACACACACACACACACACACAAGAAGAGTTACATACACACACACACACACACACACACACAGAGACACACGTTTCTGTGTGTGTGTGTGTGTGTGTGTGTGTGTGTGTGTGTGTGTTTCTGGACGGCCGGTTGGCTCTGTATCTGCTGTTGGCCAGAGTCTCTCCCCGCGGATGGAAGACATTAGCCCGTTAGCGGCTGAACTTTCTGTTTAATTTCCACGTTACGTCCTGAGATCCTTTTCTCTCTCTCTGTGTGTGTGTGTGTGTGTGTGTGTGTGTGTGTGTGTGTGTGTGTGTGTGTGTGTGTGTGTGTCCTCACAGAGCCTAGTACACATCGGCCTGTAATAATCCTGTCAAACGTCTCCCTCTCACTTCATCTCCTGCTGTCATGTTCACATGCGGAGCGTTAAACTTGATCTTCTGGAACAATCATCGGATCGTGGGGGTCGGGCCCTCAAAGCATGTTGTGCACTTTTCAAACTGGACCCTCTCTTTTCCCATCATGCATTGGTGTCTAAGTGACTGATGTGAATAACAATGTCTGAAACTGGTCCAGTATTAAACAAGAGACAAGCTGTAATGTAACCCTACATCCCCGAAACCACCATCACAAATCCCACCAGACTCCATGTAAATAATCACTACTTTTAGCGTGTGTAGAGCCAGACTCCATGTAAATAATCAGGACTTTTAGCGTGTATAGAGCCAGTCTCCATGTAAATAATCACTACTTTTAGTGTGTATAGAGCCAGACTCCATGTAAATAATCACTACTTTTAGCGTGTATAGAGCCAGACTCCATGTAAATAATCACTACTTTTAGCGTGTATAGAGCCAGACTCCATGTAAATAATCACTACTTTTAGCGTGTGTAGAGCCAGACTCCATGTAAATAATCAGGACTTTTAGCGTGTATAGAGCCAGTCTCCATGTAAATAATCACTACTTTTAGTGTGTATAGAGCCAGAGTCCATGTAAATAATCACTACTTTTAGCGTGTATAGAGCCAGACTCCATGTAAATAATCACTACTTTTAGCGTGTATAGAGCCAGACTCCATGTAAATAATCAGGACTTTTAGTGTGTATAGAGCCAGACTCCATGTAAATAATCAGGACTTTTAGCGTGTATAGAGCCAGACTCCATGTAAATAATCAGGACTTTTAGCGTGTATAGAGCCAGACTCCATGTAAATAATCATTACTTTTAGTGTGTATAGAGCCAGACTCCATGTAAATAATCAGGACTTTTAGTGTGTATAGAGCCAGACTCCATGTAAATAATCAGGACTTTTAGCGTGTATAGAGCCAGACTCCATGTAAATAATCAGGACTTTTAGCGTGTATAGAGCCAGACTCCATGTAAATAATCACTACTTTTAGCGTGTATAGAGCCAGACTCCATGTAACTAATCAGGACTTTTAGCGTGTATAGAGCCAGACTCCATGTAAATAATCACTACTTTTAGCGTGTATAGAGCCAGACTCCATGTAAATAATCACTACTTTTAGCGTGTATAGAGCCAGACTCCATGTAAATAATCAGGACTTTTAGCGTGTATAGAGCCAGACTCCATGTAAATAATCACTACTTTTAGCGTGTATAGAGCCAGACTCCATGTAAATAATCAGGACTTTTAGCGTGTATAGAGCCAGACTCCATGTAAATAATCACTACTTTTAGCGTGTATAGAGCCAGACTCCATGTAAATAATCAGGACTTTTAGCGTGTATAGAGCCAGACTCCATGTAAATAATCACTACTTTTAGCGTGTATAGAGCCAGACTCCATGTAAATAATCACTACTTTTAGCGTGTATAGAGCCAGACTCCATGTAAATAATCACTACTTTTAGCGTGTATAGAGCCAGACTCCATGTAAATAATCAGGACTTTTAGCGTGTATAGAGCCAGACTCCATGTAAATAATCACTACTTTTAGCGTGTATAGAGCCAGACTCCATGTAAATAATCAGGACTTTTAGCGTGTATAGAGCCAGACTCCATGTAAATAATCAGGACTTTTAGCGTGTATAGAGCCAGACTCCATGTAAATAATCACTACTTTTAGCGTGTATAGAGCCAGACTCCATGTAAATAATCAGGACTTTTAGCGTGTATAGAGCCAGACTCCATGTAAATAATCACTACTTTTAGCGTGTATAGAGCCAGACTCCATGTAAATAATCAGGACTTTTAGCGTGTATAGAGCCAGACTCCATGTAAATAATCAGGACTTTTAGC
The DNA here is from genome assembly GCA_023631565.1 of Gymnocephalus cernua. Classification (NCBI taxonomy): domain Eukaryota; kingdom Metazoa; phylum Chordata; class Actinopteri; order Perciformes; family Percidae; genus Gymnocephalus; species Gymnocephalus cernua. Next base: position 44,164,924 of record CM042426.1, on the reverse strand, counting down.
GTGTATAGAGCCAGACTCCATGTAAATAATCACTACTTTTAGCGTGTATAGAGCCAGACTCCATGTAACTAATCAGGACTTTTAGCGTGTATAGAGCCAGACTCCATGTAAATAATCACTACTTTTAGCGTGTATAGAGCCAGCATATCTCCACATGTAAATGGGTGAATTAAAGGTTTATTTCAACCAGACCAGAGTGGTGATTGTTGGAACAGTGGAAAGATGAACCAAGACGGCTTTTGGTAGTTTGATTTAGTTTCTGTCCACTTTGAATGAAGTGTGTTTTACGATGATACGATGATGATAAAAGTCCTGATTATTTACATGGAGTCTGGTGTAGTTTGGTGATGGTGATTTCGGGGCTGTTTCCTGTTAAACTAAAAGGATCTTACTCTTTCTCTAGAAGGTCTATCTCTGTAGCTGGGATTGTGTGTGTGTGTGTGTGTGTGTGTGTGTGTGTGTGTGTGTGTTGTCATTGGAAGTCCTTTTTGAACATTTGAATGCTGAAAAGTGACATTTTACACATTTAAAAAAAAAAAACGTAGATGAGTTCTTCTTTAAAGTACGGATACACACACACACACACACACGCACGCACGCACGCACGCACGCACGCACGCACGCACGCACGCACGCACGCACGCACGCACACACACACACACACACACACACACACACACACACACACACACACACACACACACACACACACACACACAGAAGTGAACGTATATGTCCTCCGTGGGTTACGTGAGTAAATGGACGTGTGGTTATTTTCAGATTTGGCGTGTTTGCAGTCTCAAAGTGCTCGGCTGTCGTTGGCGTGTTGTGTGGAGAGTGTGTCCGCGGCGCGGTGCGTCTATCTGCTCTGTTTGGCCATCCACTCTTTCTGTTTGTCCTGCGTTTAAACATTAACCGGAGCTTTTCATTGGCTCGGAGCACACGGAGGTGAGGTGAGCGAGCAGCACTTTGCTCTGAAAGGCCGGCGCTGCCTTCACTGTTTGCTCTCCGATAGAAACGACTCTGGAAACACATCCAGGAGTCAGGATTTAGGATTCTGACCCTCATGCATGAGAAGCAGCGCTGTAATGTAACTAAGTACATTTACTCCAGTACTGTACTTCAGTACCAAATGTCGAGGTACTTGTACTTTACTTGAGGCTTTTTCTTTTCATGCCACTTTCTACTTCTACTCCGCTACATCTCAGACAGACAGACAGACAGACAGACAGACAGAGAGACAGACAGACAGACAGACAGAGAGACAGACAGACAGAGAGACAGAGAGACAGACAGAGAGACAGACAGACAGACAGACAGACAGACAGACAGACAGACAGAGAGACAGACAGACAGACAGACAGAGAGACAGACAGAGAGACAGACAGACAGACAGACAGACAGACAGACAGAGAGACAGACAGACAGACAGACAGACAGACAGAGAGACAGAGAGACAGACAGACAGACAGACAGACAGACAGACAGAGAGACAGAGAGACAGACAGACAGACAGACAGACAGACAGAGAGACAGAGAGACAGACAGAGAGACAGACAGACAGACAGACAGGTTGGGGGAATCATCGTGACTAGAGCCTCTCAGAATCTGATGAAGATCTTGTAATCTGACCTTTGTTGATCTGAGATGAAGACAGATTCAGCAACTGCACGGCCGATTTCTCCTTAACATGTTTCCAGAAACACGTCACGGTGAAATATTTTAGTAGAATATGAGATCGTGTTCTGAACGAGACGCCATGACAGTCTGGCGTCGGCAGTCGGCGTCTCTTCGGCGTGTTCTGAGGAACTTTTTGGACCAACTCAGGGAGACTGATCAGTCCGACTGGCTTTACTGCCGCCGGTCGGCCGTCTGGTCGGTGGTCAGAACCGTCTGGTTGGTGGTCAGAACCGTCTGGTTGGTGGGTCAGAGCCGTCTGGTTGGTGGTCAGAGACGTCTGGTTGGTGGGTCAGAACCGTCTGGTTGGTGGTCAGAGCCGTCTGGTTGGTGGTCAGAACCGTCTGGTTGGTGGTCAGAGCCGTCTGGTTGGTGGTCAGAACCGTCTGGTTGGTGGGTCAGAACCGTCTGGTTGGTGGTCAGAACCGTCTGGTTGGTGGGTCAGAACCGTCTGGTTGGTGGTCAGAGCCGTCTGGTTGGTGGTCAGAACCGTCTGGTTGGTGGTCAGAGCCGTCTGGTTGGTGGTCAGAGCCGTCTGGTCGGTGGGTCAGAACCGTCTGGTTGGTGGTCAGAACCGTCTGGTTGGTGGTCAGAGCCGTCTGGTTGGTGGTCATAGACTTAAGACACACAGCTGAAGGCTGCTACAAACACTGACTTATACTACTGTGTGTTCAGGGTGACATTTGACGTCGGTCCGGCGGCGGCGGGTGACGAGGCAGCTCTCAGCTGCAATGTTGTGGTCGTAATACAAACAAACAAACAAACAAACAAACAGGAAGTATCTCAGAGAACTTTCTTCCATTTCAAAAAGTTTCTGCTGAAATGGGAAGTTGTGTGATGACACAACTTTTTACGTGTTTGTGTCAGAGTGTGTGCGTGTTTATTTGTGTTTGTGTGTGTGTGTGTCTGTGTGTGTGTGTGTGTGTGTGTGTGTGTGTATGTGTGTGTGTTTATGTCTATATGTGTGTGTGTGTGTGTGTGTCTGTGTGTGTGTGTGTGTCTCTGTGTGTGTGTGTGTGTGTGTTTATGTCTATATGTGTGTGTGTGTGTGTGTGTCTGTGTGTGTGTGTGTGTGTGTGTGTGTCTCTGTGTGTGTGTGTGTGTGTGTCTCTCTCTGTGTGTGTGTGTGTGTGTGTGTGTGTGTCTCTGTGTGTGTGTGTTTGTGTCAAAATCCATTGTATAACAGGAGACATTTAAACATGTTTTTGCCCCAGACCCTACTACACTACGACACACACACACACACACACACACACACATAGACACGCACACACACACACACACACACACACACACACACACACAGACACGCACACACACACACACACACACACACACACGCTTGAACACTCACTGAAGTTACGGCCACGCCCCCTGGTTGGACAGCGACTTCTCTTTCTCAAACATCCTGGCACTTGTCAAGCCAAAGTGAAAACAGGCGTGTCCGTGCAGCGGCGATCCGTCTCTCTCTGAGCTGTGTGTTCTGATGGCGTTGTGTTGCTCCTGTTGTTTACTGACAGTAATTACAGCCGGCACCGACCCAGACCTACAGCAGCTGGAGCAGCTGGAGCAGCAGCACACAACGACAACCTCCTGATGAAAGAAGTCAACAAGATGTGGTAACGGCACCGCTGCAGGACGGCTGGAAAGATCACCCGGACCTCTGTTCCCTCGCTCTCTGACATCATCAGCAGCCGCTGTCAATCAATATATGATCTGAAATATTGGAAAAGTTACAAGTTTCTTTCAGAGGTGGAAAGACTCAGCGCGTGTGTTGTCGTCCCTGGCTACCATGCAGCTTTTTGTTTTTCTGGGTCAAAATGTAAAACATACACATAAAAATGTAAAACGTAGGAAAAAAATTGAAAAGTGACTAAAACAAATAATAATAATAATAATAATAATAATAATAATAATAATAATGAAACTGATAATAGATCGTCAGAAAAACGTAGGAAAAAACTTTTGAAAAGTGACAAACGTCGGTAAAAGTGACTAAAACATGGGAAAAGATTAAAAAAGCCCTCCCGGCTACGCCCTACAAATCGTCCCAAATGAAGGCCGACGGCTCCTCCGACTGACGACGGCACGGAACACACCGACCAGACTCGAGTCACCGACCTCGCCAGACGGTCATACGGACGCTAATCATCGCTCCCGTCTCCTTGCTGCCGTCACGGAGAAGGTACCGCAGTATAACTGCCATCACCTCCACAACGGGGAAGACTTCTTCCCTCAAGCAGTCCAATCCGCTCTCACTCCGCACTCGTACAATACGACGTTTGGACGGCGGCTGTCAGCGTCTGGAAAGACGGAAACAGCGTCCTTCAGCGTGTTAGTAGAACGTAGCGAGGAGAGCAGCAGCTACACGGGGGTTGGAGATGATGTAACACTAACAGCGACTACGGTAGCGAGTAGTATGAAAGGCCGAAATTACCCAAACACAGGACTTACACCCATGAGGCCGGGGATTGTGTCCCGCGTGACACGTTTTCCTAAACCCAACCGTCTCGTTCTTCCCGCGTGTCACGGAAGCGTAAGCCCCCCCCCCACAAGCTTTTCCTTAACATAACAGCGTCTAAAGAGACGCCAATAGTCCCGACCAAGCGCGTTATATGACGCTAAAGGAGACTTTTAGCGTCAATAACAACGACAAAGTCACCTGACCAAGCGTCCGTATGTTACCAGGTGGGGGGGGGAGAATGAGTTTGGCTGTGAGAATGTTGAACATGATGTTTCACACTGAACTGAAATGCACTCCTGCACTTTTCCCCAGCTGCTAAATTCTACATATTCTACCTCCACCTCACGGTCCAACCTGGTCTCACTGAACACGGCCCCTGAAGTTAAGGAAAAGGTGGTGGGGGGGCTGACGGTTCCATGACACGCGGGACAACAATGGGACGGTTGGGTTTAGGAGACGTGACACGTGGGACCTGATCCCCGGTCTCCTGGGTGAACGTCCTGTGTTGTTTGACCCATCCACCCCCCCGACCAACCTCCCTACATGGGTCTTTGGCCTTTCATACTACTCGCTACCGTAGACGCTCTTAATGCTACATCATCTTCTCATTGACTTTACTCACTGTTTTCCGTGTGGCCACCACGGAATCTTCACACGGAATGTTTACACGGAATCTTCACACGGAATCTTCACACGGAATCTTCACACGGAATCTTCACACGGAATCTTTACACGGAATCTTCACACGGAATCTTCACACGGAATCTTCACACGGAATCTTCACACGGAATCTTTACACGGAATCTTTACACGGAATCTTTACATGGAATGTGTAAAGATTCGGTGGTGTTCACCACGGAATGCGCTGTTACCAGTTTGTGATCATTTAATGGAATTCTGTGAGACCGGGCTGGTTGTACCAATCAGTGCTGTGTTACTAGTCTACTCATGGCCTGTCTGTTGTTGTCTGTTGTCTGTCCTAAATCTTCTACTTTAAGTAGTAATTGCACTTTATGTATAATCTGTGATGTGTGTGCACTAAATGTAGCCTGTCTCAGATGTTGTTTTTATGTATTTTAAATGTGTAACACCACTTGATCCACGGTGAAACCTTGTTATTCTCACTATATACAGCGTATATGGTTGAAATGACAATAAAACCCACCTGACTGGACTTGACTGGACTTGACCAACAGTCTGGCCCAGGGTCAGTTTTTGTCACTTTTTAGTTTGTTATAACATAGACTAAGTATTCTTTTGTCAAAAAAAGCATCAAAAGCATAAAAAAAGAGCCGTAAAACGTAAACAAAAACTGTCTCTCTCTCTGTCTGTCTGTCTACCTGTCTCTCTCTCCTTCTCTCACTCTGTCTGTCTCTCCCTCTCTCCCTCTCTCTCCCTCTCTCCTCCTCTAAGTGCTGGTCTGGCAGCTCTCGTGTGCTCGAGTCAACAGAGAAGCTGGACGCTGCTTCCAGTAAACATGATAAGATGAAGCAGCCTGAGGAGAATTCTTCTCTTTCATTCCTGAGGCGTGTTCAGATGCACATTCCTCTCCTCTCTGCTGTGAGTTCATCCGTCTGCTTCCTGACGACAGGCTGCTATGAGACTACTTTTGTTGGTCATTTCCATTTTTGTTTTATGGTGGCTTTTTTAAAAGTTTTTTTTCTTTCTTTTTTGTCATTTTTTTAATATATGATAACATTTTTTTTTTGTTGTTGTTGTTTTGTAGCTTTTTTCGATATATTTTAAAATTGTTTGTCGTTTTTTTTTTTACGTATTTCTTGGTTTCTAGTCGCCTTTTTCCGATGTACTTTTCATTTCAATTCAGTTTTTTTTATTTTTTTGTTGCTTTTTTCGATATATTGTTCAATTTGCTGTCGGATGTTTTGGACGTATTTCTTGTCGATGTTTTTTTGTGGGAGATTAAAGAAGTTGTGTGAGAGAAACATGAGAAATGCTCCCTGGGGCAGCAGAGTGTCCTGACAGAGGACATGTTTGTTCACGTATGTTTGCACCCACATACAGCATGGGGAGGGGGGGGCAGAGTTCACATGTCTTGAGTTTACACAGGGAGGGGGTCCCCCCACCCTCCCAGGTCAACGGTTAAAGTCCTTTGGTCGGAGCAGAGTCATTCAGCAGAGGAGCGTCTGCTCACTGTTTGCCCAGGGCAGATACCAGGGCAGAAAGGGACCCAGGGAAGATACCAGGGCAGATACGGGGGCAGAAAGGGCAGATACTAGGGCAGAAAGGGCCCAGGGCAGATACCACGGCCGATACCAGAGCAGAAAGGGGCCAGGGCAGAAAGGGGCAGATTTGTAGCCCATATAGCAGCTATATTGAGCAAGGAGGGCTAGAAAATAAAATAGACTAGACACAGGCTACATACAGGTTAAAATGACATAAAATACAATTTTAAATACAACACAGACAGCAGTTAACATGCATACCGAGCGGAAGGCAAGAGAGGGAGACACTTTACAGATGTTCAGCTGGGAAATCATGATGTGGAAACAAGGATGATATATGGCGGTTTTTGAAGGATGAAAATGGAAAGAAGTTTTCCAGTTCGAGGATCTTTTGCAGAGCGTTCCAGGGTTAGCTCGTTGTTAGCGCTCGCTGAGAGCAGCTCATGCTCCTGCAGAGTTACACCCAGTCGTCCCTGCCAGAGTCCAGAGAAGAATATGTGACGGCACGTAACGCTCTCCATATTCTGCAGCATCAGTGAACTGTCAGAGTTGCAGAGATGAAGCTTTAGACTCTGTCTCCATGTTTGTGTCTGAGTGACTGACGTGAACAACAATCTTTGACACTGGTCCAGTATTGAGCTGTAATGTAACCCTACAGGACTAATGTTCAGCATCAGTCAGCATGCACTAAAAGTTCTGTTGTTGCTGCTGACAGACTCAGATTATTATTCTAAGAGTCTGACAACATTATGAAAGGATCCCTACAGAGATAGACCTTTTAGTTAAAGAGTAAGATCCTTTTAGTTTAACATGAAACAGCCCCGAAATCACCATCACCAAACTACACCAAACATAGGGGTGATGGCGCAGTGGTTAGAACACATTCCTTTGGTGTGGGAGACCTGGGTTCGATTCCCACCATGATCCATCAACCAATGTGTCCCTGAGCAAGACACTTAACCCCTAGTTGCTCCAGAGGCGTGCGACCTCTGACATATAAAGCAATTGTAAGTCGCTTGGATAAAAGAGTCTGCTAAATGACATGTAATACACCAGACTCCATGTAAATAATCACTACTTCTAGCGTGTATAGAGCCAGACTCCATGTAAATAATCAGAACTTTTAGCGTGTATAGAGCCAGACTCCATGTAAATAATCACTACTTTTAGTGTGTATACTGGAGTCTGGCTCTATACACGCTAAAAGTAGTGATTATTTACATGGAGTCTGGCTCTATACACACTAAAAGTAGTGATTATTTACATGGAGTCTGGCTCTATACACGCTAAAAGTCCTGATTATTTACATGAAGTCTGGCTCTATACACGCTAAAAGTCCTGATTATTTACATGGAGTCT
>CM042426.1:44137241-44144741 GCA_023631565.1 Gymnocephalus cernua | reverse complement strand
ACACACAGACACACAGACACACAGACAGACACACACACACTCTGTAACATGACAGGACACCTTTCAACAGTGTGTTTACTACGCTGCAGAATGATTTAGCAGAACAACAGTCTGTTGTGTTTTTGAAGAAAATAAATAGTTTTAAACGCGTCGAGTCCGAAACATGCTTGTGAAAACATGTTAAGGAGAAACAGGCCGTGCAGTTTCTGAATCTGTCTTCATCTCAGATCAACAAAAGGTCAGTTTAAAAGATCTTCATCAGATTTTGAGAGACTCTAGTCACGCTCAATTTTCATCTTGGTCTGTAGCGGGCTGAAAGTAAAGATAAGAAAATAAGAACCACATCAGGACATGTTTACTTCATGATAAGCTTTTATTTAATCGAAAAAGTCAAATATCTTTGACTGTCTCATTGCATGTGTCATACAGTCTTCTCTCTTACAGTTTAGTCGACATGAAGTCCTAAAGAAGTCAGGAAATACTTCCTCAGCCATCATAGAAAAGAAGCGCCCAAAGACGTCAGAAAAAGTGACAAAATCGTGAAAAAACGCTACAAAAACTACGTGGGCCAAAATGTATTGTGAACCTGAATTTGGCCCGCCGGCCTCGAGTTTGACACACGTGCTCTAGACCCTTAAATCAGATTTCAAAATGTCTGAGCGTGTCAGCTGTGTGGCGTATTTATCTCAGCTTCCATGGTAACAGGTTAGAGCTGCACACTGCCTGCGTGACACGCACGTCTCAGAAAACACGTGCATACTAGAAATAGAACCGACGCCTATTTTTCACGCCACACGCCAGCGTGTTGGAAGAGTTTCCAGACAAAATATAACAGAAAAGATGTTTATATGTCATTTAGACACAAATACATTTAATAAATGACATGTTGATGTTTGAAAGTCTCGAGGTTTTGACATAAATGCAGATATATAAATGTCATTTAAATAATAATAATTAGCGATTTTCAAATAATATGTCACCGTCAATACTGCCGACGTTGTCTTTGCTGTAATCAGATCAGAATATATTTATGTTTATGTTTATGGGAAACATCCACGTGTCCAGACGAGGCGAGCAGCAGCAGCGCGTCAGACACGTTTCTGGTGTGTAAAGACATAGAAAACGCCACGCAACAGAAACGCCACGCAACAGAAACGCCATGCAACAGAAACGCCACACAACAGAAACGCCACGCAGCCGCCACGCAACAGAAACGCCACGCAGCAGAAACGCCACGCTCACGCCACGCTCACGCCACGCAGCCAGTGTGCAGCCGGCCTTAGGCAAATTATTTCATTCCTCCAGCTGTCAGGCTGTTAACACAACCTGTTAATCCGTGCACGTGTCGCCACTGACATGTTGATGTCTTGATTGCACACACACACACACACACACACACACACACACACACACACACACACACACACACACACACACACACACACACACACACACACACACACACACACACATACACACACAGAAACAGTGTGAAAGTCGCCTCACAGCTGTATCTCAACACACAAACAGCAGCGCTTTAGTCGGAGTAACTTATGTCCTGTTGCTCCTTCGTACCAACTGTTAAACTGTTTACTGGTGCTTTCAGATACGTATTTCTCGATCTTGCAGTCAGCTGTTTGTAGGCGTAAACACAGACTATAAAGTAACAAACTAATCCGAGTATTTGAATTATTCACACTTTGCCCCTGCAGGTTTCTGTCGCTGCTGATTTTTCCCAGAGTCCTCCAGTACGACTGCGCCTCCCCGAGCAGGAGGGGCAGGAAGCTTTCGGGTTAAATCTTCAGATGGATTGAGGTATCAGGACGTATCAACCTGGATCAGTCTGGATCAGTCTGGATCAGTTCGGATTAGTTCCAGACAGATAATGAGGGGAGTTGGTCGATCAGCATTAACACCGCACTCCAAAACACACACACACATTCTTCACATAACTGTGAATGACAGGGACCGCTGTGTTTGTGTGTGCGTGTGTGTGTGTGTGTGTGTGTGAGTGCGTGCGTGTGTGTGCGTGTGTATGTGTGTGTGTGTGTGTGTGTGTGTGTGTGAATATTAGCTGGTTGTACCTGAGGTAGGCAGGGCTCAGGGACGGGGGCGTAGACACACCTTACCGCACCGCGCTTAAATTCCTGACTCATATAGTCACTGACACACACACACACACACACACGGCCACAGATGTTTGTTAGTGTTTTCATACTTTAGCACTTCACTCACTTGAATCCTCCTTTATTTACATGCTTGCCAACCACCATCTTCTAAGCGACTTTGAGTCTATGAAAAGCGCTATATAAATTCAATTTGTTATTATTATTAAGAAACACACATATTTTCCACATGTGTGTTTCTACACACACATATATAAAATAAATTATTATTATTTAAAAATGATTATATCAGAAAGTATGGGACGTCAAAATAAGCGCCGGAAAATGCAAAGAAAACAAAAAAACATGACAAAATGTTGGGAAAAGCAACAAAAAAGATTCAACAAAAGCCTCAAAGAGGTCTCAAAAAGCACGCAAAACACTGAAAAAGATTGAAAAGGTGATACAAATGTCAGAAAAGTGATAAAACTGTTGGAAAAGTGATACAAATGTCAACAAAGTGATACAAATGTCAGAAAAAGTGATATAAATGTTGAAAAAGCAATAAAAATGTTAGGGAAAGTGATAAAAATGTTAGAAAAAGTGATACAAATGTCAAAGAAGTGATACAAATGTCAGACAAAGTTATACGAATGTCAGAAAAAGTGATACAAATGTTAGAAAAAGTTATACAAATGTCAAAAAAAGTGATACAAATGTCAGAAAAAGTGATATAAAATGTCATAAAAAGTGATACAAATGTCAAATAAGTGATACAAATGTCAGACAAAGTTATACGAATGTCAGAAAAAGTGATACAAATGTCATAAAAAATGATACAAATGTTAGAAAAAGTTATACAAATGTCAAAAAAGTGATACAAATGTCAGACAAAGTTATACAAATGTCAAAAAGTCATACAAATGTCATAAAAAGTGATACAAATGTCAAAAAAGTGATACAAATGTCAAAAAAGTGATACAAATGTCAGAAAAACTGATACAAATGTTGAAAAAAACACCAAAACGTGAAATACATTTTTTTTAAAAGCGACTAAAACGTTGAGATAGAGACAACAAAAGTGTTTTTTTCATGGTTGACGGGGAGATGACACGCGGGTTAACCACGAGACCCATTTATTCACAAGAAGAAACACTCAGAATACTTTGTGTCAACTGAACAATCACACAAAGACAACGGCGATAAATCCTCCCCCGGCTTGACACCTTGAATGTCCCGTCCTTTGTGTTTCTGATCACGTCTGCAGAGTGTCACGGAAACATTCCTCGGACGCCAGGTTAGCCAGTCAGAAGCAGAGTATGAGGGCGTGTCCTGACAGTAGCTAGGTAAGGACTACTAGCCAGTCAGAAGCAGAGTATGAGGGCGTGTCCTGACAGTACCTAGGTAAGGACTGCTAGCCAGTCAGAAGCAGAGTATGAGGGCGTGTCCTGACAGTACCTAGGTAAGGACTACTAGCCAGTCAGAAGCAGAGTATGAGGGCGTGTCCTGACAGTACCTAGGTAAGGACTACTAGCCAGTCAGAAGCAGAGTATGAGGGCGTGCCCTGACAGTACCTAGGTAAGGACTACTAGCCAGTCAGAAGCAGAGTATGAGGGCGTGTCCTGACAGTACCTAGGTAAGGACTACTAGCCAGTCAGAAGCAGAGTATGAGGGTGTGTCCTGACAGTACCTAGGTAAGGACTACTAGCCAGTCAGAAGCAGAGTATGAGGGCGTGTCCTGACAGTACCTAGGTAAGGACTACTAGCCAGTCAGAAGCAGAGTATGAGGGCGTGTCCTGACAGTACTTAGGTAAGGACTACTAGCCAGTCAGAAGCAGAGTATGAGGGCGTGTCCTGACAGTACCTAGGTAAGGACTACTAGCCAGTCAGAAGCAGAGTATGAGGGCGTGTCCTGACAGTACCTAGGTAAGGACTACTAGCCAGTCAGAAGCAGAGTATGAGGGCGTGTTATGACAGTACCTAGGTAAGGACTACTAGCCAGTTAGAAGCAGAGTATGAGGGTGTGCCCTGACAGTACCTAGGTAAGGACTACTAGCCAGTCAGAAGCAGAGTATGAGGGCGTGCCTTGACAGTACATAGGTAAGGACTACTAGCCAGTCAGAAACAGAGTATGAGGGCGTGTCCTGACAGTACCTAGGTAAGGACTACTAGCCAGTCAGAAGCAGAGTATGAGGGCGTGCCCTGACAGTAGCTAGGTAAGGACTGCTAGCCAGTCAGAAGCAGAGTATGAGGGCGTGCCCTGACAGTACCTAGGTAAGGACTACTAGCCAGTCAGAAGCAGAGTATGAGGGGGTGTCCTGACAGTAGCTAGGTCAGGACTGCTAGCCAGTCAGAAGCAGAGTATGAGGGTGTGCCCTGACAGTAGCTAGGTAAGGACTGATAGCCAGTCAGAAGCAGAGTATGAGGGCGTGTCCTGACAGTAGCTAGGTAAGGACTGCTAGCCAGTCAGAAGCAGAGTATGAGGGCGTGCCCTGACAGTACCTAGGTAAGGACTGCTAGCCAGTCAGAAGCAGAGTATGAGGGCGTGCCCTGACAGTACCTAGGTAAGGACTACTAGCCAGTCAGAAGCAGAGTATGAGGGCGTGTCCTGACAGTACCTAGGTAAGGACTACTAGCCAGTCAGAAGCAGAGTATGAGGGCGTGTCCTGACAGTAGCTAGGTAAGGACTACTAGCCAGTCAGAAGCAGAGTATGAGGGCGTGTCCTGACAGTAGCTAGGTAAGGACTGCTAGCCAGTCAGAAGCAGAGTATGAGGGCGTGTCCTGGCAGTACCTAGGTAAGGACTACTAGCCAGTCAGAAGCAGAGTATGAGGGCGTGTCCTGACAGTACCTAGGTAAGGACTGCTAGCCAGTCAGAAGCAGAGTATGAGGGCTTGCCCTGACAGTACCTAGGTAAGGACTAGTAGCCAGTCAAAAGCAGAGTATGAGGGTGTGTCCTGACAGTAGCTAGGTAAGGACTACTAGCCAGTCAGAAGCAGAGTATGAGGGCGTGCCCTGACAGTACCTAGGTAAGGACTACTAGCCAGTCAGAAGCAGAGTATGAGGGTGTGTCCTGACAGTAGCTAGGTAAGGACTACTAGCCAGTAAGAAGCAGAGTATGAGGGCGTGCCCTGACAGTACCTAGGTAAGGACTAAAAGCCAGTCAGAAGCAGAGTATGAGGGGGTGTCCTGACAGTAGCTTGGTAAGGACTGCTAGCCAGTCAGAAGCAGAGTATGAGGGCGTGTCCTGACAGTACCTAGGTAAGGACTACTAGCTAGTCAGAAGCACAGTATGAGGGCGTGCCCTGACAGTACCTAGGTAAGGACTACTAGCCAGTCAGAAGCAGAGTATGAGGGCGTGTCCTGACAGTACCTAGGTAAGGACTACTAGCCAGTCAGAAGCAGAGTATGAGGGCGTGCCCTGACAGTACCTAGGTAAGGACTACTAGCCAGTCAGAAGCAGAGTATGAGGGCGTGTCCTGACAGTACCTAGGTAAGGACTACTAGCCAGTCAGAAGCAGAGTATGAGGGCTTGCCCTGACAGTACCTAGGTAAGGACTACTAGCCAGTCAGAAGCAGAGTATGAGGGCGTGCCCTGAAAGTACCTAGGTAAGGACTACTAGCCAGTCAGAAGCAGAGTATGAGGGCGTGCCTTGACAGTACCTAGGTAAGGACTACTAGCCAGTCAGAAGCAGAGTATGAGGGGGTGTCCTGACAGTAGCTAGGTAAGGACTGCTAGCCAGTCAGAAGCAGAGTATGAGGGCGTGCCCTGACAGTAGCTAGGTAAGGACTGCTAGCCAGTCAGAAGCAGAGTATGAGGGCGTGTCCTGACAGTACCTAGGTAAAGACTTCTAGCCAGTTAGAAGCAGAGTATGAGGGCGTGTCCTGACAGTAGCTAGGTAAGGACTGCTAGCCAGTCAGAAGCAGAGTATGAGGGCGTGTCCTGACAGTAGCTAGGTAAGGACTGCTAGCCAGTCAGAAGCAGAGTATGAGGGCGTGCCCTGACAGTACCTAGGTAAGGACTGCTAGCCAGTCAGAAGCAGAGTATGAGGGCGTGCCCTGACAGTACCTAGCTAAGGACTACTAGCCAGTCAGAAGCAGAGTATGAGGGCGTGTCCTGACAGTACCTAGGTAAGGACTACTAGCCAGTCAGAAGCAGAGTATGAGGGCGTGCCCTGACAGTACCTAGGTAAGGACTACTAGCCAGTCAGAAGCAGAGTATGAGGGCGTGCCCTGACAGTACCTAGGTAAGGACTACTAGCCAGTCAGAAGCAGAGTATGAGGGGGTGTCCTGACAGTAGCTAGGTAAGGACTGCTAGCCAGTCAGAAGCAGAGTATGAGGGCGTGCCCTGACAGTAGCTAGGTAAGGACTACTAGCCAGTCAGAAGCAGAGTATGAGGGCGTGCCCTGACAGTACCTAGGTAAGGACTACTAGCCAGTCAGAAGCAGAGTATGAGGGGGTGTCCTGACAGTAGCTAGGTAAGGACTGATAGCCAGTCAGAAGCAGAGTATGAGGGCGTGTCCTGACAGTACCTAGGTAAGGACTGCTAGCCAGTCAGAAGCAGAGTATGAGGGCGTGCCCTGACAGTACCTAGGTAAGGACTGCTAGCCAGTCAGAAGCAGAGTATGAGGGCGTGCCCTGACAGTACCTAGGTAAGGACTACTAGCCAGTCAGAAGCAGATTATGAGGGCGTGTCCTGACAGTACCTAGGTAAGGACTGCTAGCCAGTCAGAAGCAGAGTATGAGGGTGTGTCCTGACAGTAGCTAGGTAAGGACTACTAGCCAGTCAGAAGCAGAGTATGAGGGCGTGCCCTGACAGTACCTAGGTAAGGACTGCTAGCCAGTCAGAAGCAGAGTATGAGGGCGTGCCCTGACAGTACCTAGGTAAGGACTACTAGCCAGTCAGAAGCAGAGTATGAGGGTGTGTCCTGACAGTACCTAGGTAAGGACTACTAGCCAGTCAGAAGCAGAGTATGAGGGTGTGCCCTGACAGTACCTAGGTAAGGACTACTATCCAGTCAGAAGCAGAGTATGAGGGCATGTCCTGACAGTACCTAGGTAAGGACTACTAGCCAGTCAGAAGCAGAGTATGAGGGCGTGCCCTGACAGTACCTAGGTAAGGACTGCTAGCCAGTCAGAAGCAGAGTATGAGGGCGTGCCCTGACAGTACCTAGGTAAGGACTACTAGCCAGTCAGAAGCAGATTATGAGGGCGTGTCCTGACAGTACCTAGGTAAGAACTGCTAGCCAGTCAGAAGCAGAGTATGAGGGTGTGTCCTGACAGTAGCTAGGTAAGGACTACTAGCCAGTCAGAAGCAGAGTATGAGGGCGTGCCCTGACAGTACCTAGGTAAGGACTGCTAGCCAGTCAGAAGCAGAGTATGAGGGCGTGCCCTG
>CM042426.1:44122241-44127241 GCA_023631565.1 Gymnocephalus cernua | reverse complement strand
CTGCAGAAGAAAACGCTGCACACATTATTACATGAAGTTAACTGTTGACACGATAGAGTAACGTGAGATATTTAAATCAGCTGATTCACGGTTAAACCTCATCGAAATGTTTACTTTGTGAAACTTGAGGCATCGTCGGAGTAAAGAGTAAACTCTACGGTGACAGAGGTTAACCTGCAGGTCAACCAGAAAGTCATCTTAAGGTGTGACACACACACACACTCACACACACACACACACACACACAGAGACACACACACAGACAGACACACACACACACACACACACACACACACACACACTCACACACACACACACACACACAGAGAGACACACACACACACACACACACACACACACAGACAGACACACACACACACACACACACACAGACAGACACACACACTCACACACACACACACACACACACTCACACACACACACACACACACACACACACACACACACACACAGACACACACACACACACACACACACACACACACACTCACACACACACACACACAGACAGACACACGCACGCACACACACACAATGTGTGATGTGTGATCGGTGATCGGCACACTGTCTGTTACTGCTCATACTTATTATTTCTTCTTCTCCATCTTCCGCCTGTTTGTTGTCCCGCTACTAGTCACGGAGTGTTGCCAACACGTGCACACAAAATACATCAAAATGTGTGTAATGCTCGGGAATGGTGTGCTATGACTTTTCTAAGAGATTTGCTGCGTGGTTTTCACGAAATCGGCAAAAAACAGCACGAAATTTCCAATAGACTTTAATGGGAAATCTTAGTCAATATCAATATCACTTAACATCGCTCAAAACAACCTCTCTTTGGGGCCATGCTGTATCGCCATACTTTAATGTAGAAACATGATTAAAGGTTTAAACCAAAGACAAGACTGTGGCGTTTATTGGGCTGAATGGGCATTCTGATATCAAGCACGGTTTCTACCAAATCACAGTTTATGTATCGTCCAGTTTTCAGACCGTTTCAGATTTTCCAATGTGTGTGTATGGGAATCTTCATAGTTAGAGTGCATAGATATATATATACACTAGATGTCGCCTTGGGGTTCTAAGCATGCGTCAATACCGCCGCCATCTTGGAACAGGGGTCGGAAGCTTTCTCGCATTCAGATCAACAGTAAAGATGGCGGACTTTTGTGCTGCTTATGGATGTTCGAATGAAAGAAAAACATCAA
Source organism: Gymnocephalus cernua (assembly GCA_023631565.1). Classification (NCBI taxonomy): domain Eukaryota; kingdom Metazoa; phylum Chordata; class Actinopteri; order Perciformes; family Percidae; genus Gymnocephalus; species Gymnocephalus cernua. The sequence continues at coordinate 44,126,012 of CM042426.1, read as the reverse complement.
GGGATAACATTTCACAGGTGACGATGTGTTTTATGATATATATGCCGCCTTCGACCAGCAATCTGAGCTCCGGCGGCTGCGCCGGTCCCCGCTGATCCAGATGGGATCGGCCAAAGACAGAGTGGGGATCGGGAGGATCTTCCACGTAGTCCAGGGACAACCCGTACGTCGATCGGCGGGAAGTTCCACCGTGTTTGCCGGCGGTCGGCGGCTAGAAGCTACAGCGGGGCAGCAGAGTACGTCTGCGGCTGCAAGACCTGGAGCTCACTGCCCGCTTCAAAAACAACACAGGTCTTTAAGTCTTGTTAAATAAATAAATACACGTAGAAATAAATGAATAAATAGCGGAGGAGTGAGCCGGGACCTTTCAGCCTGTTTAAACTTCACTTTGAAGCAGAAATTCTGAGTTCAGAAGGGTGACGTTACCGTTTGGACTCATATCTGTTAACTGATTATAATAAATATTCTTTGTATTAACACATTAATTTGTCTCTTTGTCTTTTTGTTTAAAAAAACTAGAAAATCGCATGAGATTTTGACGATTTATAGTGATTTTATTCCCGTTAGACCTTTGCTTAAATTGACGCTGATGCATTAAAGAGGACTGGTCCCCTGTTTCAAGATGGCGGCTCTTTTGACGCATTCGTTCCAATGAACAGCCGTAGCCAAGGCGACATCTAGTGTATATATCTATGGTTAGAGGGGAGGACAGAGTGGGGAGCTGCAGTACCTCTGAAATCTTTCCAAACTAATGTCTCTCTCCCCTACAGTTTTCACTCTTCATACATCATTGTTGGTCAAAATATAGGAAATGTTGTGCTGGTCGCAGACATGTAACTATGGAAACCACCGGACCTAAACTTTTGGCTCCCTTCGTACCAACTGCCGATAGAAACAATGAAAAAATTAATTATTTTGCTGGTCCCCTAGACATTTGCTTGGCAACCGTGATCTCCACCAATCAGAGACGTTGTTGTTACGCTTAGGATTGTGGGTAGTGTAGTACTTTCCTACAATTTTTTATTTCCAAACAAATGTCTCTCTCCTCTACAGTTTTCACTCTTCATACATCATTGTTGGTCAAAATGTAGGAAATGTTGTGCCGGTCGCAGACATGTAACTATGGAAACCACCGGACCTAAACTTTTGGCTCCCTACGTACCAACTGCTGATAGAAACAATGAAAATAAATACCTGGAAGTACACAGACGGTTCCCTGATTGTTACCGGCTCTGAGTCGCATATATTTGACACCACAAACATAAAAACCACATCAATGCGTTCGCCAGACTTTCATCTCTCTGGTGATGATAATATGTTTCCGGTTGGACCCACGTTTTTTGAATTACAGAACAAACTTAAGAGGTATAATTATGATTAAATGGACAGGTTTGACCCATGGAAGATAACGTCTCCCCCTCCCACCTCTACTCCCTCACTGTGGAAATCACCATAGCAACAACTTCGTACACACACCCCTCCCATCATGGAGACTCTCCACTGTAGGCTGTTGTCCTCTCTTCAGGAGGATGTCAAACAGCAGATTTACTGTTAGCCAGGGTTATTCAGATGTGCACCAAGTAGTAGTTTACATTAAAATAACTTTTTGCCGCTTGTTTATTGACATTTTTGACACCTGTACTATGTTGGTGTCTTTGTTTCGACATTTTTGGCATTGACATTTTGCCTGTCTGTCTGTCTGTCTGCCTGTCTGTCTACCTGCCTGTCTGCCTGTCTGTCTACCTGCCTGTCTGCCTGTCTGTCTACCTGCCTGTCTGCCTGCCTGTCTGTCAGATTCCTGTGTGTGCTGAGGCAGAGATTGGTCAGGCATCAGTCCCTGTGTAAATACATGATAACATTTATTACATGCAAATATTCAAACTCAGTCATGCCTCGCTGAAGAGCTTTTCTCTGAGAAATAGACATTTATTTATCCCCCGGTGCGACCACTAACTACACAGCACCGCAGGGTAACGTTTGAGTGTTTCAGAGCTGCAGTGGAGGCTGTAACGTGAGCCTGAGATGACATGGCAGAGAATCAGAGCGTGGATGTTTCTGGCGGACCCACCTCCACACATTCAATCATTAACATTGTTCACACAAATGCATACCGCTGAAATCTAACCAAGAAAAATACTCGCTGTTTGTCAGATTTGCACGTCAGAGAGGCAGAAGTTTAGCACAGCCGGGGGGAGATCAAAGGTCACCGAAAGCTCCAGAGGACAAAGAAAAAATGAGCCCAGTTAAGGATCTCTTTGTTGTTTTAAAAAAGCAACAAGGGGGGGTTCAGAATCTGTGAGCGAGTCCAGGCTTCAGATCAGATTTTACGCTCACTCTGAGCCAAGTCTAATGATCCACTTTAGGCTCTGCGTGTGCACACAAACACAGAGACCACATAATACTAGCAGGACGTAGTGATTCAGCCACAACGTAGCATGTAGCAGGGCAGTAGTATGTAGTATGTAGTATGTAGTATGTAGCATGCAGTATGTAGTATGTAGTATGCAGTATGCAGTATGCAGTATGTAGTATGTAGCATGTAGTATGCAGTATGTAGTATGCAGTATGTAGTATGTAGCATGTAGTATGCAGTATGTAGTATGTAGCATGTAGTATGTAGCATGTAGCATGTAGCATGTAGTATGTAGCATGTAGCATGTAGCATGTAGTATGTAGTATGTAGCATGTAGCATGTAGTATGTGATGTATGTGATCTCCGATCCCTCAGGCGGCACTGCATCAAGAATCGTCATTCATCTATAAGCGATATCACCACATGGGCTCAGGACTACTTTGGCAAACCTTTGTCAAGTACCACAATACGTAGTTACAGCCACAAATGCCAGATAAAACTGTACTGTGCCAAAAGGAAGCCCTATGTTAACAGTGTCCAGAAGCGCCGTTGACTTCTCTGGGCTCGGAGGCATCTGGGATGGACCATCACACAGTGGAAACGTGTACTGGGGTCAGATGAATCAGTATTTCAGGTATTTTTTGGGAGAAATGGACGCCGTGTGCTCCAGACCAAAGAAGAAAAGGATCATCCAGACTGTTACCAGCAACAAGTCCAAAAGCCAGGGTCTGTCATGGTATGGGGTTGTGTCAGTGCCCTTGGCAAAGGTAACTTGCACTTCTGTGATGGCACCATTAATGCTGAAAAGTACATAGAGATTTTGGAGCACAAAATGCTGCCTTCAAGAGGACATCTTTTCCAGGGACGTCCATGCATATTTCAACAAGATAATGCAAAACCACATTCTGCACACATTACAAAGTCCTGGCTGCGGAGGAAGAGGATACGGGTACTTGACTGGCCTGCCTGCAGTCCCGACCTGTCTCCAATAGAGAACTGTTATACAAGCTGTACACTTAATACTTTACACTGTTATACAAGCTGTACACTTAATACTTTACACTGTTATACAAGCTGTACACTTAATACTTTACATTGTAGCAAAGTGTAATTTCTTCATTGTTGTCCCATTAAAAGATATAATGAATATTTACTAAAATGTGAGGAGTGTACTTACTTTTGTGAGATATAATATATATAACTAAGTATAATATAGTGCTATGTAACTAAATATAATATATATAACTAAGTATAATATAGTGCTATGTAACTAAATATAATATATATAACTAAGTATAATATAGTGCTATGTAACTAAATATAATATATATAACTAAGTATAATATAGTGCTATGTAACTAAATATAATATATATAACTAAGTATAATATAGTGCTATGTAACTAAATATAATATATA
>CM042426.1:44109741-44114741 GCA_023631565.1 Gymnocephalus cernua | reverse complement strand
TTTTATCTGGTTGCCAGAGGTGCGGAAGAAGACCCGTGATGGTTAAGGTGAGGGTAAGGGTTAAGGTTAGGCATTTAGTTGTGATGGTTAAGGTTAGGGTAAAGGTTAAGGTTAAGCATTTAGTTGTGATGGTTAAGGTTAGGGTAAGGGTTAAGGTTAGGCATTTAGTTGTGATGGTTAAGGTGAGGGTAAGGGTTAAGGTTAGGCATTTAGTTGTGATGGTTAAGGTTAGGGTAAGGGTTAAGGTAAGGCATTTAGTTGTGATGGTTAAGGTTAGGGTAAGGGTTAAGGTTAGGCATTTAGTTGTGATGGTTAAGGTTAGGGTAAGGGTTAAGGTTAGGCATTTAGTTGTGATGGTTAAGGTTAGGGTAAGGGTTAAGGTTAGGCATTTAGTTGTGATGGTTAAGGTTAGGGTAAGGGTTAGGGTTAGGCATTTAGTTGTGATGGTTGAGGTGAGGGTAAGGGTTAAGGTTAGGCATTTAGTTGTGATGGTTAAGGTAAGGGTAAGGGTTAATGTTAGGCATTTAGTTGTGATAGTTAAGGTGAGGGTAAGGGTTAAGGTTAGGCATTTAGTTGTGATGGTTAAGGTGAGGGTAAGGGTTAATGTTAGGCATTTAGTTGTGATAGTTAAGGTGAGGGTAAGGGTTAAGGTTAGGCATTTAGTTGTGATGGTTAAGGTTAGGGTAAGGGTTAATGTTAGGCATTTAGTTGTGATAGTTAAGGTGAGGGTAAGGGTTAAGGTTAGGCATTTAGTTGTGATAGTTAAGGTGAGGGTAAGGGTTAAGGTTAGGCATTTAGTTGTGATAGTTAAGGTGAGGGTAAGGGTTAAGGTTAGGCATTTAGTTGTGATGGTTAAGGTAAGGGTAAGGGTTAAGGTTAGGCATTTAGTTGTGATGGTTAAGGTGAGGGTAAGGGTTAAGGTTAGACATTTAGTTGTGATGGTTAAGGTGAGGGTAAGGGTTAAGGTTAGGCATTATGTCAATGACGGGTCCCCACAGAGATAGAGAACCAAACATGTGTATGTTTGTGCGTGTGTGTATCTCTGTGTGTGTGTGTGCGTGTGTGTGTGTGTGTGTGTGTGTGTGCCTATCTGTGTGTGTGTGTGTGTGTGTGTGCAGGCCCGGATTGGCTAATCAGGAGCACCGGGAAAATTCCCGGTGGGCCGGTCTGTTTTTTTGGCCGCGAGGGCCGTTGTTGTCATGGCACTGGGTTGAAATATGGATGCTGTCCCTACGGCTGCCTGCACTCACAGCAGCCCCACTCTTTTTATTCATTATTTTATCGCAGTCCCACTGTTTTTATTTAATATTTTCTCGCAGAGTGCAGCCTGCAGGTTACTGATGACGTGATTATCTTTTGACTCCCTGCCCCCCTCTCAATAATGAATCATTAATGAAACTGACTTGACTTGATTTGAAAGCTTTGTAAAAAGGGGATATTTGTGGTGAGAAATAAATGTAAATCATGTCATTTAGTGTCAGAAACAGAGCCAGGTGTGAAGAGACTAATGTTCTCACTGTGAGACACAGGGAAGCTGCTGATGTACCATAATGTGTGAATAAGAAAACGTTATCACTGAAAAAAATGCTTTTCTTACTTAGTATCTTACCTGTTTCCAGTTCAAATATCTAAATAGTTTTAATTCAAGATACATTTACTAGACAAGTGAAATTATGTCGTTTTCTGAAAAAAACATTTTTGACAGATAATGTAGCTTGTTTTATGCAAAAATCACTTAATTTTGAGGTGTTTTTTCATACTTGTTTAGTAAATGCATCTTGATGTAAGATTTTCTTTTAGATATTTCTTCTAGAAATATCTTTTTAGATATCTATAAGATATTTAGATATTTAGAGACAAAAATACTAAGTAAGAAAAGCATTGTTTTTGCAGTGATCACATTAGTTACAATATAACAACTTTCTATGCCCAAGTGTTATAGTGACCCATTACGTTTTTAATCAAACAATAGTGAATATACAAAGCTCACGATTGAAAGGGAAAAGGATAAAAGTAATATGAATTAAGCCTTTAGTCGTGAACTAAAGTGGGCCGGTCTAAGGCTGAAAATGAGTCCCAATCCGGCCCTGTGTGTGTGTGTGTGTGTGTGTGTGTGTGTGTGTGTGTGTGTGTGTGTGTGTGTCTGTGTGTGTCTGTGTGTGTGTGTGTGTGTGTGTGTGTGTCAGTGGCTCAGAACTATACAACAGTAAACTAACTGAAGTTTCGAGAGAATTCGAGACGTTTCCTTTGAACTAAACCAACCCTGATTCTGTGGAAACGTTTGTCTTCGTTGACAGCGTGACGCTCTCGGCGGAGTTTCTGCACCGCTAGATTAGCCGTGACGTGCCGTCACGCTCCAGCGATGGGCTACGGAGAAGTGACAGCTGAGCGGCCCTCAGCCTGCATCCTAAAAGCTTCTGGTAGCAGGAGAAACGCCCAAAGGTGACATAACGTCAGAAAAACACACATGTCCACTGTCTCTCTGCTGTTTCCAGTATGGGTGTGTGTGTGTGTGTGTGTGTGTGTCTAGTGCGTGTGCGTGTGCGTGTGCGTGTGCGTGTGCGTGTGTGTGTGTGTGTGTGTGTGTGTGTGTGTGTGTGTGTGTGTGTGTGTGCATGTGTGTGTGTGCGTGTGTGTGTGTGTCTGTGTGTGTGTGTGTGTCTGTGTGTGTGAGTGTGTGTCTGTGTCTGTGTGTGTGTGTGTGTCTGTGTGTGTGAGTGTGTGCATGAACACACAGGTATATCTTTATATTATGGTGTATCTTTATATTATGGTGTATCTTTATATTATGGTATATTTTATATTGTGGTGTATCTTTATATTATGGTACATCTTTATATTATGTAATATCTTTATATTATGGTGTATCTTTATATTATGGTATACCTTCATATTATGTAATATCTTTATATTATGGTGTATCTTCATATTATGTAATATCTTTATATTATGGTATATTTTATATTATGGTATATCTTTATATTATGGTATATCTTTATATTATGGCATATTTTATATTGTGGTGTATCTTTATATTATGGTGTATCTTTATATTATGGTACATCTTTATATTATGTAATATCTTTATATTATGGTGTATCTTTATATTATTGTATACCTTCATATTATGTAATATCTTTATATTATGGTGTATCTTCATATTATGTAATATCTTTATATTATGGTACATCTTTATATTATGTAATATCTTTATATTACGGTATATGTTTGTATTATGGTATGTCTTTATATTATGGTATACCTTCATATTATGTAATATCTTTATATTATGGTATACCTTCATATTATGTAATATCTTTATATTATGGTATATCTTTATATTATGGTATGTCTTTATATTATGGTATATCTTTATATTATGGTATATCTTTATATTATGGTATACCTTCATATTATGTAATATCTTTATATTATGGTATATCTTTATATTATGGTATACCTTCATATTATGTAATATCTTTATATTATGGTACATCTTTATATTATGGTATATCTTTATTTTACGGTATATGTTTGTATTATGGTATGTCTTTATATTATGTAATATCTTTATACTATGGTATGTCTTTATATTATGGTATATCTTTATATTATGGTATACCTTCATATTATGTAATATCTTTATATTATGGTACATCTTTATATTATGGTATATCTTTATTTTACGGTATATGTTTGTATTATGGTATGTCTTTATATTATGTAATATTTTTATACTATGGTATGTCTTTATATTATGGTATAGCTTTATATTATGGTATATGTTTGTATTATGGTATGTCTTCATATTATGGTATATATTGTAATATGAAACTCTAAGCGAGTGTTGGAGTGTCAGCTGTGTTTGTCTCTCCCGCTGCAGAGGAGAAGAAATGGATCTGTTCACATGCAGATCCATTTCTTCTCTCTGCAGGAAACTCACTCACGCTCATCACCGACCTGCAGAAACTCAGCTGGACTAAAAACTGGAAACAGCTGAAAGAACTTGTTAGATAATCTGGAAACCAGAGCAGCATAAACTAAACAGTCCAGTCATTTCATGAAATAACAAAGGCCAAATTCCAAACTCAACTGATTTTGTATCCTCAATATGTCCTGAGTAAGGAAAAACAAGCCCTGAAGAATCCCAGTAGGGGAAAGTTTTAAAAGAAGACCCAAATATATCCTATTCATACGCCTATTCATTCTTTTTCTCATGTGAATAAGATAGAAATCTTAACCTTTAGATATCATCATGAAAATCAGTGAGTTGATGACATATATCAAGACAAACAAAAAATGTATTACAAGTTGTTTGAAATAGTTTGTTAACATGGGCAAATGGTGCATAATGTACTTACGTATGTGCTAATTTGCATAAATACCACGACAAATCTAAACATTGGGTATAGAGCTCAACAGTCCCGCCCACAGCGGGTTCTGGAGGTAAAAATCCAACCCAATTTCTCCATTGACAATTTCAGTATAAGCAATAAAATCATAACCGTCGATGTTAGACTTAAAACCAGCTACTCCATGACTAAGAGATTGTATATGCTCATATAGACGCCAAAAGTTCACGGGGCACTAACCTGGTTTTGAGATAAATGTCTTTTTTTCGCGATGTCTTGGATAAGTACTTCATTACCCACAATCCTGAACAATCCCACAATCCCACAGTGATGCCTCTGATTGGTGGAACTCATGCTGGTGAGGAGGGGGAGCTGCCTGCACGATCCGTCATGCACATGCGCAAGATGATTTTCCGAGGATCTACGACGCTGCCCGAATCACAACCTGTTCCACACATCGGCCGCCAAGCTAACGTTAGTTTAGCTAACAGCTAATTAGGCTAACCGCTAGCTAACAGCTTGATTCAGTCTAAAATAACGTTAACTCAAACTAAACACTGGGAAAACAGGCTGCAGCTGATGTAGCAGCTGTTATATTAACGGTTAATTTCAGGTTTTATTTTGTGGGTCTTTTAAAGTTATTACATG
>CM042426.1:44094741-44099741 GCA_023631565.1 Gymnocephalus cernua | reverse complement strand
TGTGTGTGTGTGTGTGAGTGTGTGCATGCGTGTGTGTCTATGTGTGTGTGTGTCTGTGTGTGTGTGTGTCTGTGTGTGTGTGTGTGTGTGTGTGTGTCTGTGTGTGTATCTGTGTGTGTCTGTGTGTGTGTGTGTGTCTGTGTGTGTATCTGTGTGTATCTGTGTGTGTGTGTCTGTGTGTGTCTGTGTGTGTGTGTCTGTGTGTGTGTGTCTGTGTGTGTGTGTCTGTGTGTGTGTGTCTGTGTGTGTATCTGTGTGTGTATCTGTGTGTGTCTGTGTGTGTGTGTCTGTGTGTGTGTGTCTGTGTGTGTGTGTCTGTGTGTGTATCTGTGTGTGTCTGTGTGTGTGTGTCTGTGTGTGTGTGTGTGTGTGTGTGTGTGTGTGTGTCTGTGTGTGTATCTGTGTGTGTCTGTGTGTGTGGGTGTGTGTGTGTGTGTCTGTGTGTGTGTGTGTGTCTGTGTTTTGTGAAGCACTTTGTGATTTTTATCTGTGAAAGGTGCTATATAAATAAACTTTACTTACTTACTTTTGTCTGTGTGTGTCTGTGTGTGTGTATCTGTGTATCTTGTGTGTGTGCGTATGTGTCTATGTGTGTGTGTGTGTGTGTGTGTATCTTTATGTGTGTGTGTGCGTGAGTGTGTGCATGCGTGTGTGTCTATGTGTGTGTGTGTGTGTGTGTGTGTGTGTGTGTGTGTATATCTGTGTGTGCATGCGTGTGTGTGTGTGTGTGTCTTTATGTGTGTGTGTGTGTGTGTGTGTGAGTGTGTGCATGCGTGTGTGTCTATGTGTGTGTGTGTGTGTGTGTATCTTTACGTGTTAGTGTGTCTGTGTGTGTGTTTTAAAAAAGCGGTAAAAGAACGCCCCTAAAAGTCCCAAAAAAGCAGCAAAAACGGCAAAATAGTTCTTTTTATTAAATAAGCGGCAATAAAGTGGCAAAAGTCTAGAAAATCACAACAAACTTTAAAATACCTGCAAATCATGACAAGAGAAGCGAGAAAAACAGCAGAAATGTTGCCTACATGGCTCCAGATAGGTGGAATAACAGAGGAGACGCGTCTGTGTGTCTTCCTGCGGCAGAGAGCGGCCATGTTGTTTGGTCGTGGCGGAGGACGCCAGACGGAGACAGCTGGGACAGACCTCTCTGCTCCAAACAGCTCGGTTCGCCACAAATCAAAAACTATTTACTCATGCTCCAAAACAAACCAGAAAATAACTTCCCCGAAGTCCAAGTGCAGGACAGAGCTGCTCTCAAGTGTCGGTCCGCGGCGGTAAAACAAAAGGCCTGCAGTGTTTACGGGACGGACAAACACAGACGGACGCGGTCGCCCCGCCAAACAATGACTTAGAGACGTGAGAGTGATGATGCGGCTCTCATCGGCCGTCTGGAAACTTTCTCCTCCAGCGTGTAATTACACTCCTCTTACTCTCTGCTGTCTCTGAACGTCTGTCCTCACTACGTCTCTTTCACATTTTAAAGAGCCCATATTCTGCTCATTTTCAGGATCATAACTGTATTTAGATGCTGTACCAGAATAAGTTTATGTGGTTTAATTAACTCAGAAAACACCATATATTTGTTGTACTGCACATTGCTGCAGCTCCTCTTTTCCCCCTGTGTGTTGAGCTCTCTGTTTTAGCTACAGAGTGAGACATCTCACCTCTATACCATCTTTGTAGTGAGTCCCACATGCTCAGTAGCTCGGTAAGATCACATCAGCTAGCTGTTTGTTTCTCTAACTTCAAGGCAGGATCAGCAGGGAGACTTCTTCTAAACAGGGAACACTTCCACCTTAGCGTGGAATACCTGCAGAACAGGGACAGGAAGTAGTTCTTCTGGAGATTATGGTGAACTAGTGTGTGTTGTAGCAGTGTTTTGCCATTGAGAACGAGCTAGCATGCTACGGTTAGCCACCTGGTCTCGACTACTGACGTAGAAAGCCCTGCAGATTTTGACCAGCTCACCCAGAGACTGAAGGCAGGAATCATTCAGAAACCGTATCTCACTCAGAACAACATGGATGGATTTTCAAAGTTTGTGTGTGTGTGTGGAAGCACCAGAGACACAAAATAACACCCCAAATCCCAGAAAAAGAGATGTTTTCATAATATGGGCACTTTAAATTAATAATGTACAATATCAACGGCGAGCTGCACGTGCTGTTAAACAAGCCTCAGATTTAGTTCCTGGAAGCGTTGCACGTGATTATGATCTGCTGATGTCCTCTCGTCATGTAAACTTATCAGTCTTTATTAAATATTATGTTTCTCTCATTATTCATTATCATTATGTTTGTTGAAGTAATGTGTTAATAGAAGTCGTGATTGCTGATTAAACAAACAACTGTGCATGTGTCTGTGTGTGTGTGTGTGTGTGTGTGTATCTGTGTGTGTCCGTGTGTCTGTGTGTGTGTGTACGTGCATGTGTTTGTGTGTGTGTGTGTATCTGTGTGTGTGTGTGTCCGTGTGTGAGTGTGTGTCTGTGTGTGTGTGTGCCTGTGTGTGTGTGTGTGTGTGTCTGCCTGTGTGTGGGTGTGTGTGTGTGTGTGCCTGTGTCTGTGTGTGTGTGTGTGTGTGTGTGTGTCTGCCTGTGTGTGGGTGTGTGTGTGTGTGTGCCTGTGTCTGTGTGTGTGTGTGTGTGTGTGTGTGTGCCTGTGTCTGTGTGTGTGTGTGTGTGTGTCTGCCTGTGTGTGTGTGTCCGTGTGTCTGTGTGTGTGTGTGTGTGTCTGCCTGTGTGTGGGTGTGTGTGTGTGTGTGTGTGTGTGTGTGGGTCTGCCTGTGTGTGTGTGTGGACCTGGTTGTGAAAGTGGACCAAAGTTGAGAGAACCTACAATGAATTTATTCAGGAAGTGCCAGCTCTCCTCGGGGTTCCAACCGCTAACACGGACTCTGAGGAACACGGGAGACAGAAATATTCACAACACCGCAGCGATGCCGGAGCCAAACATGCTGCTGCTGCTGCTGTGTTCCTGCACCGGGGGGGACAGAGACTCTGATCCATCCATCACCGCCAACACACAAAGTGTTTACAGACTCCTCAGCGTTTGTTTTACCCCTCTACAGGCGCCCGACGGGTGGAGCTTAACCCTACAGGTCAACGAAATCAACTCACGAATCACAGGAAAATAATAACGGAGCGTTTGAGCAGAAACAAGCTAACGCTTCTACACTTCCTGCGTCTTGGCATTCTGGAACGTGTCACCTGAAAATCGAGACTGCCGATGTGTGTGTGTGTGTGTGTGTGTGTGTGTGTGTGTGTGTTTGTTCTTAACTATATTCACGGGGTCCAAAAAAATGGGAGTCCAGTATACTTGTGGGGTCTGGAGAGTTTTATGGGACCAAGATTAGGGTAAGGGTTAAGGTTAGGCATTTAGTTGTGATGGTTAAGGTTAGGGTAAGGGTTAAGGTTAGGCATTTAGTTGTGATGGTTAAGGTGAGGGTAAGGGTTAAGGTTAGGCATTTAGTTGTGATGGTTAAGGTGAGGGTAAGGGTTAGGGTTAGGCATTTAGTTGTGATGGTTAAGGTTAGGGTAAGGGTTAAGGTTAGACATTTAGTTGTGATGGTTAAGGTGAGGGTAAGGGTTAAGGTTAGGCATTTAGTTGTGATGGTTAAGGTTAGGGTAAGGGTTAATGTTAGACATTTAGTTGTGATGGTTAGGGTTAGGGTAAGGGTTAAGGTAAGGCATTTAGTTGTGACGGTTAAGGTTAGGGTAAGGGTTAAGGTAAGGCATTTAGTTGTGATGGTTAAGGTTAGGGTAAGGGTTAATGTTAGACATTTAGTTGTGATGGTTAAGGTGAGGGTAAGGGTTAAGGTTAGACATTTAGTTGTGATGGTTAAGGTGAGGGTAAGGGTTAAGGTTAGACATTTAGTTGTGATGGTTAAGGTGAGGGTAAGGGTTAATGTTAGACATTTAGTTGTGATGGTTAAGGTTAGGGTAAGGGTTAAGGTTAGGCATTTAGTTGTGATGGTTAAGGTTAGGGTAAGGGTTAAGGTAAGGCATTTAGTTGTGATGGTTAAGGTGAGGGTAAGGGTTAATGTTAGGCATTTAGTTGTGATGGTTAAGGTTAGGGTAAGTGTTAAGGTTAGGCATTTAGTTGTGATAGTTAAGGTGAGGGTAAGGGTTAAGGTTAGGCATTTAGTTGTGATGGTTAAGGTGAGGGTAAGGGTTAAGGTTAGGCATTTAGTTGTGATAGTTAAGGTGAGGGTAAGGGTTAAGGTTAGGCATTTAGTTGTGATGGTTAAGGTGAGGGTAAGGGTTAAGGTAAGGCATTTAGTTGTGATGGTTAAGGTGAGGGTAAGGGTTAAGGTTAGGCATTTAGTTGTGATGGTTAAGGTGAGGGTAAGGGTTAAGGTTAGGCATTTAGTTGTGATAGTTAAGGTGAGGGTAAGGGTTAAGGTTAGGCATTTAGTTGTGATGGTTAAGGTGAGGGTAAGGGTTAAGGTTAGACATTTAGTTGTGATGGTTAAGGTGAGGGTAAGGGTTAATGTTAGACATTTAGTTGTGATGGTTAAGGTTAGGGTAAGGGTTAAGGTTAGGCATTTAGTTGTGATGGTTAAGGTTAGGGTAAGGGTTAAGGTAAGGCATTTAGTTGTGATGGTTAAGGTGAGGGTAAGGGTTAATGTTAGGCATTTAGTTGTGATGGTTAAGGTGAGGGTAAGGGTTAGGGTTAGGCATTTAGTTGTGATGGTTAAGGTGAGGGTAAGGGTTAATGTTAGGCATTTAGTTGTGATGGTTAAGGTGAGGGTAAGGGTTAATGTTAGACATTTAGTTGTGATGGTTAAGGTGAGGGTAAGGGTTAGGGTTAGGCATTTAGTTGTGATGGTTAAGGTGAGGGTAAGGGTTAAGGTAAGGCATTTAGTTGTGATGGTTAAGGTGAGGGTAAGGGTTAGGGTTAGGCATTTAGTTGTGATGGTTAAGGTGAGGGTAAGGGTTAAGGTAAGGCATTTAGTTGTGATGGTTAAGGTGAGGGTAAGGGTTAAGGTTAGGCATTTAGTTGTGATGG
>CM042426.1:44079741-44084741 GCA_023631565.1 Gymnocephalus cernua | reverse complement strand
ATATTTCAGCAAAAAAGCTTGAAAACAGTCAGTTCAGCAAAAAAGCATGAAAACAGTCAATATTTGAGGAAAACAGTCAATATTTCAGCAACAAAGCATGAAAACAGTCAATATTTCAGGAAAAAAGGCAAGAAAACTGTCAATATTTAAGCAAAAAAGCATGGAAACAGTCAATATTTGAGCAAAATAGTCAATATTACAGCACAAAAGGCATGAAAACAGTCAATATTTCAGCAAAAAAGCATGAAAACAGTCAATATTTAAGCAAAAAAGCATGAAAACAGTCAATATGTCAGCAAAAAAAGGCATGAAAACAGTCAATATGTCAGCAAAAAAAGGCATGAAAACAGTCAATATTTCAGCAAAAAAGCATGACAACAGTCAGTATTTCAGTAAAACGGTCAATATTTCAGCAAAAAAGGCATGAAAACAGTCAATATTTCAGCAAAAAAGGCATGAAAACAGTCAATATTTCAGCAAAAAAGCATGACAACAGTCAGTAATTCAGTAAAACAGTCAATATTTCAGCAAAAAAGGCATGAAAACAGTCAATATTTCAGCAAAAAAGGCATGAAAACAGTCAATATTTCAGCAAAAAAGCATGAAAACAGTCAATATTTCAGCAAAAAAAAGGCATGAAAACAGTCAATATTTCAGCAAAAAAGCATGAAAACAGTCAGTATTTCAGTAAAACAGTCAATATTTCAGCAAAAAAGCATGAAAACAGTCAATATTTCAGCACAAAAGCATGACAACAGTCAATATTTAAGCACAAAAGCATGAAAACAGTCAATATTTCAGCAAAAAGGCATGAAAACAGTCAATATTTCAGCAAAAAAGCATGAAAACAGTCAATATTTCAGCAAAAAAGCATGACAACAGTTAGTATTTCAGTAAAACAGTCAATATTTCAGCAAAAAAGCATGAAAACAGTCAATATTTCAGCACAAAAGCATGAAAACAGTCAATATTTAAGCACAAAAGCATGAAAACAGTCAATATTTCAGCGAAAACGGCATGAAAACAGTCAATATTTCAGCAAAAAAGCATGAAAACAGTATTTCAGCAAAAAAGGCATGAAAACTGTAAAATCCTGTAAATGTTCAGGACGTTGAGACTTTGAGAAGTGTGTAAACGTGAGATTGAAGCAACAGAAACGCCGCTGTGAGTCACAGAGAGAGTCTGAGGATGTTGGCTCATCTCCAGACAGAAGAAGAAGAAGAACAGTATGTGATGGAGGAGACGCGGTGATGTAATCCAGGTTTTTACACTCAAACTTTTGCATAACGATCACATCGTATTCTCAGAAACAGAGCAACGAGATCCAGTGTTTAGAGTTGCTAAGTTCCCAAACAACAGATTCTCCCTCCCATCTGGTAAAATACGGACGCTCGGTCAGGTGCCTTTGTCGTTGCTATTGACGCCAAAAACGTGCTTGGTCGGGATTATTGGCGTCACTTTTGACGCTGTTATGTTGAGGAAAAGGTCGTGGCTGAGCTTACATTTCCGTGACACGTGGGAATAACGGGACGGTTGGGAAAAATTTGACACATGAGACACGATCCCTGGTCTCCTGGGTGAAAGTCCTGTGTTGTCCATCCACCCCCCCCCCCGACCAACCTCCCTACATGGATTTTGGGCCTTTCATACTACTCGCTACCGGAGTCGCTTAGTGTTACGTCATCTTCAAATGAAATGAAAAAGGTCTTTTAGAAGTGTGTGAATATGACTAAATGTACAGAATGCTGAGAGTGTTAGAAGTGTGTGAACGTGTAGTATGAAGGTCCTGTCGGCCTTTCATATTGCTCTCTACTGTAGTGGCTCTTAGTTACATCATCTTCAGACCCCGTGTAGCTGCTGCTCTCCCCGCTACGCTCTACAAACACGCTGAAGGACGCTTTTTTTGCCGCTTCACACGCTCACAGCCGCTGACAGCCGCTGTCCAAACGTCCGTATTTCATGAGTTCGGAGTGAGAACGGGTTATCCCAAAAAACATGAGAATATAGTCAATATTTCTGACAATTGCGCAGCCGCTTGCTTTTTATTTTTGGTGTAATAATGAAAGAAATTGATAAAGGTGTGAGACTACGAACAAGAAGACATGAACAGAATATAAAACCACAGAAAGAGGAGGAAGATTAGGAAGAAGAGGGAGGACGGGTGAGTCAGAGTGGAACAGATATCTCCTCTCTCGTCTCGTCTCACTCGTGTTGCTTTTTCCAATGTTTCTGTCGGGAATTTTTGGGCCATTTTAAGTTGTTTTCACGGAATTTTCTGCAGTTTTGTTTGTATATTTCTGAACTTTTATTTTTTGCACTTTTTGCATTGTTTTGTCGCTGTTTTTTCCATGGTCATTGACAGCAAAAAAGCATGAAAACAGTCAATATTTCAGCACAAAAGGCATGAAAACAGTCAATATTTCAGCACAAAAGGCATGAAAACAGTCAATATTTCAGCAAAAAAGCATAAAAACAGTCAATATTTCAGCAAAAAAGCATTAAAAACAGTCAATATTTCAGCAAAACATCATGAAAACAGTCAATATTTCAGCAAAAAGCATGAAAACATTCAATATTTCAGCAAAAAAGCATAAAAACAGTCAATATTTCAGCAAAAAAGCATTAAAAACAGTCAATATTTCAGCAAAACGTCATGAAAACAGTCAATATTTCAGCAAAAAAGCATTAAAAACAGTCAATATTTCAGCAAAAAAGCATAAAAACAGTCAATATTTCAGCAAAAAAGCATAAAAACAGTCAATATTTCAGCAAAAAAGCATAAAAACAGTCAATATTTCAGCAAGAAAGCATAAAAACAGTCAATATTTCAGCAAAACATCATGAAAACAGTCAATATTTCAGCAAAAAAGCATGAAAACAGTCAATATTTCAGCAAAACATCATGAAAACAGTCAATATTTCAGCAAAACATCATGAAAACAGTCAATATTTCAGCACAAAAGCATGACAACAGTCAATATTTAAGCACAAAAGCATGAAAACAGTCAATATTTCAGCAAAAAAGCATGAAAACAGTCAATATTTAAGCACAAAAGCATGAAAACAGTCAATATTTCAGCACAAAAGCATGAAAACAGTCAATATTTCAGCAAAACATCATGAAAACAGTCAATATTTGTAATACGTTTTGTGCAGAACGTACGCTCAAGTCAGCGTCTCTTCGGTGTGTTCAGAGGAACTTTTTGGACCGACTCGGGGAGACTGATCAGTCCGACTGGCTTTACTGCCTCCGGTCGGCCGTCTGGTTGGTGGTCAGAACCGTCTGGTTGGTGGTCAGAGCCGTCTGGTTGGTGGTCAGAACCGTCTGGTTGGTGGTCAGAACCGTCTGGTTGGTGGGTCAGAGCCGTCTGGTTGGTGGTCAGAGCCGTCTGGTTGGTGGTCAGAACCGTCTGGTTGGTGGGTCAGAGCCGTCTGGTTGGTGGTCAGAACCGTCTGGTTGGTGGTCAGAACCGTCTGGTTGGTGGGTCAGAACCATCTGGTTGGTGGTCAGAGCCGTCTGGTTGGTGGTCAGAGCCGTCTGGTTGGTGGTTGGAGCCGTCTGGTTGGGGATCAGAACCGTCTGGTTGGTGGTCAGAACCGTCTGGTTGGTGGTCAGAACCGTCTGGTTGGTGGTCGGAGCCGTCTGGTTGGTGGTCAGAGCCGTCTGGTTGGTGGTCAGAACCATCTGATTGGTGGTCAGAGCCGTCTGGTTGGTGGTCAGAGCCGTCTGGTTGGTGGTCAGAGCCGTCTGGTTGGTGGGTCAGAGCCGTCTGGTTGGTGGTCAGAACCGTCTGGTTGGTGGTCAGAACCGTCTGGTTGAGGATCAGAACCGTCTGGTTGGTGGGTCAGAGCCGTCTGGTTGGTGGTCAGAACCGTCTGGTTGGTGGTCAGAACCATCTGGTTGGTGGTCAGAACCGTCTGGTTGAGGATCAGAACCGTCTGGTTGGTGGGTCAGAGCCGTCTGGTTGGTGGTCAGAACCGTCTGGTTGGTGGTCAGAGCCGTCTGGTTGGTGGTCAGAACCGTCTGGTTGGTGGGTCAGAGCCGTCTGGTTGGTGGTCAGAACCGTCTGGTTGGTGGTCAGAACCGTCTGGTTGAGGATCAGAACCGTCTGGTTGGTGGGTCAGAGCCGTCTGGTTGGTGGTCAGAACCGTCTGGTTGGTGGTCAGAGCCGTCTGGTTGGTGGTCAGAACCGTCTGGTTGGTGGTCAGAACCATCTGGTTGGTGGTCAGAGCCGTCTGGTTGGTGGGTCAGAGCCGTCTGGTTGGTGGTCAGAACCGTCTGGTTGGTGGTCAGAACCGTCTGGTTGAGGATCAGAGCCGTCTGGTTGGTGGGTCAAAGCCGTCTGGTTGGTGGTCAGAACCATCTGGTTGGTGGTCAGAGCCGTCTGGTTGGTGGTCAGAGCCGTCTGGTTGGTGGTCAGAGCCGTCTGGTTGGTGGTCAGAGCCGTCTGGTTGGTGGGTCAGAGCCGTCTGGTTGGTGGTCAGAACCGTCTGGTTGGTGGTCAGAACCGTCTGGTTGGTGGTCGGAGCCGTCTGGTTGGTGGTCAGAGCCGTCTGGTTGGTGGTCAGAGCCGTCTGGTTGGTGGTCAGAGCCGTCTGGTTGGTGGGTCAGAGCCGTCTGGTTGGTGGTCAGAACCGTCTGGTTGGTGGTCAGAACCGTCTGGTTGAGGATCAGAACCGTCTGGTTGGTGGGTCAGAGCCGTCTGGTTGGTGGTCAGAACCGTCTGGTTGGTGGTCAGAACCATCTGGTTGGTGGTCAGAACCGTCTGGTTGAGGATCAGAACCGTCTGGTTGGTGGGTCAGAGCCGTCTGGTTGGTGGTCAGAACCGTCTGGTTGGTGGTCAGAGCCGTCTGGTTGGTGGTCAGAACCGTCTGGTTGGTGGGTCAGAGCCGTCTGGTTGGTGGTCAGAACCGTCTGGTTGGTGGGTCAGAACCGTCTGGTTGGTGGTCAGAAGCGTCTGGTTGGTGGGTCAGAACCGTCTGGTTGGTGGTTGGAGCCG
>CM042426.1:44064741-44069741 GCA_023631565.1 Gymnocephalus cernua | reverse complement strand
GCACACACACACACACACACACACGCACGCACGCACGCACACACACACACGCACGCATGCACACGCACACGCACGCACGCACGCACGCACGCACGCATGCACTGACGCACACACATGCACGCACTCACGCGCACGCACGCACGCGCACGCACGCACACACACACACACACACACACCAACAACAACAATCTCTGAAACTGTAAGATCCTTTTAGTTTTACATGAAACAGCCGTGAAGCGTGTATAGAGCCAGACTCCGTGTAAATAATCACTACTTTTAGCGTGTATAGAGCCAGACTCCATGTAAATAATCACTACTTTTAGCATGTATAGAGCCAGACTCCATGTAAATAATCAGGACTTTTAGCGTGTATAGAGCCAGACTCCATGTAAATAATCAGGACTTTTAGCGTGTATAGAGCCAGACTCCATGTAAATAATCACTACTTTTAGCGTGTATAGAGCCAGACTCCATGTAAATAATCAGGACTTTTAGCGTGTATAGAGCCAGACTCCATGTAAATAATCAGGACTTTTAGCGTGTATAGAGCCAGACTCCATGTAAATAATCAGGACTTTTAGTGTGTATAGAGCCAGACTCCATGTAAATAATCACTACTTTTAGCGTGTATAGAGCCAGACTCCGTGTAAATAATCACTACTTTTAGCGTGTATAGAGCCAGACTCCATGTAAATAATCACTACTTTTAGCGTGTATAGAGCCAGACTCCATGTAAATAATCACTACTTTTAGCGTGTATAGAGCCAGACTCCATGTAAATAATCAGGACTTTTAGCGTGTATAGAGTAAATGGGTGAATTAAGGGTTTATTCCAACCAGACCAGAGTGATGATTGTTGGAACAGTGGAAAGATGAACCAAGACGACTTTTGATAGTTTTATTCATTTTCTGTCCACTTCGAATCAAGCTTGTTTTACGATGATAAAAGTAGTGATTATTTACATGGAGTCTGGTGGGTTTTGTGATGGTGATTTCACGTGAATTGAGATGACGGCGTAGCCTTTACGTGCCGCTGTGTCTCGTTTCCGTTGGGTCACCGTGAAGTGTCTCTGTGTTTACTGCGTGCAGCTGTTTCCGTTTGTTCTGTTTATATTTACAGTTGAATCCGAGTGTCGAACTGTTGTTGGAAAAGTCTAAACGAATCAAATATTCCCTCCAGCTGTTTCCAGCTGTTTGACTCTGCTGCTTTTCAGCCGGTGGACGCGGACCAATGAGAGCTCAGCGTCTGCTTCCAATTATCCAGCACGCACGCACACACACACACACACACACACACACACACACGCACAAAAACACACATGCACACACACGCACACACACATACACACACACAGACACACGCACAGAAACACACAAATAAACACACACACATACATGAATGCATGAAGTAATTTGCATATGAACAAAGGCACACGCCTACGCATGGATACGCAACACACGCATTCTCATGAAGTCATTATGCTGTATTGTTACTGGCAGTGTGTTTTGTGATTTCCAAGGAATTAACCTGTGTGTGTGTGTGTGTGTGTGTGTGTGTGTGTGTGTGTGTGTGTGTGTGTGTGTGTGTGTGTGTGTGTGTGTGTGTGTGTGTGTGTGTGTGTGTGTGTGTGTGCGTGCGTGTGTGTGTGTTGGAGCATGTTTGGCCAGTAAAAATAGCCTCCGCATTAACTTCAAGGATTTAATTCAGTTGTTTCTGCACCAAACATCACTCAGACTTTATGGCATCAGTCCACCTGCCACACACACACATGTCCCACGCTAACACACATGTCCCACGCTAACACACATGTCCCACGCTAACACACATGTCCCACGCTAACACACATGTCCCACGCTCACACACACGTCCCACGCTCACACACACGTCCCACGCTCACACACACGTCCCACGCTCACACACATGTCCCACGCTAACACACATGTCCCACACTAACACACACGTCCCACGCTAACACACACGTCCCACGCTAACACACATGTCCCACACTAACACACACGTCCCACGCTAACACACATGTCCCACGCTAACACACATGTCCCACACTAACACACACGTCCCACGCTAACACACACATGTCCCACACTAACACACATGTCCCACACTAACACACATGTCCCACGCTAACACACACATGTCCCACACTAACACACATATGTCCCACGCTCACACACATGTCCCACACTAACACACATGTCCCACGCTCACACACATGTCCCACGCTAACACATATGTCCCACGCTAACACACATGTCCCACGCTAACACACACGTCCCACGCTAACACACACGTCCCACGCTAACACACATGTCCCACGCTAACACACATGTCCCACGCTAACACACATGTCCCACACTAACACACACGTCCCACGCTAACACACACATGTCCCACACTAACACACATGTCCCACACTAACACACATGTCCCACGCTAACACACACATGTCCCACACTAACACACATATGTCCCACGCTCACACACATGTCCCACACTAACACACATGTCCCACGCTCACACACATGTCCCACGCTAACACATATGTCCCACGCTAACACACATGTCCCACGCTAACACACACGTCCCACGCTAACACACACGTCCCACGCTAACACACATGTCCCACGCTAACACACATGTCCCACACTAACACACATGTCCCACACTAACACACACATGTCCCACGCTAACACACACGTCCCACGCTAACACACACGTCCCACGCTAACACACACACGTCCCACGCTAACACACACATGTCCCACGCTAACACACATGTCCCACGCTAACACACATATGTCCCACGCTAACACACACGTCCCACACTAACACACATATGTCCCACGCTAACACACATGTCCCACGCTAACACACACATGTCCCACGCTAACACACATGTCCCATGCTAACACACATATGTCCCACGCTAACACACACGTCCCACACTCACACACATGTCCCACGCTACCACACATGTCCCACACTAACACACATGTCCCACGCTCACACACATGTCCCACGCTAACACACATGTCCCACACTAACACACATGTCCCACGCTCACACACATGTCCCACACTAACACACATGTCCCACGCTCACACACACGTCCCACGCTAACACACATGTCCCACACTAACACACATGTCCCACGCTAACACACACATGTCCCACACTAACACACATGTCCCACACTAACACACATGTCCCACGCTAACACACACATGTCCCACACTAACACACACGTCCCACGCTAACACACACGTCCCACACTAACACACATGTCCCACGCTAACACACACATGTCCCACACTAACACACATGTCCCACACTAACACACATATGTCCCACGCTCACACACATGTCCCACACTAACACACATGTCCCACGCTCACACACATGTCCCACGCTAACACACATGTCCCACGCTAACACATATGTCCCACACTAACACATATGTCCCACGCTAACACACATGTCCCACGCTAACACACACGTCCCACGCTAACACACACGTCCCACGCTAACACACACATGTCCCACGCTAACACACATGTCCCACGCTAACACACATATGTCCCACGCTAACACACACGTCCCACACTAACACACATATGTCCCACGCTAACACACATGTCCCACGCTAACACACACATGTCCCACGCTAACACACATGTCCCATGCTAACACACATATGTCCCACGCTAACACACATGTCCCACACTAACACACACGTCCCACACTCACACACATGTCCCACGCTACCACACATGTCCCACACTAACACACATGTCCCACGCTCACACACATGTCCCACGCTAACACACATGTCCCACACTAACACACATGTCCCACGCTCACACACATGTCCCACACTAACACACATGTCCCACGCTCACACACACGTCCCACGCTAACACACATGTCCCACACTAACACACATGTCCCACGCTAACACACACATGTCCCACACTAACACACATGTCCCACACTAACACACATGTCCCACGCTAACACACACATGTCCCACACTAACAC
The DNA here is from genome assembly GCA_023631565.1 of Gymnocephalus cernua. Lineage (NCBI taxonomy): Eukaryota > Metazoa > Chordata > Actinopteri > Perciformes > Percidae > Gymnocephalus > Gymnocephalus cernua. The sequence goes on along the minus strand of CM042426.1, from coordinate 44,065,684 downwards.
ACACGTCCCACGCTAACACACACGTCCCACACTAACACACATGTCCCACGCTAACACACACATGTCCCACACTAACACACATGTCCCACACTAACACACATATGTCCCACGCTCACACACATGTCCCACGCTAACACACACATGTCCCACGCTCACACACATGTCCCACGCTAACACACATGTCCCACGCTAACACACATGTCCCACGCTCACACACATGTCCCACGCTAACACACATGTCCCACGCTCACACACATGTCCCACGCTAACACACATGTCCCACACTAACACACATGTCCCACGCTCACACACATGTCCCACGCTAACACACATGTCCCACGCTAACACATATGTCCCACACTAACACATATGTCCCACGCTAACACACATGTCCCACGCTAACACACACGTCCCACGCTAACACACATGTCCCACACTAACACATATGTCCCACGCTAACACACATGTCCCACGCTAACACACACGTCCCACGCTAACACACATGTCCCACGCTAACACACATGTCCCACACTAACACACATGTCCCACACTAACACACACATGTCCCACGCTAACACACACGTCCCACGCTAACACACACGTCCCACGCTAACACACACACGTCCCACGCTAACACACACATGTCCCACGCTAACACACATGTCCCACGCTAACACACATATGTCCCACGCTAACACACACGTCCCACACTAACACACATATGTCCCACGCTAACACACATGTCCCACGCTAACACACACATGTCCCACGCTAACACACATGTCCCATGCTAACACACATATGTCCCACGCTAACACACATGTCCCACACTAACACACACGTCCCACACTCACACACATGTCCCACGCTAACACACATGTCCCACACTAACACACATGTCCCACGCTCACACACATGTCCCACGCTAACACACACGTCCCAC
>CM042426.1:44052241-44054741 GCA_023631565.1 Gymnocephalus cernua | reverse complement strand
ATGCTCTTATACACACTACTGAAAATGCTCTTATATACACTACTGAAATGCTCTTATATACACTACTGAAATGCTCTTATATACACTACTGAAATGCTCTTATATACACTACTGAAACACTACTGAAAAGCTCTTATATACACTACTGAAAAACTCTTATATACCCTTCTGAAATGCTCTTATATACACTACTGAAATGCTCTTATATACACTACTGAAATGCTCTTATATACACTACTGAAACGCTACTGAAAAGCTCTTATATACACTACTGAAAAACTCTTATATACCCTTCTGAAATGCTCTTATATACACTACTGAAATGCTCTTATATACACTACTGAAATGCTCTTATATACACTACTGAAATGCTCTTATATACACTACTGAAACGCTACTGAAATGCTCTTATATACACAATAGTGATGACGAACTGACCGAAGAGCCGGTTATTAACCCGATTCGTGTCACTGAGCCGGGAGAATCGAGTGCCATACGTCAATGAACCGACTCACTCCTGTTTTTTACCTCATTAGCACCTCCACTGGAGTGGTGGTAGAACCAATCAGGAAATGAGCTACCTGGGCACCCGGCTCTTGCCGAGACCGAGAGTCGAGAACCGTTCACAACCGCTCGAGTCTATAAGCAAACGGTTCGTCTAACGGTTCTCGGCAAGTTTGAGTTAACCAACCACCTTGTTTTTGGTGCATCTTAGGTGATTGTGTTCGGAAATTCACACATGATTGATTGGGAAGTGCATCACATACAAATACACATCATGTTATCTTAGTTATGTTAAGTTGAATGTTAGAGAAGTGAATGTTACGGGCTGTCACGAGCAGACCGAGCGAGCACCCGGCTCCTGCCGAGACCGAGAGTCAAGACCGAATGTAACCGTTAACAACCGCTCGAGTCTATAACAGTTCTCGGCAAGTTTGAGTTATTAACCGATCCCAGAAACCTTTATTTCTCGTGCATCTTAGATGATTGTGTGCATAGAAATTCACACACACACATAACACACAGGTGGAAGAAGGCTTCATCGCATACAAATACACGTAATGTTATCTTGGTAGTTATGTATAAATATATACACTACTGAAATGCTCTTACATACACTACTGAAATGCTCTTATATACACTACTGAAATGCTCTTATATACACTACTGAAATGCTTGTATATCTCTTATGTACACTACTGAAATGCTCTTATATACACTACTGAAAAGCTCTTATACACACTACTGAAATGCTCTTATATACGCTACTGAAATGCTCTTATACACACTACTGAAATGCTCTTATATACACTACTGAAATGCTCTTATATACAATACTGAAAAGCTCTTATACACACTACTGAAATGCTCTTATATACAATACTGAAAAGCTCTTATACACACTACTGAAATGCTCTTATATACAATACTGAAAAGCTCTTATACACACTACTGAAATGCTCTTATATACAATACTGAAAAGCTCTTATACACACTACTGAAATGCTCTTATATACAATACTGAAAAGCTCTTATACACACTACTGAAATGCTCTTATATACACTACTGAAAAGCTCTTATACACACTACTGAAATGCTCTTATATACACTACTGAAAAGCTCTTATACACACTACTGAAATGCTCTTATATACGCTACTGAAATGCTCTTATACACACTACTGAAATGCTCTTATATACACTACTGAAATGCTCTTATATACAATACTGAAAAGCTCTTATACACACTACTGAAATGCTCTTATATACACTACTGAAAAGCTCTTATACACACTACTGAAATGCTCTTATATACACTACTGAAACGCTCTTATACACACTACTGAAATGCTCTTATATACACTGCTGAAATGCTCTTATGTACACTACTGAAAAGCTCTTATACACACTACTGAAATGCTCTTATATACACTACTGAAATGCTCTTATATACGCTACTGAAATGCTCTTATATACACTACTGAAATGCTCTTATATACAATACTGAAAAGCTCTTATACACACTACTGAAATGCTCTTATATACACTACTGAAAAGCTCTTATACACACTACTGAAATGCTCTTATATACACTACTGAAAAGCTCTTATATACACTACTGAAAAGCTCTTATACACACTACTGAAATGCTCTTATATACACTACTGAAAAGCTCTTATACACACTACTGAAATGCTCTTATATACACTACTGAAATGCTCTTATATACACTACTGAAATGCTCTGATATACACTACTGAAAAGCTCTTATACACACTACTGAAATGCTCTTATACACTACTGAAAAGCTCTTATAACCACTACTGAAAAGCTCTTATACACAATACTGAAAAGCTCTTATATACACTACTGAAATGCTCTGATATACACTACTGAAAAGCTCTTATACACACTACTGAAATGCTCTTATACACTACTGAAAAGCTCTTATATACACTACTGAAAAGCTCTTATACACACTACTGAAATGCTCTTATAC
>CM042426.1:44009741-44024741 GCA_023631565.1 Gymnocephalus cernua | reverse complement strand
TCTCGTTACACAAACGGCAAATATCCTTTACCGACATGTTGCTAGCTGAGCTAACGAGCTGTGCTGTGCCTGCAGCAGCAGGGGGAGCCTGGCGTCGTCGTCGCTCTGTTGGTACGTCATACGCTTCGTTGATCTGATTGGTTGATTTGGTCCGTCTATCGCCAACATAGCTGGTGATAGACGGATGGTTTATCCAATCAGATAACCAGTATTTTCGCCCCTTCCCAAACGTTCTCCAGCGGAAAGTTCCCAGATGGAGATGCTGAGCAAATGTGAAGCAGATCCATCTGGTGGAGTCGAGGTTAGTCGCGAGCGGCAGCAGATTGAAAAGATGCGAGACCCGAGGCGGAGCTGGTTTTGGGAATGCTTAGTTGAAGATGAAGTGAGGACCGGGTGTTGTATGTGACAGACTTTAGCTGCAGCAGGTGACCTGAGTAATGGCCAATATATGGGCGCCGTCGTGACGTCAAAATGTCGTCCTGTTTTACGTAGTTCTTTATGTAGATAATGTTGCTGCTGTGTATCTATTTCTATTGTAATGGACTACAGATGGAAATTGGCCCTTGGGCTACAGTCTGGCACTTTTTACGTGTACTTCTGTACATGTTCATTAAATTTGCATTGTCCTAATAAAGGATTGAAAAATAATTTCCTGCCGGCGCGGCTGGATTTCAGCACGCGAGCAGGGGTCAAACCGGAAAACAGGAAGCTCCTGGGCGACGCGATGCCAGGACTCTCAGAGTGACTGCAGGTCTCTCTGGTAAACTTACTGGCTTAAAGGTATAGTGGAGGATTTTCTTTTCCGGGTGGATCATCAAGACTATTGGTCCTCCTAGTTGTCAATCATTCTGGGATATGTTTACGTAAGGCCGTCATACGTGCTCGTCCCGAGGTAGTTTTAGCTTTCTGCGGCCTCTAGCCCGACCGCATTCTCCCCGCTCTGACCTCGTCTCCCTCGGCCTCTAGGCGCACACACCCCCCCCCCCCCCCCCACCCCCGCCTGGATCTTGGTCGGGATGAACAGGGCTCGTACTCAATATCAGATCCCCCAAGACTCTCTTCTTGAAAGCTCTAAACGCACCAGCAATAAAAACAACAACAACTTAGCTGCTAGGCGATAGCTTGTTTGTTGGCCTGTAGCGTGCTAACGTTAGCTATAGAGATGCTTGTCCTAAATAGATTTCCACTTACCGGTGGCGAGTCTGACGTAGTGGAAAAAGTGCAAATCTTCTTTTGGAAACATGTAAACAGAGCGTGCAGGAGGAGAACTAGGCTCGTGCATGCTCTCGGGAGCAGGTAGAGTGTTGTGCATGTGCATTTTTTCAAAAAGTGGAGAGGGCGGTTCTTTCCTAAAATTCAGGAAAATCCTCCATTATACCTTTAATATGAGTTCTGTTATGGTGAATGAAAGGCTCGATCCCACCAAGTAGCTCATCCAATCAGATCGCAGCATTCACGTCAACACTGCTGCCAGTTCTGACCTTGTTTACCTTCTTCTTCTTCTTCTTCTAGTCCTTAGAAAGAGCAGCGTCGGTAGTCTTTCCTCATTAGCGCCTCCTCTGGTCAGGAGAAGACTGCAGCTAGTGTCGCGACCAGCAGCGCGAGTATAAACAGTCACGGCGCTCCAGTGACGTCACGATGTCATGCGCCACCTTGGGAGCGAGTAGTTTAATTTAAGCTTAAGGAGGTGATTGGCCAGGAAGGGTCTTGTAAATGAAAGTGAACCAGTGACTCATACGGCGAGTGTGAAGGGGTGAATACAGGGTGCAGTGGTGGGTAAAGGGGGCCAACCTGATAGCAGAGTGGTAAAGACTGTTGAGTTATGATAGAGTGGTCTTATATGTATATATATATATATATATATATATATATATATATATATATATATATATATATATATATACCACAGTCTGACGTGGGTAGAATGGTCATTTGAATGAGAGTGAGTTTGGCAGAAGTGGTGAGCGGTTTCTGTAAGCAGGGGTCTTCAACGTTTTTTAGGCCAAGGACCCCTTAGCTGAAAGAGAGACGGAGCATGGACGCCCTACTACTGCACGTATATTGTATAAAATTAAGTTGCATGTTAAACTGGGCCGGAGGGATGAAAATGAATAGATACGTATTATTTATACATCATGTTGTAATGTTAAACATACATGTGGAAGGCACAGTGGATCCTTATGCTTACCTGTATGGCTACCATGCTTTACCTATAATACGCTATGTGTAAATTACATTTGTTTTTCACAAAAAGGCCAAATTATCTTTCCAAATAGGTTGGATTCATATTATTGTATATTTTCAGACATATTTGAATAAAAAAACAACAACTTTCAAATACATTTTAAACATAATTTGGCGCCCCCCCTGCACTTACTCCGAGGACCCCCTAGGGGTCACGGACCCCCTGTTGAATATCTCTGCTGTAAAGGAAGCTGAGCTTAGCCTGGACCTTAGATTGCAGCTTTATCCAGTCCTTCCAGAAAAACACAGAGTGTTTTTGTGATTGTTGCGGGCAAAAATCCCTGATTATGCGGCATGTTTTCTTAAAAAATGTGATGGAATATGCGGAATATTTATGCAGTTTTATGTGATGAAATTGTGGGAACTTGCAAAAACTGCAGTTTGATGAAAAAGAGAAAACAAAGTGATTCCCCCAACACCGTGTTCTCACTAGGGGAAATTACGTCACTTCATAACGTTCCCATGGCAACAGGGGAAAATGGCTGCTCTCGTGTGAAGTAAACGCAACATTTTTCAACTTCCTTCTGAGATATATGTGACTTTTTTGCAACTAAAATGCGGAGATTATGAAATCATGCAAGACTTATGCAGACTTTGGCTGATTATGCGTTGAACTATGCGATCACATAATGACGTTTTTCTGGAGGGACTGGTTGATATGTGGAAGGACCAGTGGCATAAAGTAATATATCGTCTGCATATACAGTAAGTGAATGAGTGAGGAATGTTATTAATGTAAATTGAGAACAGGATGGAGTTCATCAAAGCCTTTATTTATCAGAAAGCAAGGCACGAGAAAGACAGAAGACGGACCCAGCCCAAAGCTCTCTGAGAAGACGAGGAACAACTCCCCAAAATCCCCAAATCTCCAGGATGGAGGGAAAGTGGGAAGAAACCTCGGGAAAGGCAATTCAAAGAGAGATCCCCTCTCCACGGACGGCTGGGGGGGGCAGACGAGTCCAACAGGTCCAACCGCTCCTATCTGTGAGAGAGACAGGCAGACAGACACACAGACAGACAGGCAGGCAGACAGACAGACAGACAGACAGACAGACATTTGTATTCACGTATGTACAGATAACCTGGAAATCCAGAGTTCTCGCAAGAGCATAATTGTAATTTGCTCAGCGAGTCTCTCTGGTATTCAGTGATGATGCTCATTAACTAGGTAACTACTGGTAGACGAGCTGCACCAATCACATCGCTGTATCTAATATAGGTCGAGATGCACCAATCACATCGGTGTATCTCATATAGGTCGAGATGCACCAATCACATCGGTGTATCTGATATAGGTCGAGATGCACCAATCACATCGGTGTATCTCATATAGGTCGAGATGCACCAATCACATCGGTGTATCTGATATAGGTCGAGATGCACCAATCACATCGGTGTATCTAATATAGGTCGAGATGCACCAATCACATCGGTGTATCTGATATAGGTCGAGATGCACCAATCACATCGGTGTATCTAATATAGGTCGAGATGCACCAATCACATCGGTGTATCTAATATAGGCCGAGATGCACCAATCACATCGGTGTATCTGATATAGGTCGAGATGCACCAATCACATCGGTGTATCTGATATAGGTCGAGATGCACCAATCACATCGGTGTATCTGATATAGGTCGAGATGCACCAATCACATCGGTGTATCTGATATAGGTCGAGATGCACCAATCACATCGGTGTATCTGATATAGGTCGAGATGCACCAATCACATCGGTGTATCTGATGTAGGCGGGCCAGAGAGCTGACCAGATGAGGACAGTTTAATCTACCAGTTATCTCCGCTGGTAGCTGAGCGTACGGGGCTCTGGATACGTCACCCCGTGGATTGCTGTGATTGGTCGTAGTGTTATCCAATTGCGTGCAGTGAGATTTTCAAACGCAGGCTTGGTGCCGCCCCTCGAGACCAAAATCCCAAAGATTTAGGGTCTGGATTTCCAGGCTAATGTACAGATGTTCTGATACCAGTATCTCAAAACACACTTGACTAAACCGTCTTTTAAAGAAAAACCTCCAACAAGGAGGACGAATTAATTCACAATTAATCGGTAGAAGGAGTTGTCGCCATTCTCTGCTCTCTCACTGAGGCAGATCGGACTTTGATTTGTTAAAGAAATAATGGTATCGGAACATCACTACAAGTGTGTGTGTGTGTGTGTGTGTGTGTGTTATCTGAGCCATGGGTGATGTTGAAGCTGCTGCAGGGTCAGGCGCCGCTCAGGATCTTTGCTCAAACACGTCCGCAAGAAATCCTGGCAGTCTGCCGAGAAAGATGAAGGTGGCGCTCACAGTGAGTGTGGTTACGTGCAAACAAATGGTCAGAATATTACTCAGAATATGACAGTATACAGGTCATGCAAACAGCATATATGGAACCGTTTGGAGGCCTTTTTCCAAATATAACATCTTCCGATTAATGCCTATACTATACGCCAGGGGTCTTCAATGTGTTTTAAGCCAAGGACCAACTAACTATAAGAGAGACGGAGCAGGGACCCCCTAACTATAAGAGAGATGGAGCAGGGACCCCCTAACTATAAGAGAGATGGAGCAGGGACCCCCTAACTATAAGAGAGATGGAGCAGGGACCCCCTAACTATAAGAGAGATGGAGCAGGGACCCCCTAACTATAAGAGAGATGGAGCAGGGACCCCCTAACTGAAAGAGAGATGGAGCAGGGACCCCCTAACTGAAAGAGAGATGGAGCAGGGACCCCCTAACTGAAAGAGAGATGGAGCAGGGACCCCCTAACTGAAAGAGAGATGGAGCAGGGACCCCCTAACTATAAGAGAGACGGAGCAGGGACCCCCTAACTATAAGAGAGATGGAGTAGGGACCCCCTAACTATAAGAGAGATGGAGCAGGGACCCCCTAACTGAAAGAGAGATGGAGCAGGGACCCCCTAACTATAAAAGAGATGGAGCAGGGACCCCCTAACTATAAGAGAGATGGAGCAGGGACCCCCTAACTATAAGAGAGATGGAGCAGGGACCCCCTAACTATAAGAGAGATGGAGCAGGGACCCCCTAACTATAAGAGAGATGGAGTAGGGACCCCCTAACTATAAGAGAGACGGAGCAGGGACCCCCTAACTATAAGAGAGATGGAGCAGGGACCCCCTAACTGAAAGAGAGATGGAGCAGGGACCCCCTAACTATAAGAGAGATGGAGCAGGGACCCCCTAACTATAAGAGAGATGGAGCAGGGACCCCCTAACTATGAGAGAGATGGAGCAGGGACCCCCTAACTATAAGAGAGATGGAGCAGGGACCCCCTAACTATAAGAGAGATGGAGTAGGGACCCCCTAACTATAAGAGAGATGGAGCAGGGACCCCCTAACTGAAAGAGAGATGGAGCAGGGACCCCCTAACTATAAGAGAGATGGAGCAGGGACCCCCTAACTATAAGAGAGATGGAGCAGGGACCCCCTAACTATGAGAGAGATGGAGCAGGGACCCCCTAACTATAAGAGAGATGGAGCAGGGACCCCCTAACTATAAGAGAGATGGAGCAGGGACCCCCTAACTATAAGAGAGACGGAGCAGGGACCCCCTAACTATAAGAGAGATGGAGCAGGGACCCCCTAACTGAAAGAGAGATGGAGCAGGGACCCCCTAACTATAAGAGAGATGGAGCAGGGACCCCCTAACTATAAGAGAGATGGAGCAGGGACCCCCTAACTATAAGAGAGATGGAGCAGGGACCCCCTAACTATAAGAGAGACGGAGCAGGGACCCCCTAACTATAAGAGAGACGGAGTAGGGACCCCCTAACTATAAGAGAGACGGAGCAGGGACCCCCTAACTATAAGAGAGATGGAGCAGGGACCCCCTAACTGAAAGAGAGATGGAGCAGGGACCCCCTAACTATAAGAGAGATGGAGCAGGGACCCCCTAACTATAAGAGAGATGGAGCAGGGACCCCCTAACTATAAGAGAGATGGAGCAGGGACCCCCTAACTATAAGAGAGATGGAGCAGGGACCCCCTAACTATAAGAGAGATGGAGTAGGGACCCCCTAACTATAAGAGAGATGGAGCAGGGACCCCCTAACTATAAGAGAGATGGAGCAGGGACCCCCTAACTATAAGAGAGATGGAGTAGGGACCCCCTAACTATAAGAGAGACGGAGCAGGGACCCCCTAACTATAAGAGAGATGGAGCAGGGACCCCTAACTGAAAGAGAGATGGAGCAGGGACCCCCTAACTATAAGAGAGATGGAGCAGGGACCCCCTAACTATAAGAGAGATGGAGCAGGGACCCCCTAACTATGAGAGAGATGGAGCAGGGACCCCCTAACTATAAGAGAGATGGAGCAGGGACCCCCTAACTATAAGAGAGATGGAGTAGGGACCCCCTAACTATAAGAGAGACGGAGCAGGGACCCCCTAACTATAAGAGAGATGGAGCAGGGACCCCCTAACTGAAAGAGAGATGGAGCAGGGACCCCCTAACTATAAGAGAGATGGAGCAGGGACCCCCTAACTATAAGAGAGATGGAGCAGGGACCCCCTAACTATAAGAGAGATGGAGCAGGGACCCCCTAACTATAAGAGAGACGGAGCAGGGACCCCCTAACTATAAGAGAGACGGAGCAGGGACCCCCTAACTATAAGAGAGACGGAGCTGGGACCCCCTAACTATAAGAGAGATGGAGCAGGGACCCCCTAACTGAAAGAGAGATGGAGCAGGGACCCCCTAACTATAAGAGAGATGGAGCAGGGACCCCCTAACTATAAGAGAGATGGAGCAGGGACCCCCTAACTATAAGAGAGATGGAGCAGGGACCCCCTAACTATAAGAGAGATGGAGCAGGGACCCCCTAACTATAAGAGAGATGGAGTAGGGACCCCCTAACTATAAGAGAGACGGAGCAGGGACCCCCTAACTATAAGAGAGATGGAGCAGGGACCCCCTAACTGGAAGAGAGATGGAGCAGGGACCCCCTAACTGGAAGAGAGATGGAGCAGGGACCCCCTAACTGAAAGAGAGATGGAGCAGGGACCCCCTAACTGAAAGAGAGATGGAGCAGGGACCCCCTAACTGGAAGAGAGATGGAGCAGGGACCCCCTAACTGGAAGAGAGATGGAGCAGGGACCCCCTAACTGAAAGAGAGATGGAGCAGGGACCCCCTAACTGAAAGAGAGATGGAGCAGGGACCCCCTAACTGGAAGAGAGATGGAGCAGGGACCCCCTAACTGAAAGAGAGATGGAGCAGGGACCCCCTAACTGAAAGAGAGATGGAGCAGGGACCCCCTAACTGAAAGAGAGATGGAGCAGGGACCCCCTAACTGGAAGAGAGATGGAGCAGGGACCCCCTAACTGAAAGAGAGATGGAGCAGGGACCCCCTAACTGAAAGAGAGATGGAGCAGGGACCCCCTAACTGGAAGAGAGATGGAGCAGGGACCCCCTAACTGGAAGAGAGATGGAGCAGGGACCCCCTAACTGAAAGAGAGATGGAGCAGGGACCCCCTACTACATGTATGGTATGAAATGAAGTTGCATATTAAACTGGGCCTAACATGAAGGGCGGCCTGAAGCCTTTATACACACCTCTTATGTTAATGAACACCTAATACTAAGCTATTCTAATAGCCTAACCCTTGTGTCGTCCTATAGGGTCAAATTTGACCCGTTTTCAAAGTTCTTTATATCAGAAATATGAGTTTCTTGCAACCAAACTGCCCCAAAATAACTCGGATGCGTGATGTACGTCGTATGGAACCCGTATAACAATCTTTGCAGGTACAATTAATGATTACTTTCATTGAATTTTGAGTGTTTTATTCAATTTTATAGCATTTTAAATGTCACTGTTAGTCAAAACAATTCATAAGTTCTGCTTTTTTTAACTCAAAAGATTAGATTGAATGTACCTGTGGGTTGCCTTAGTGACCACCTAGGCCAGTAAGTATAGTATATGTTGGATTCATGTTAAGACTTTTTGATTTCAGAAAAGACATTGAGGCCCCCCTGCATTGAGTCTGAGGACCCCCTAGGGGTCCCCGGACCCCCTGTAGAAGATCCCTGCTATACGCTGAGACTAAGGTGTGACACGGCTACGGTGCCTCTTCCAGGTGTGTGTTGCTGTTACCTTCAGACAGTCTGCTGCTGATCTTCAGCTTGTGCTGGAGGAACAGGGTGGTCTCGAAGTCGGCCTTCCTGTGGAGCGTTTCGAACAGCACCACCCCCATCTGCCACACGGTGGTGGGCCCGGCCCGGTAGGTGCAGTTACTGTACCACTCGGGGGGGATGTGAGCACGGGTTCCTGTCGGACACACGTGGTGTATTCTCTTATAAGATTACCATCATAATGATCACATTCTATGCAGGGCCCGAGAATCAGCACCATTTACCAGCCAAACGCTGGTAAAATATACAAGTGGCTGGTAGATATTCTTCACTCACCAGCCAAAGAAAACAATGGTGATCTACTGAGTGGCTGGTAACATTTGAACATTCACTAGTCATTTGGCTGGTGGACAAATAAGTACATTTTGGACCCTGATTCTATGTATTCTGTGTATTCTATGTATTCTGTGTATTTCATGCTAAAGCCAAAGCAGTAGACATTATGGGTGACTCTTCTGGAGCCAGAAGTAACAGGACACTCTGGTTTCCAGATGTGTAGAGACGTAAAGGCCAGTGATTGGGAGCTGACCGGTGGGCCCGTATGATGGGAGGTTTGGAAGGAGAGAGGTGTACAAATGTATGTAACATGTGTTAACACTTAAACCTATGGATGTTGGTATAGTGAGTTTCTTTAAAAGGCCTGGAACAAAGAAAGAACGGCAGACCGTCTCCAAGCTCTGCAGGCTTGCATTAGATGCTGAAAATCTTTGAAATAATAAACCTCATCAAGCGGCATCTGCGACTTTCTTCAACTACACATCATCATCGTTATCATCTACAGCGCTACTCTTTGATACTACACACACGGCACACACAGCACCATGAGGAGACACGCGGCACCATGAGGATACACGCAGCACCATGAGGAGACACGCGGCACCATGAGGAGACACGCGGCACCATGAGGAGACACGCGGCACCATGAGGAGACACGCGGCACCATGAGGAGACACGCGGCACCATGAGGAGACACGCGGCACCATGAGGAAACACGCGGCACCATGAGGAGACACGCGGCACCATGAGGAGACACGCGGCACCATGAGGATACACGCGGCACCATGAGGAGACACGCGGCACCATGAGGAGACACGCGGCACCATGAGGAGACACGCGGCACCATGAGGAGACACGCGGCACCATGAGGAGACACGCGGCACCATGAGGAGACACGCGGCACCATGAGGAGACACGCGGCACCATGAGGATACACGCGGCACCATGAGGAGACACGCGGCACCATGAGGATACACGCGGCACCGTGAGGAGACACGCGGCACCGTGAGGAGACACGTGGCACCGTGAGGAGACACCTAAATCTCTTACCGTAGAAGGTGCGGTAGAAGGAGCCTTTCTTCACGAAACAGCTCAGCCCGAAGTCGATGAGCCGAACCCGCGGCACGTCCGATGCGGTCTGGATCAGGATGTTTTCCAGCTTGATGTCGCGGTGGAAGATGTTCTTCTCCTGAAGTTCAGCTGCTGCATCCACCAGCTGTCTGAGGATGACCTGGCGAGGAAACACACGGCAGCGTGTGAGAACAACGGCCAACTTCACCCGTCCTCTTTACAGCCGAAATAACCACGGAAACACACGTACATCACTACGGTCCTGTTGGGGAAGGCTGTAAACACATGCACCCTTCGTGTGTGTGTGTGTGTGTGTGTGTGTGTGTGTGTGTGTGTGTGTGTGTGTGTGTGTGTGTGTGTGTGTGTGTGTGACTGTTTTAGGGATCCTGACCTTGGCGTGGTCCTCCGACAGGGAGCCTCCTCTTCCCTCGAGGTACTGCGAGAGGTCTTTGGACGGGACCGGTCTCTCCAGGACCAGGATCAGCTCCTGGTCCAGATCGTACCAGTCCAGCAGGGACACGGCTGATCCAGATGCTCCTGAAGTTCCCGCCGCCAGGTTCGACATGACGGCCACTTCCGCCGACAGCTGCTTCCCCTTGTTGTCCTGAAACATCCCAACACAGGCGACGGTGAGAGACATATAATAATCACGGCGAGGACGGGCGAACGCTAGCGGCGCCGCCGGTACATATCCGTGAAGAAAAGTCAAAGATAATGAGAAAAAAATGGCCAAAAACATTCAATAAAAGCTACAAAAAAGTGACAAAATGTCTGAAAAAATAAACGTTGAATGAGAACAACATCGACATCAAAACAAAACGAGATTGTGCAATATGTTGCGGCCGGCGTCGCTCACTTACCACGTGTTTACACAACACTCTGTCTTTGCCGATGTGCTTGATGGCGACCTACAAAACACACACACACACACACACACACACACACACACACACACACACACACACACACAGGACTTTAGTTACAACTTCTTAGTGACTGGAGTGTGCGTGCGTGCATGTGTGAATATATGTCTGTGTGCGTGCGTGTGTGCGTGCGTGCATGTGCGTGCATGTGCGTGCGTGCATGTGCGTGCGTGCGTCTTCTTACAGCCAGACCGTCTGCTCGGCGGTAGCCGGTGAACACGGCTCCACAGCCTCCTTGGCCGAGCTTCTTCTGCTGTTCATATTTAGCGTGAAACTCGGCTAAACAGACAAAAGTTCAAAGTTAATTTTCACAGAAAACAGAATAATAATAATCATCTGACTCATAACTCTCAAACACAGTCTCAGTTGTCTCTAACACGGCGATGAACGGCGTGTCACTGACCTCTGTGGTCGACCACTGCGGTTTCTTTTTGGCTCTTCTTCCTCTTCTTCTTCATCGGTTCGTTGTTGTCGGCGGCGGCCTTCCTCTTGCCGCCGCCTCTCCTCCTCATCTCCACGGCCGTGGCGCTGCAGCCTTCCAGCGGGTCGCCGAGGATGTCGTTATCTATACGGAGAAAACACGGCGAGGAACGTCAGCCGGTTGCATGAAAGCGCCCAAAAACGTCAGTCAGTGTTGACAAGGTGTCAAAGTGTGACGAACGGCAGGAAAAAGAACGATAACTTTGACAAAAGCGTTACACAAAAGAGGTCAGATGTTAAAAAAAGTCAAAAGATATCTGGAAAAAAAAGTCCAAAGCTTCAAAAACGTGTAATAAACGTTGAGAAAAGCAGCAAAAGGGACCCAAAAACATCGATAAAAAGCTGCAGAAACATCAAAAAACATCAAAACAGGGGCAGAAAGCGTTGGAAAAAGCATCCAAAAAGTCACAAATGACAAACAAATGTCAGAGAATAACAACAAAACAAGAAAGAAAGTGTCAAAACTGCTGAAAAAAGTGACAAAAAATTTGATAAATGTGTCAACAACATCTTAAAAAGCATCAGAAATCAGAAAAGCGTCTAAGAAATGGCAGTAACCCTGTGTCTGCACTAGACCCTTTTACCCAGCATGCACTGCAGACTGAATGACATTAAGGTGAGGGAATGACGGGTCCCCACAAAGATAGTGACACGCACTGTGTGTCTGTCTGTGTGTGTGTGTGTGTGTGTGTGTGTGTATCCGTGTGTGTGTGTGTGTGTGTGTGTGTGTGTGTGTGTGTGTGTGTGTGTAGCTCCTACCTCTTAATCCTCTCTTCTTCTTAATGTTTAACATCCACTGTCCCTCTCCGTCTTCTTCTCTGCTCTTCCTCTTCCGCGTGCTGACTTCCTGCTGCCGGGTTTTTGGGGGTTCAGGTTCTGAGACGCGGGTCGGTTTCCTCCTGTGAGCGGCGGCGGCGGCTTTCCCTCTGACCCTCGCCACCGTGCCGTCCTTTATTAGTCTCCACCCGGGCAGCGGGACCAGCCGCGGCACGCTGCTGCTGCTGCGCTCTGGAAATCACACAACAACCCAGTCAGAGGTGGCGTTAGAAACAGTATGAAAACGCCAAAAGTTATGAAAGAACCGTGACAAAAAACTAAGAAAAGCCTCATTCTGTCCTGTGTGTGTGCGTGCATGCGTGCGTGCGTGTGTGTGTCAGAGAGAAGGATACAGGCGGGGAAACGCCACGGGCGCCGCCAGTCTGTATTAGGTACGAAAAGTTAAAGAGAGCAAGAAATAAATGACAAAAACGTGAAATAAAAGGTTGAAAAAGGTGCTGAAAACGTCATGAAAGCGCCCAAAAAACGCAGTCAGTGTTGACAAGGTGTCAAAGTGTGACAAACGGCAGCAAAAAAGAACGATAACTTTGACAAAAGCGTTACACAAAAGAGGTCAGATGTTAAAAAAAAGTCAAAAGCATCAACAACGTCTAGTAAACGTTGAGAAAGGCAGCAAAAGGGACCCGAAAACATCGATAAAAAGCTGCAGAAATGTCAAAAAACATCAAAACAAGGGCAGAAAGCGTTCAAAAAAGCATCCAAATGGTGACAAATGACAGAAAATGTCAAAAAATAACAACAAAACAAGAAATATAGTTTAAAAAATCTTTAACTTTGACAAAAGCGTTACACAAAAGAGGTCAGATGTTAAACGAAGGTCAAAAGATATCTGGAACAAAAAGTCCAAAGCTTCAAAAAGGTGTAATAAACGTTGAGAAAAGCAGGAAAAGGGACCCGAAAACATCGATAAAAAGCTGCAGAAACATCAAAAAACATCAAAACAGCGGCAGAAAGTGTTGGAAAAAGCATCCAAAAAGGTGACTAATGACAAAAAATGTCCGAGAATAACAACAAAACAAGAAAGAAAGTGTCAAAAATGCTGAAAAAAGTGACCGAAACGGTAGAAAAAGTGACAAAATGTTTGATAAAGGTGTCGAAAACTTCTTAAAAAGCATCAGAAATCAGAAAAACGTCTAAGAAACGGCAGAAATTGTGACAAACGTCACACTTAGGGACAAAAACTTGCTGAAAAATATAAGGAAATCGCCAAAAGTGACAGAAAAGTTACGAAAACAGTGACAAAAAACTCTAAAAACATCCAGTCACCTAGCAACAAACTACGCTGTGGACGAAACAAGAGATCGGAGACATTTGGGGAATATTTTGTGACATTTCATAGAACAAAACACCCAAAACAAGACAGATGGACGTGAAATAGTGACGTGATGGTGTGAGCTGCGTCGCTGTAGTTTACCGGGAGTTCTCCTGGCGGTCTGTCTGCGAGTCTTCATCCTCTTCGGAGGCTCGTTGCTCATAAATAATATCAATAATAACCTTTAAAACAGGTGTGAACAGGTGTGAACAGGTGTGAACAGGTGTGAACAGGTGTGGGAGCCGGTGGCGTGTGTCCGTCAGACGCTCCAGTGTCTCAGAGTGAGCAGGCTGAGTTCTGACCTTCCAATCACAGGGAGGCCGGAACGCCGTGACACGCCGCGGCTCTGTGACATCACAGTGAGGCATTCCGGAATATGCAAATGAGTGTTTGCTGTGGAACGCGTGGATTCTGAGTGATGTCACACGCAGAGATGGGCAACATGGCTCTGATTGGGTAACTGCTTGACTGTGTGTGTGTGTCTCCCTCCCTCCCTCCCATCCACCCATCCTCCCTCCTTCTCTCCCTCTCTCCCTCCCATCCACCCATCCTACCTCCTTCTCTCCCTCCCTCCCTCCTTCTCTCCCTCCCTCCCTCCCATCCACCCATCCTCCCTCCCTCCCTCCCATCCACACATCCTCCCTCCCTCCCTCCCATCCACACATCCTCCCTCCCTCCCTCCCATCCACACATCCTCCCTCCCTCCCATCCACCCATCCTCCCTCCCTCTCTCCCTCTCTCCCTCTCTCCCTCCCTCCCTCCCTCGCTCCCATCCACCCATCCTACCTCCTTCTCTCCCTCCCTCCCTCCCTCCCTCCCTCCCTCCCTCCCTCCCTCCCTCCCTCCCATCCACCCATCCTCCCTCCCATCCACCCATCCACCCATCCTCCCTCCCTCTCTCTGTCTCTCCCTCCCTCCCTCCCTCCCTCCCGTCCACCCATCCTCCCTCCCTCTCTCCCTCCCATCCACCCATCCTCCCTCCCTCCCTCCCATCCTCCCTCCCTCCCTCCCTCCCTCTCTCCCTGTTTCCCTCTTTCCCTCCCTCCCTCCCATCCACCCATCCTCCCATCCACCCTCCCTCCCATCCACCCATCCTCCCTCCCTCTCTCTGTCTCTCCCTCCCTCCCTCCCTCCCGTCCACCCATCCTCCCTCCCTCTCTCCCTCCCATCCACCCATCCTCCCTCCCTCTCTCCCTCCCATCCACCCATCCTCCCTCCCTCCCTCCCATCCTCCCTCCCTCCCTCTCTCCCTCCCATCCTCCCTCCCTCCCTCCCTACTTCTGTGATACCAAGTTGGGAGTAATCCAATCTTAGCCTCTTGCTTCCTTCACCTCTGGCTGTCCTCTTCTGCTTTCTGACTCTCCCACACTTTTCTTCAGAGGGCTGCAAACTGCCCCCCCTCCCTCTCTCTCTCTCTCTCTCTCTTCCCCACCCCCCTCTTCCCCCCCTCTCTCTCTCCCCCCCCCTCTTTCCCCTCTCTCTCTCTCTCTCTGAGTCCACTAATATCTAAAGGGAATATTAGAGGAATATTCTTTCATTAGCCATGTAAACAGCTTCCTTTTCAGAATAAGAGCTGAACTCTGAATATTAAGTGCATGTAAACGTAGTATATGTATATGTAGAATACGTAGTATATGTATATGTAGTATACGTAGTATATGTAGCGATATATATACGAGCGATGTCTAAGGTCAGAACCGTCT
>CM042426.1:43980143-44005143 GCA_023631565.1 Gymnocephalus cernua | reverse complement strand
TCCTCCTCCTCCTCATCTCTCCCTCTCCTCCTCCCTCCCTCCCTCTCCTCTCTCTCGCTCCTCCTCCTCTCTCCCTCTCCTCCTCCCTCTCCTCTCTCCCTCTCTTCTCTCCTCATCTTCCTCCTCTCTCCCTCTCCCCCTCTCCTCTCTCCCTCTCCTCCTCATCTCTCCCTCTCCTCCTCCCTCTCCTCTCTCCCTCTCTTCTCTCCTCCTCCTCCTCCTCTCTCCCCTCTCCCCCTCTCCTCTCTCCCTCTCCTCCTCATCTCTCCCTCTCCTCCTCCCTCTCCTCCTCCTCTCTCCCTCTCCTCCTCCTCTCTCCCTCTCCTCCTCCCTCTCCTCCTCCCTCTCCTCCTCCTCTCTCCCTCTCCTCCTCCCTCTCTTCTCTCCTCCTCCTCTCTCCCTCTCCCCCTCTCCTCTCTCCCTCTCCTCCTCCCTCCCTCCACAGACGAGGAGGCGTGGACTGGGAGTCCTGCCAGTCAGAATATATACCGTAGACATATGGACCGAATGTCTTCAGCAGTATCGTGTAACTGTCGTCGTATCGACACGAGAAAGACGATATCTGTAAAAGTCAGAAATCATCAAAGCTGGAAGCCATCCGGACCAAGTACAGGCAGGCTGAGGACGGAGGAGCGGCCATCAGCGAGTAATCACCGGGGTGGGCCGCCAGCGACGGAGGAGCGGCCATGGGCGAGTGATCACCGGGGTGGGCCGCCAGCAACGGAGGAGCGGCCATGGGCGAGTGATCACCGGGGTGGGCCGCCAGCGACGGTGGAGCGGCCATGGGCGAGTGATCACCGGGGTGGGTCACCAGCGACGGTGGAGCGGCCATGGGCGAGTGATCACCGGGGTGGGCCGCCAGCGACGGTGGAGCGGCCATGGGCGAGTAATCACCGGGGTGGGCCGCCAGCGACGGTGGAGCGGCCATGGGCGAGTGATCACCGGGGTGGGCCGCCAGCGACGGTGGAGCGGCCATGGGCGAGTAATCACCGGGGTGGGTCACCAGCGACGGTGGAGCGGCCATGGGCGAGTGATCACCGGGGTGGGCCGCCAGCGACGGTGGAGCGGCCATGGGCGAGTGATCACCGGGGTGGGCCGCCAGCGACGGAGGAGCGGCCATGGGCGAGTGATCACCGGGGTGGGCCGCCAGCGACGGTGGAGCGGCCATGGGCGAGTCATCACCGGGGTGGGCCGCCAGCGACGGTGGAGCGGCCATGGGCGAGTCATCACCGGGGTGGGCCGCCAGCGACGGAGGAGCGGCCATGGGCGAGTGATCACCGGGGTGGGCCGCCAGCGACGGTGGAGCGGCCATGGGCGAGTGATCACCGGGGTGGGCCGCCAGCGACGGTGGAGCGGCCATGGGCGAGTAATCACCGGGGTGGGTCACCAGCGACGGTGGAGCGGCCATGGGCGAGTGATCACCGGGGTGGGCCGCCAGCGACGGTGGAGCGGCCATGGGCGAGTGATCACCGGGGTGGGCCGCCAGCGACGGTGGAGCGGCCATGGGCGAGTGATCACCGGGGTGGGCCGCCAGCGACGGTGGAGCGGCCATGGGCGAGTGATCACCGGGGTGGGTCACCAGCGACGGTGGAGCGGCCATGGGCGAGTGATCACCGGGGTGGGCCGCCAGCGACGGTGGAGCGGCCATGGGCGAGTGATCACCGGGGTGGGTCACCAGCGACGGAGGAGCGGCCATGGGCGAGTGATCACCGGGGTGGGCCGCCAGCGACGGTGGAGCGGCCATGGGCGAGTGATCACCGGGGTGGGTCACCAGCGACGGAGGAGCGGCCATGGGCGAGTGATCACCGGGGTGGGCCGCCAGCGACGGTGGAGCGGCCATGGGCGAGTGATCACCGGGGTGGGTCACCAGCGACGGAGGAGCGGCCATGGGCGAGTGATCACCGGGGTGGGCCGCCAGCGACGGTGGAGCGGCCATGGGCGAGTGATCACCGGGGTGGGCCGCCAGCGACGGTGGAGCGGCCATGGGCGAGTCATCACCGGGGTGGGCCGCCAGCGACGGAGGAGCGGCCATGGGCGAGTGATCACCGGGGTGGGCCGCCAGCGACGGTGGAGCGGCCATGGGCGAGTCATCACCGGGGTGGGCCGCCAGCGACGGAGGAGCGGCCATGGGCGAGTGATCACCGGGGTGGGCCGCCAGCGACGGTGGAGCGGCCATGGGCGAGTGATCACCGGGGTGGGCCGCCAGCGACGGTGGAGCGGCCATGGGCGAGTAATCACCGGGGTGGGTCACCAGCGACGGTGGAGCGGCCATGGGCGAGTGATCACCGGGGTGGGCCGCCAGCGACGGTGGAGCGGCCATGGGCGAGTGATCACCGGGGTGGGCCGCCAGCGACGGTGGAGCGGCCATGGGCGAGTGATCACCGGGGTGGGCCGCCAGCGACGGTGGAGCGGCCATGGGCGAGTGATCACCGGGGTGGGTCACCAGCGACGGTGGAGCGGCCATGGGCGAGTGATCACCGGGGTGGGCCGCCAGCGACGGTGGAGCGGCCATGGGCGAGTGATCACCGGGGTGGGTCACCAGCGACGGAGGAGCGGCCATGGGCGAGTGATCACCGGGGTGGGCCGCCAGCGACGGTGGAGCGGCCATGGGCGAGTAATCACCGGGGTGGGTCACCAGCGACGGTGGAGCGGCCATGGGCGAGTGATCACCGGGGTGGGTCGCCAGCGACGGTGGAGCGGCCATGGGCGAGTGATCACCGGGGTGGGTCGCCAGCGACGGTGGAGCGGCCATGGGCGAGTGATCACCGGGGTGGGCCGCCAGCGACGGTGGAGCGGCCATGGGCGAGTAATCACCGGGGTGGGCCGCCAGCGACGGTGGAGCGGCCATGGGCGAGTGATCACCGGGGTGGGCCGCCAGCGATTTCCACTCTGGAGGGTGGTTTCACTTTTTTTGCGTTTTTAAGCTTCCAAAACATCTGATAAAATATTTAGTCGTTTTCACCCGCGAGCGTTGCCGTGTAAACAGGGCCTAGAACTATATAGTTACGTCTTACGGCGTTTTTCCACTACGTGGTACCTGCTCAACTCTACTCGCCTTGTTTTTGGTTTTCCATTATGATAAAAAGTACCTGCTGGTACTGATACTCAGGTACTTTATGTAGTACCACCTCCGTGGAGGTTCCCAGCGAGCTGAGCCGATACCAAAAGGTGGCGTGAAAGCGACAGACGGCGGCGTCCTGAACCAACCCGCCATGTTTAAATAGCTTAACCAGCTGTGTTTGTTGTTGCTCCTCCAGCTTCACCTGAAACTAAATGTGTCTCCTGGCAACAACAACAACAACAACAACACACCTTCACGTTCTGTGTGTGTGTGTCGCGTTAGGTCACGGCAGTTTCCTGCGGCGCCGCTATAAGACGACCAGCCGCGCGCATGAGGCGATACTAATGCTGCCATGGAAACAGGTTTGGTACTAGCTGGTACTAGCAGTGGAAAAACGCCATTACACACATCTTTCCTATAGTTCTATCCCAGCTTTCCTCTTTCCCGGCTCAGTCGTGGCTGCATCCCGGCTAACTACACATATAACCACCAAACTGACCCTCTGCCCCCCCCCCCCCCCCCCCTCCCTGAGCCCCCCCAGGTCACGTAGTTTAGACCCCCTGCAGTTTCTCAGGGAGGCTCTGTGTTTACTGTGAAGTCGCGGGGGTCTCAGATTTGGATCTGAGCGGAGCCTTGGCGTTCTGCTGAGCCAGGCGTTTGGTTTGTGTCGAGCAGGGGGGGGTTTCTAGATCACCGAGGGGGGGGGGGGGTTAATAGATCACGAGGGGGGGGGGGGGTTAATAGATCACCGAGGGGGGGGCGGAGGGTTTAATAGATCACCGAGGGGGGGCGGAGGGTTTAATAGATCACCGAGGGGGGGCGGAGGGTTTAATAGATCACCGAGGGGGGGCGGAGGGTTTAATAGATCACCGAGGGGGGGCGGAGGGTTTAATAGATCACCGAGGGGGGGCTGACGGTGTCAGGCTCAGAGAACAATAATGACAAACTGTTGTGTGCTCTGGACGGACGCTCGATAGCTCTGCTGCTCGGAGGCTGCAGAGGAGATTACACAGTTCTTCAATAAGAAACATGAACAATATCTATCTCTCTATCTATCTATCTATCTATCTATCTATCTATCTCTCTATCTATCTATCTATCTATCTATCTCTCTATCTATCTATCTATCTATCTATCTATCTATCTATCTATCTATCTATCTCTCTATCTATCTATCTATCTATCTATCTATCTCTCTATCTCTCTATCTATCTATCTATCTATCTATCTATCTATCTATCTCTCTATCTATCTATCTATCTCTCTATCTATCTATCTATCTATCTATCTATCTATCTATCTATCTATCTATCTCTCTATCTATCTATCTATCTATCTATCTATCTCTCTATCTATCTATCTCTCTATCTATCTATCTATCTATCTATATCAGACACAAGCACATGCACACACACACGCACACGCGCACACGCACATGCACACACACACACACACAAATGAAACAATAACAATAATTTTACAATGAATTCCTAATTATTATTAAAATTATAATAAACAGTAAATCTGAGGCAGGAACGTGTCAGTGTCCTCACCACAAGATGGCGCCCTTTTTCTACGATTACTCATAAACATTTCGCCTTCGGCTCGGGCTGTGAAGTTTGTTCCTCTGTGCCTACCGTAGTTACAGCAAACAACATGGCGTCCGACAGTGACAGCGACGCGGACTTTGTGACTTACGGGACTCCTCTGGAGCCTCTGGAGGAAGGTAGAGTGACTTTGTAAAATCTCTGTAATCCGCCAGTTTGCACTTTAACAATTACCGGTAGTTTGGTGTGGCGAGAAATGAGCCACGACGTTTTCCAACGGACACTTTAGGATGCTAAGCTAACGAGCTAACAACAAGCTCTGAGTTGTTAGCGCCGCAACTCAAGTCCGTAACTTCATTCAAATTTACGCCTATTTTATATTGTGGACCGCGAAACGCAGAAACCGAGTTTATTATCAGTTTATTGTCAGATATTTTATGAATCGTCACTGTTAGGTTGTCAATTCGGCTTAGCAGAAACTGATTTAATTGAATCCTGTTTTAATTAAATCGTTCAAATATCTGCCTGTTCTATATTGTCGTAGGTTGTAAACAGGGCTCAAAATTAGCACCATCTACCAGCCAAATGCTGGTAAAATATGCAAGTGGCTGGTAGATTTGCTTCACTCACCAGCCAAAAAAACAATGGTAATCTATACGATTTGAACATTCACTAGCCATTTGGCTGGTGGACAGAAAAGTTAATTTTGAACCCTGGTTGTAAGCCAGACTCCATTCACATTTCTGCCTATTTTATATTGTCGTGCGTACCGCGAGACCCACACACTCAGTAGATAATGATTTAAGATATTTCACGCATCCTCACTGTTTGATTGTTATTTCGGCTTACATGTGATTCTCAAACCAGCAAATAATTACATTAAATCCTGTTTGAATAAAATCGTGGGTTGTAACTCAGACTTGATTGAAATATGTGCCTGTTTTATGTTGTTGTGGGTTGTAACCATACAGTAGACTGTATATAACTAGGCTGTAACTCCAGACGTCATTCATATATTTTCCTATTTTATATTGTCGTAGTTTTTTACCCAGACTTCACTCAAATGTGTGTGTGTGTGTGTGTGTGTGTGTGTGTTGTAGACGAGCCGTTGAAGAAGCCTGTCCCGCTCCACGAGCAGACGGTGAAGGATGAGAAGGGCCGATACCAGCGGTTCCACGGAGCGTTCACAGGAGGCTTTTCAGCCGGGTACTTCAACACCGTCGGCACCAAAGAAGGTCAGAGCTGCTGCTGCAACCTGCAGAGACAAACATCTGATCACGTTGGTGGTGAATGCACGGTTTAAAGTGGTACTTCTGCTGTTGTTGTCTTTAGGCTGGGCCCCATCAACCTTTGTGTCGTCACGTCAACAGAAAGTGGAGAAAAAGCATCATGCCAGACCCGAAGACTTCATGGATGAGGAGGTACTGACGTCCTGTTTACATTCAGCGCCCAAAAACACACGTTTCAGCTGATTTTTACCTTTGCTTGTTTCCTGAGAGAGAGAGAAGTCTGTGGCATCAGGATTATATCATTCGCGATAAATAAGGGTGTCACAATTTAGATATCAAATCGAAATCGATCAAAATTAAGTCACAATCTTGAATATCGAATAAAAAAAATGGAATTGTCGATAACGTCACGTCCGGTCGGCTTGCCAAGCAGAAAAAAAACACTGCGAAGTGCTGCGAGTCAGTCAACCTCCTGTAACTTAGCTACAGCCAATCAGAAGATACCATGACAACTGCAGATGCTGGAGACACATTGACAGAACGTGAGCTCCCTCCTCTTTCACTGAAGTGTGTGAAAGTGTGGAAGTATTTTGGATTTCCAGTGAGTTATGTCGACAACGTTCGCGTTGTCGTCAAAAAAGCCACAGTTTGTAAGCTCTGCTGTGTTCTGTATGTAGCTGTCCATATTCTGTGTGTTTACCATTAGCACATTAGCAGAGAGTCCTTCTGTTAAAAGCTTTATCCTAACAAAACTGCACGGTTGAATTTCTGCCTGCATGAATGTTTTGTAGCCTAAACAGAGCAGCTTATATTGGTTATTAGAGCCCGACCGATATGGATTTTTGGGGGCCGATGCCGATAATAACTCGAAAAGCCGATTTATAAGCCGATATTTTGATTTTGAAAATAAACTGGGTATTAGACCCATTTTCTATAAACTGCACTTAAACAACATTCAATAGCAAAATATCTGCCTGTTCTATGTATGTGGGCTGTATGAACCATTTTCCAGAAGGGAGGTTAATAAAAGCCTTAGATTACAGTCTCAATGACTAAACAACTGCACATCTAAAGTATATATTTTTAATGATCAAAAAACAGTCTGGTTTTAAACATTTAACACTTTTACTTACTTCCAGTTGAAGCTGGTTTTAACAGTCTGTGTACTGTAAATACATTATAATACTAAAGTTAAAGTAAAAGAGCTATACCAAACACATTCAATATTCCACAAAACCATGTCAATGAATTGAAAATAAAATGAAAATAAGTTAAATGTATAGCTACATATAAAATAAATAAATATAAAATAACACAGAACACTGCATTAGAGGAATCTTTGCAGAAGTAGTCCCACACTTTGCTGCTACAGCGTTCACCTTTTCCAGCCATCTGTAGGGCAGAAAGAGAGACAGAGAAAGAATAAGCATGTGTATTAATACTATCACCATGTATCATTACTCATGTCATCATTACAATTATAATAATAATTAAAGCTGCAAGCAGCGATGGACGGGCCCTCGCTTCTCTGCGCGCGTCGGGGTTACCGGCGAACGCCGCTCCTTGCGACCGTGCATCTGCGCGGCAATCAGACATTGAAAATTGTCGCCAATGAAAAGGGAACTCCCTGACGAGTTCAACAATACCTCACACAAGACTCAATGTCGTACAGTTCATTATTTGTGACAGGGGGCGTGGCCAAAGCGTAGGGGGCGGGTCAAACCATCACCAATGAAGAAGGAACTCTCTGCTGAGTTCAATGATACCTTACACAATAGTGTACCTTAAATGGGTCACCAGTTATGAAAGGGGGCGTGGCTTAAGCATAGGGGGCGGGCCAAACCATCACCAATGAAGAAGGAACTCTCTGCTGAGTTCAATGATACCTCACACAAGGGTGTACCTTAAACAGTTCAAATATTACGAAAGGGGGCGTGGCCTGAGTACGTGGGCGGGGTTAAAGTATATGGGGCGGCTCAGTATCACATATAGACCACACATTAAAAGTTTCATGTAAATCGGATGATGTTTGTCATATAAGGCAGATTTCGTGTTGCCAGCGGGGGGCGCTATGATGAAATGTCAATTTTGGCCTGTAGCTGTCCTCAGGCCTGGACCCTTGTTAAACGTGAGAAGTTTCGGGCAGATATGACAACGTACACTAAAGTTACAACAACTTCTTTGTTCATCGAAGGATGCTCAAAATGGCCGCCACGCCACGCCCACGCCGTCTGACGAAAAGTTTTTCTTTTAACAACTTTTCATCATTTAGGTGTTGAGATGGTACAGACCAAATTTGAAGTCCATCGGATTAAATCTCTAGGAGGAGTTCGTTAAAGTATAGCACCTTGACTTTTAGGCCTACTTCCTGTTGCCACTAGGGGGCGCTATGACTTTGAGTAAATATCGGACCTTATATGTCCTCAGGGTTGGACTATTATGAATCCTGAAAAGTTTCGAGCCAATTGGACAATGGACACTTGAGTTACACCAACTTCCTGTTTCGATGGCGAAACGCACAAAATGGCCGCCCCGCCACGGCCATGCCCTATGATCAAAAGTTTTTCTTTTTACAACTTTTCATCTATCATGTCTTAAGATGGCACAGACCAAATCTGAAGTTGATCGGATGAAATCTCTAGGAGGAGTTCGTTAAAGTACGACATGTGGAAATGGCCAAAATCGCACTAATTTCGAACTTTCAATTCAAAATGGCGGACTTCCTGTTGGGTTTAGCGTATGGCTCTAATGACGCTTTCTGTACGTCTTGACATGATACATAGGTGTACCAAGTTTCGTGAGTCTACGTTAAACGTACTGCAGGGGCTCAATTTCTTTAACTTTGTAGGGGGCGCTAGCGAGCCATTTTTGTGCGCCTATTCCCGAAACCCATAAAATACGTAATTTTTCACCAGACTTGACGCAACCGCCAAATTTGGTGAGTTTTTGAATATGTTAAGCCCCTCAAAAAGGCAATTCATTGCGCGGAAGAAAGAGGAATAATAATAATTAAAGCTGCAAGCAGCGATGGACGGGCCCTCGCTTCTCTGCGCGCGTCGGGGTTACCGGCGAACGCCGCTCCTTGCGACCGTGCATCTGCGTGGCACTCAGACGTTGCAAATCGTCGGCAATGAAAAGGGAATTCCCTGACGAGTTCAACGATAGCTCACACAAGACTCAATGTCGTACAGTTCATTATTTGTGAAAGGGGGCGTGGCCAAATAATAGGGGGCGGGTCAGACCATCACCAATGAAGAAGGAACTTTCTGCTGAGTTCAATGATACCTTACACTAGGGTGTACCTTAAACAGTTCAAATATTACAAAAGGGGGCGTGGCCTGAGTACGTGGGCGTGGTTAAAGTATATGGGGTGGCTCAGTATCACATATAGACCACACATTATAAGTTTCATGTAAATCGGATGATGTTTGTCATATAAGGCAGATTTCGTGTTGCCAGCGGGGGGCGCTATGACGAAATGTCAATTTTGGCCTGTAGGTGTCCTCAGTTCTGGACCCTTGTTAAATGTGAGAAGTTTCGGGCAGATATGACAACGTACACTAAAGTTACAACAACTTCTTTGTTCATCAAAGGATGCTCAAAATGGCCGCCACGCCACGCCCACGCCGTCTGACGAAAAGTTTTTCTTTTAACAACTTTTCATCGGAAAGGTGTTGTGATGGTACAGACCAAATTTGAAGTCCATCGGATGAAATCTCTAGGAGGAGTTCGTTAAAGTATAGCACCTTGACTTTTAGGCCTACTTCCTGTTGCCACTAGGGGGCGCTATGACTTTGAGTAAATATCGGACCTTATATGTCCTCAGGGTTGGACTATTATGAATCGTGAAAAGGTTCGAGCCAATTGGACAATGGACACTTGAGTTACACCAACTTCCTGTTTCGATGGCGAAACGCACAAAATGGCCGCCCCGCCACGGCCATGCCCTATGATCAAAAGTTTTTCTTTTTACAACTTTTCATCTATCATGTCTTAAGATGGCACAGACCAAATTTGAAGTTGATCGGATGAAATCTCTAGGAGGAGTTCGTTAAAGTACGACATGTGGAAATGGCCAAAATCGCACAAATTTCGAACATTCAATTCAAAATGGCGGACTTCCTGTTGGGTTTCAGGTATGGCTCCAATGACGTTTTATATACGTCTTTACATGGTACATATTTCTACCAAGTTTCGTGAGTCTACGTTAAACGCACTGCAGGGGCTCAATTTCTTTTACTTTGTAGGGGGCGCTAGCGAGCCATTTTTGTGCGACTATTCCCGAAACCCTTAAAATACGTAATTTTTCACCAGACTTGACGCGACCGCCAAATTTGGTGAGTTTTTGAATATGTTAAGCCCCTCAAAAAGGCAATTCATTGCGCGGAAGAGGAATAATAATAATAATTAAAGCTGCAAGCAGCGATGGACGGGCCCTCGCTCCTCTGCGCGCGTCGGGGTTAGTGGCGGACGCCGCTCCTTGCGACCGTGCATCTGCGCGGCAATCAGACGTTGAAAATTGTCACCAATGAAAAGGGAACTCCCTGACGAGTTCAACGATACCTCACACAAGACTCAATGTCGTACAGTTCATTATTTGTGAAAGGGGGCGTGGCTTAATCATAGGGGCGGGCCAAACCATCACCAATGAAGAAGGAACTCTCTGCTGAGTTCAATGATACCTTACACAATAGTGTACCTTAAATGGGTCACCAGTTATGAAAGGGGGCGTGGCCTAAGCATAGGGGGCGGGCCAAACCATCACCAATGAAGAAGGAACTCTCTGCTGAGTTCAATGATACCTCATACAAGGGTGTACCTTAAACAATTCAAATATTACGAAAGGGGGCGTGGTCTGACTGAGTGGGCGTGGTTAAAGTATATGGGGCGGCTCAGTATCACATATAGACCACACATTTTAAGTTTCATGTAAATCGGATGATGTTTGTCATATAAGGCAGATTTCGTGTTGCCAGCGGGGGGCGCTATGACGAAATGTCAATTTTGGCCTGTAGGTGTCCTCAGGTCTGGACCCTTGTTAAACGTGAGAGGTTTCGGACAAATATGACAATGTACACTAAAGTTACAACAACTTCTTTGTTCATCGAAGGATGCTCAAAATGGCCGCCACGCCACGCCCACGCCGTCTGACGAAAAGTTTTTCTTTTAACAACTTTTCATCGGAAAGGTGTTGTGATGGTACAGACCAATTTTGAAGTCCATTGGATGAAATCTCTAGGAGGAGTTCGTTAAAGTATAGCACCATGACTTTTAGGCCTACTACCTGCTGCCACTAGGGGGCGCTATGACTTTGAGTAAATATCGGCCCTTATATGTCCTCAGGGTTGGACTATTATGAATCGTGAAAAGTTTCGAGCCAATTGGACAATGGACACTTGAGTTACACCAACTTCCTGTTTCGATGGCGAAACGCACAAAATGGCAGCCCCGCCACGGCCATGCCCTATGATCAAAAGTTTTTCTTTTTACAACTTTTCATCTATCATGTCTTAAGAGGGCACAGACCAAATTTGAAGTTGATCGGATGAAATCTCTAGGAGGAGTTCGTTAAAGTACGACATGTGGAAATGGCCAAAATCGCACAAATTTCGAACATTCAACTCAAGATGGCGGACTTCCTGTTGGGTTTCAGGTATGGCTCCAATGACGTTTTATGTACGTCTTCACATGCTACATATGTGTACCAAGTTTCGTGAGTCTACGTTAAACGCACTGCAGGGGCTCAATTTTTTTGACTTTGTAGGGGGCGCTAGCGAGCCATTTTTGTGCGCCTATTCCCGAAACCCTTAAAATACGTAATTTTTCACCAGAATGGACGCGACCGCCAAATTTGGTGAGTTTTTGAATATGTTAAGCCCCTCAAAAAGGCAATTCATTGCGCGGAAGAAAGAATAATAATAATAATTAAAGCTGCAAGCAGCGATGGACGGGCCCTCGCTCCTCTGCGCGCGTCGGGGTTAGTGGCGGACGCCGCTCCTTGCGACCGTGCATCTGCATGGCACTCAGACGTTGCAAATCGTTGCCAATGAAAAGGGAACTCCCTGACGAGTTCAACGATACCTCACACAAGACTCAATGTCGTACAGTTCATTATTTTTGAAAGGGGGCGTGGTCAACGCATCGGGTTCGGGCCAAACCATCACCAATGAAGAAGGAACTCTCTGCTGAGTTCAATGATACCTCACACAAGGGTGTACCTTAAACAGTTCAAATATTACGAAAGGGGGCGTGGCCTGAGTAAGTGGGCGTGGTTAAAGTATATGGGGCGGCTCAGTATCACATATAGACCACACATTATAAGTTTCATGTAAATCGGATGATGTTTGTCATATAAGGCAGATTTCGTGTTTCCAGCGGAGGGGCGCTATGACGAAATGTCAATTTTGGCCTGTAGGTGTCCTCAGGCCTGGACCCTTGTTAAACGTGAGAAGTTTCGGGCAGATATGACAACATACACTAAAGTTACAACAACTTCTTTGTTCATCGAAGGATGCTCAAAATGGCCGCCACGCCACGCCCACGCCGTCTGACGAAAAGTTTTTCTTTTAACAACTTTTCATCGGAAAGGTGTTGTGATGGTACAGACCAATTTTGAAGTCCATCGGATGAAATCTCTAGGAGGAGTTCGTTAAAGTATAGCACCTTGACTTTTAGGCCTACTTCCTGCTGCCACTAGGGGGCGCTATGACATTGAGTAAATATCGGCCCGTATATGTCCTCAGGGTTGGACTCTTATGAATCTTGAAAAGTTTCGAGCCAATTGGACAATGGACACTTGAGTTACACCAACTTCCTGTTTCGATGGCGAAACGCACAAAATGGCCGCCCCGCCACGACCATGCCCTATGATCAAAAGTTTTTCTTTTTACAACTTTTCATCTATCATGTCTTAAGATGGCACAGACCAAATCTGAAGTTGATCGGATGAAATCTCTAGGAGGAGTTCGTTAAAGTATAGCACCTTGACTTTTAGGCCTACTTCCTGTTGCCACTAGGGGGCGCTATGACTTTGAGTAAATATCGGACCTTATATGTCCTCAGGGTTAGACTCTTATGAATCTTGAAAAGTTTCGAGCCAATTGGACAATGGACACTTGAGTTACACCAACTTCCTGTTTCGATGGCGAAACGCACAAAATGGCCGCCCCGCCACGACCATGCCCTATGATCAAAAGTTTTTCTTTTTACAACTTTTCATCTATCATGTCTTAAGATGGCACAGACCAAATCTGAAGTTGATCGGATGAAATCTCTAGGAGGAGTTCGTTAAAGTACGACATGTGGAAATGGCCAAAATCGCACTAATTTCGAACATTCAACTCAAGATGGCGGACTTCCTGTTGGGTTTCAGGTATGGCTCCAATGACGTTTTATGTACGTCTTTACATGCTACATGTGTGTACCAAGTTTCGTGAGTCTACGTTAAACGCACTGCAGGGGCTCAATTTTTTTTACTTTGTAGGGGGCGCTAGCGAGCCATTTTTGTGCGACTATTCCCGAAACCCTTAAAATACGTAATTTTTCACCAGACTTGACGCGACCGCCAAATTTGGTGAGTTTTTGAATATGTTAAGCCCCTCAAAAAGGCAATTCATTGCGCGGAAGAGGAATAATAATAATAATTAAAGCTGCAAGCAGCGATGGACGGGCCCTCGCTTCTCTGCGCGCGTCGGGGTTACCGGCGGACGCCGCTCCTTGCGACCGTGCATCTGCGCGGCAATCAGACGTTGCAAATTGTCACCAATGAAAAGGGAACTCCCTGACGAGTTCAACGATACCTCACACAAGACTCAATGTCGTACAGTTCATTATTTGTGAAAGGGGGCGTGACCAAAGCATAGGGGGCGGGCCAAACCATCACCAATGAAGAAGGAACTCTCTGCTGAGTTCAATGATACCTTACACAATAGTGTAGCTTAAATGGGTCACCAGTTATGAAAGGGGCGTGGCTTAAGCATAGGGGGCGGGCCAAACCATCACCAATGAAGAAGGAACTATCTGCTGAGTTCAATGATACCTCACACAAGGGTGTACCTTAAACAGTTCAAATATTATGAAAGGGGGCGTGGCCTGAGTACGTGGGCGTGGTTAATGTATATGGGGCGGCTCAGTATCACATATAGACCACACATTATAAGTTTCATGTAAATCGGATGATGTTTGTCATATAAGGCAGATTTCGTGTCGCCAGCGGGGGGCGCTATGATGAAATGTCAATTTTGGCCTGTAGGTGTCCTCAGGCCTGGACCGTTGTTAAACGTGAGAAGTTTCGGGCAGATATGACAACGTACACTAAAGTTACAACAACTTCTTTGTTCATCAAAGGATGCTCAAAATGGCCGCCACGCCACGCCCACGCCGTCTGACGAAAAGTTTTTCTTTTAACAACTTTTCATTGGAAAGGTGTTGTGATGGTACACACCAAATTTGAAGTCCATCGGATGAAATCTCTAGGAGGAGTTCGTTAAAGTATAGCACCTTGACTTTTAGGCCTACTTCCTGCTGCCACTAGGGGGCGCTATGACTTTGAGTAAATATCGGACCGAATATGTCCTCAGGGTTGGACTATTATGAATCGTGAAAAGTTTCGAGCCAATTGGACAATGGACACTTGAGTTACACCAACTTCCTGTTTCGATGGCGAAATGCACAAAATGGCCGCCCCGCCACGGCCATGCCCTATGATCAAAAGTTTTTCTTTTTACAACTTTTCATCTATCATGTCTTAAGATGGCACAGACCAAATTTGAAGTTGATCGGATGAAATCTCTAGGAGGAGTTCGTTAAAGTACGACATGTGGAAATGGCCAAAATCGCACAAATTTCGAACATTCAATTCAAAATGGCGGACTTCCTGTTGGGTTTCAGGTATGGCTCCAATGACATTTTATATACGTCTTTACATGGTACATATGTGTACCAAGTTTCGTGAGTCTACGTTAAACGCACTGCAGGGGCTCAATTTTTTTTACTTTGTAGGGGGCGCTAGCGAGCCATTTTTGTGCGCCTATTCCCGAAACCCTTAAAATACATAATTTTTCACCAGACTTGACGCGACCGCCAAATTTGGTGAGTTTTTGAATATGTTAAGCCCCTCAAAAAGGCAATTCATTGCGCGGAAGAAAGAAAGAAAGAAAGAATAATAATAATAATTAAAGCTGCAAGCAGCGATGGACGGGCCCTCGCTCCTCTGCGCGCGTCGGGGTTAGCGGCGGACGCCGCTCCTTGCGACCGTGCATCTGCACGGCACTCAGACGTTGCAAATCGTCGCCAATGAAAAGGGACCTCCCTGACGAGTTCAACGATACCTCACTCAAGACTCAATGTCGTACAGTTCATTATTTGTGAAAGGGGGCGTGGCCAAAGCATAGGGGGCGGGTCAAACCATCTCCAATGAAGAAGGAACTCTGCTGAGTTCAATGATACCTTACACAATAGTGTACCTTAAATGGGTCACCAGTTATGAAAGGGGGCGTGGCCAAAGCATAGGGGGCGGGCCAAACCATCACCAATGAAGAAGGAACTCTCTGCTGAGTTCAATGATACCTTACACAATAGTGTACCTTAAATGGGTCACCAGTTATGAAAGGGGGCGTGGCTTAAGCATAGGGGGCGGGCCAAACCATCACCAATGAAGAAGGAACTCTCTGCTGAGTTCAAAGATACCTCACACAAGGGTGTACCTTAAACAGTTCAAATATTACGAAAGGGGGCGTGGTCTGAGTACGTGGGCGTGGTTTAAGTATATGGGGCGGCTCAGTATCACATATAGACCACACATTATAAGTTTCATGTAAATCGGATGATGTTTGTCATATAAGGCAGATTTCTTGTTGCCAGCGGGGGGCGCTATGACGAAATGTCAATTTTGGCCTGTAGGTGTCCTCAGGCCTGGACCCTTGTTAAACCTGAGAAGTTTCGGGCAGATATGACAACGTACACCAAAGTTACAACAACTTCTTTGTTCATCGAAGGATGCTCAAAATGGCCGCCACGCCACGCCCACGCCGTCTGACGAAAAGTTTTTCTTTTAACAACTTTTCATCGGTAAGGTGTTGTGATGGTACAGACCAAATTTGAAGTCCATCGGATGAAATCTCTAGGAGGAGTTTGTTAAAGTATAGCACCTTGACTTTTAGGCCTACTTCCTGCTGCCACTAGGGGGCGCTATGACTTTGAATAAATATCGGACCGTATATGTCCTCAGGGTTGGACTATTAGGAATCGTGAAAAGTTTCGAGCCAATTGGACAATGGACACTTGAGTTACACCAACTTCCTGTTTCGATGGCGAAATGCACCAAATGGCCGCCCCGCCACGGCCATGCCCTATGATCAAAAGTTTTTCTTTTAACAACTTTTCATCGTTAACGTCTTAAGATGGCACAGACCAAATTTGAAGTTGATCGGATGAAATCTCTAGGAGGAGTTCGTTAAAGTACGACATGTGGAAATGGCCAAAATCGCACTAATTTCGAACTTTCAATTCAAAATGGCGGACTTCCTGTTGGGTTTAGCGTAAGGCTCTAATGACGCTTTCTGTACGTCTGGACATGATACATAGGTGTACCAAGTTTCGTGAGTCTACGTTATACGTACTGCAGGGGCTCAATTTTTTTAACTTTGAAGGGGGCGCTAGCGAGCCATTTTTGTGCGCCTATTCCCGAAACCCATAAAATACGTAATTTTTCACCAGACTTGACGCGACCGCCAAATTTGGTGAGTTTTTGAATATGTTAAGCCCCTCAAAAAGGCAATTCATTGCGCGGAAGAAAGAATAATAATAATTCCTTCAATTCCAATAGGGCCTTCGCCGCTGTCGGCGCTCGGGCCCTAATAATAATAATAATAATTCCTTCAATTCCAATAGGGCCTTCGCCGCTGACGGCGCTCGGGCCCTAATAATAATTCCTTCAATTCCAATAGGGCCTTCGCCGCTGTCGGCGCTCGGGCCCTAATAATAATAATTCCTTCAATTCCAATAGGGCCTTCGCCGCTGTCGGCGCTCGGGCCCTAATAATAAACAGGGATCTCCTACATAGGCAAAAATGAGAAAAATAGAGAAATATTTTTTTATTTTTATTTGTCAAGCAATAGGTATTACCTATTACCTATTTATATTTAACAATATTATTACAACATGTTCCTGTTATGTCTGTAAAGCTGCTTTGAAACGATCTGTATTGTAAAAAAAGAAAGAAAAAAAAAGCGCTTGTTCAGCTCACATTTATTTACGCGTCCCCACTGGTTTAATCATTTCTGACGCACCTGCTGTAGTTACTGTAACTATATCTGCTCTCACAGACACATTCACAACGGCCCCGTATATCTTCTCCTCTTCTCTTTGTGCAGTCTGAATCAAAACATCGTCACGCGCTGGCGAACGTAAAGTTAGCCTACTGCTACCGGCTTTCAGCTCAGAGAAGATTACGGAATCAGTTCGAAGTTGAATGGTTAACGTTAACGTGTCCTGAACACACCGCTGTCAGTTTAGAGAAGAACCTTCAAACAAGTTAATAGAAGCATGTAAGGCGCCGGCTAAAAAGGAAGCTATGTTAGCGTTATAATAACGTAACAGTTGTTGTTGTTTTTCGAGGCACGCTGTACATAACTTCTACTCATTTACTACACGCCCCCCCCCCCCCCCCCCCGCCACAGTTACGCGGTCATTATGTGGGAAACACTGCAGATATATTTAGAATAAGTTAAACGCTAACGTTATAGTTTGACCTCTTATTAACGTTCGCGCTCTTCCACTGATAAACATGGTATCAGTTAGCTTTGTGGCTAATCTAATATAGCAATGCATTAGCGGCTGTAAGCGATGTTACAGAATATTTAGAAGTGATATTGATAGGACCGTTAGCTAGAACTACCCCACCGTTTTTATATACAGAGTATGAACTAAATCTACAATCATTTCACCTGACGAACGACAGACTCACCGTCTAAACAGTACATCTCCATGCCGGGTGTAATGCTCGGCCACTGGCTTGGCTGACAGCTTTCTTCTGTGGTGGATTTCTGGCGCTGTGTCAACTGGGGAGTTGCAGACCGCCCTCTGGTGGGCAAACTATGCAACACTCAGAACATGAGTGAAGCATGAGACTCAGTTTCTCATGTTCCGATTTAAATGCAATTAGCTCATATCGGCCGATAATATCGTCCGGCCGATGTATCGGTCGGGCTCTAATCGAGACCCCAGAATCGAAAATGTAATCGAATCGAGGATTTGGAGAATCGTGACATCCTAACAATAAAACAGCTTTTGAAATATCCGCAAGTATGTTTTATTACGCTGGCGAGATATGACATAATTCTGACGCCATTGTGTGTGTGTGTGTGTGTGTGTGTGAGTGAGTGTGTGTTGTAGAAGAGCCGTTGAAGACGTCTGTCCGAACTGTTGGACTTTAGCGTCTCTACCCGAGAGTTTCCTTTCTGAAAAACCTTTTTTAAGATTTTTTTTTTACACTTTAAAAACATTTTTTTAACCCTTTTTCTGACTTTTCAGACGCTTTATTTTGATTTCTTTATCCATCTTCTTCATCTTCATGTTTCAGAAGAAGTTTGTTCTGTATGCTCTGAGGGTTTGATGCAGGTTTTTGGGGACTGAGTGCTGTTGTTGTTGTTGTTGTGCGTCAGGACTTTGGCGAGCACGGCATCGCTCCGAGAGAGATCACCACCAGTCAGGAGTTCTCGTCCAGCCGCAGAGACGCCGCCGGAGAGAAGGCGAGAGCCGTCCACGCTCAGGCGGCGCTGATCCCCGGAGACACGCTGCTGGAGGAACTCATCACGCCCGCCAGGTGAGACACGCGTCCACGCTAGCGTTGGGTCTTAAACGGTTCTGGATCCGGCACCTAAAAAACCTGAATGAATGGCCACGGTGTTTTCTAGCCTTCTTGATGTGCAGGATTTGCAGTTGGCGTTAAATTACTAGACTAACCCGAAGAGGAACGGCTGCTGTCATCATCATTAGGCCGCTGCACTAAGTGGAGCCTTGAAGGCTAAATTGGGGGCTTAAAACACCATCGAGCCAGCACAGCAGAGACCGATAGCAAGGCGACTCGGGCAGTCCGCTAACTTGTTGCTCTCTCTAATGTAGGCCGGGGCGAAGAATCGATTACATTTTTTTTTTTTTTTTGTTGCGGGCGATTAAAAAAATCAGTAAATCGAGTTTTTGTGTAATGGCGCATTTTTGGCTCTCCGGAGCTTCCGTAGCGTTAGTGCCACATAGCGGTATGGCGAGCGACAACGACAACGACATCATAGCACACACGAAACAGCAACAGCAAAGTGACAACATGGCTACCGGTGAGAGTGGGAAGGTTGTTCCCAAGAAAGGAATAAAATCATCTGTTGTTTGGAGCTGGTCTGGGTTTGCTGCTGCAGACGTGGAGCGAGAGACCCGGCGCTGCAACATCTGCCTAAAGCCCATCGCAGGCAAAGGCAGCAGCACCACAAACCTAGTCCAGCACCTGAAACAGAGACATCCAGCCCAATATGAAACACCTGAAACAGAGACATCCAGCCCAATATGAAACACCTGAAACAGAGACATCCAGCCCAGTATGAAACACCTGAAACAGAGACATCCAGCCCAATATGAAACACCTGAAACAGAGACATCCAGCCCAGTATGAAACACCTGAAACAGAGACATCCAGCCCAATATGAAACACCTGAAACAGAGACATCCAGCCCAGTATGAAACACCTGAAACAGAGAGATCCAGCCCAGTATGAAACACCTGAAACAGAGACATCCAGCCCAATATGAAACACCTGAAACAGAGACATCCAGCCCAATATGAAACACCTGAAACAGAGACATCCAGCCCAATATGAAACACCTGAAAAAGAGACATCCTGCCCAATATGAAACACCTGAAACAGAGACATCCAGCCCAGTATGAAACACCTGAAACAGAGACATCCAGCCCAATATGAAACACCTGAAACAGAGACATCCAGCCCAATATGAAACACCTGAAACAGAGACATCCAGCCCAATATGAAACACCTGAAACAGAGACATCCAGCCCAGTATGAAACACCTGAAACAGAGACATCCAGCCCAATATGAAACACCTGAAACAGAGAAATCCAGCCCTATATGAAACACCTGAAACAGAGACATCCAGCCCAATATGAAACACCTGAAACAGAGACATCCAGCCCAATATGAAACACCTGAAACAGAGACATCCAGCCCAATATGAAAGACCTGAAACAGAGACATCCAGCCCAATATGAAACACCTGAAACAGAGACATCCAGCTCAATATGAAACACCTGAAACAGAGACATCCGGCCCAATATGAAACACCTGAAACAGAGACATCCAGCCCAATATGAAACACCTGAAACAGAGACATCCAGCCCAATATGAAACACCTGAAACAGACATCCAGCCCAATATGAAACACCTGAAACAGAGACATCCGGCCCAATATGAAACACCTGAAACAGACATCCAGCCCAATATGAAACACCTGAAACAGACATCCAGCCCAATATGAAACACCTGAAACAGAGACATCCAGCCCAGTATGAAACACCTGAAACAGAGACATCCAGCCCAATATGAAACACCTGAAACAGAGACATCCAGCCCAGTATGAAACACCTGAAACAGAGACATCCAGCCCACTATGAAACACCTGAGACAGAGTAATCCAGCCCACTATGAAACACCTGAAACAGAGACATCCGGCCCAATATGAAACACCTGAAACAGAGACATCCGGCCCAATATGAAACACCTGAAACAGAGACATCCGGCCCAATATGAAACACCTGAAACAGAGACATCCGGCCCAATATGAAACACCTGAAACAGAGACATCCGGCCCAATATGAAACACCTGAAACAGAGAGATCCAGCCCAATATGAAACACCTGAAACAGAGACATCCAGCCCAATATGAAACACCTGAAACAGAGACATCCAGCCCAATATGAAACACCTGAAACAGAGACATCCAGCCCAATATAAAACACCTGAAACAGAGACATCCGGCCCAGTATGAACCACCTGAAACAGAGACATCCAGCCCAATATGAACCACCTGAAACAGAGACATCCGGCCCAATATGAACCACCTGAAACAGAGACATCCGGCCCAATATGAACCACCTGAAACAGAGACATCCAGCCCAATATGAAACACCTGAAACGGAGACATCCAGCCCAATATGAAACACCTGAAACTGAAACACCTGAAACAGAGACATCCAGCCCAATATGAAACACCTGAAACAGAGACATCCAGCCCAATATGAAACACCTGAAACAGAGACATCCAGCCCAATATGAAACACCTGAAACAGAGACATCCGGCCCAATATGAAACACCTGAAACAGAGACATCCGGCCCAGTATGAAACACCTGAAACAGACATCCGGCCCAATATGAAACACCTGAAACAGAGACATCCAGCCCAATATGAAACACCTGAAACAGAGACATCCAGCCCAATATGAAACACCTGAAACAGAGACATCCAGCCCAATATGAAACACCTGAAACAGAGACATCCAGCCCAATATGAAGCACCTGAAACAGAGACATCCAGCCCAATATGAAACACCTGAAACAGAGACATCCAGCCCAATATGAAACACCTGAAACAGAGACATCCAGCCCAATATGAAACACCTGAAACAGAGACATCCAGCCCAATATGAAGCACCTGAAACAGAGACATCCGGCCCAATATGAAACACCTGAAACAGACATCCAGCCCAATATGAAACACCTGAAACAGAGACATCCGGCCCAATATGAAACACCTGAAACAGAGACATCCAGCCCAATATGAAACACCTGAAACAGAGACATCCAGCCCAATATGAAACACCTGAAACAGAGACATCCAGCCCAATATGAAACACCTGAAACAGACATCCAGCCCAATATGAAGCACCTGAAACAGAGACATCCGGCCCAATATGAAACACCTGAAACAGACATCCAGCCCAATATGAAACACCTGAAACAGAGACATCCGGCCCAATATGAAACACCTGAAACAGAGACATCCAGCCCAATATGAAACACCTGAAACAGAGACATCCAGCCCAATATGAAACACCTGAAACAGACATCCAGCCCAATATGAAGCACCTGAAACAGAGACATCCGGCCCAATATGAAGCACCTGAAACAGAGACATCCAGCCCAATATGAAACACCTGAAACAGAGACATCCAGCCCAATATGAAGCACCTGAAACAGAGACATCCAGCCCAATATGAAGCACCTGAAACAGAGACATCCAGCCCAATATGAAGCACCTGAAACAGAAACACCCAGCCCAATATGAAGCACCTGAAACAGAGACATCCAGCCAAATATGAAGCACCTGAAACAGAGACATCCAGCCCAATATGAAGCACCTGAAACAGAGACATCCAGCCCAATATGAAACACCTGAAACAGAGACATCCAGCCCAATATGAAACACCTGAAACAGAGACATCCAGCCCAATATGAAACACCTGAAACAGAGACATCCAGCCCAATATGAAACACCTGAAACAGAGACATCCAGCCCAATATGAAGCACCTGAAACAGAGACATCCAGCCCAATATGAAACACCTGAAACAGAGACATCCAGCCCAATATGAAACACCTGAAACAGAGACATCCAGCCCAATATGAAACACCTGAAACAGAGACATCCAGCCCAATATGAAGCACCTGAAACGGAGACATCCAGCCCAATATGAAACACCTGAAACAGAGACATCCAGCCCAATATGAAGCACCTGAAACAGAGACATCCAGCCCAATATGAAGCACCTGAAACAGAGACATCCAGCCCAGTATGAAACACCTGAAACAGAGACATCCAGCCAAATATGAAACACCTGAAACAGAGACATCCAGCCAAATATGAAACACCTGAAACAGAGACATCCAGCCAAATATGAAACACCTGAAACAGAGACATCCAGCCCAGTATGAAACACCTGAAACAGAGACATCAGCCCAATATGAAACATCTGAAACAGAGACATCCAGCCAAATATGAAACACCTGAAACAGACATCCAGCCCAATATGAAGCACCTGAAACAGAGACATCCAGCCCAATATGAAACACCTGAAACCGAGACATCCGGCCCAGTATGAAACACCTGAAACAGAGACATCCGGCCCAATATGAAACACCTGAAACCGAGACATCCGGCCCAATATGAAACACCTGAAACAGAGACATCCGGCCCAATATGAAACACCTGAAACAGAGACATCCGGCCCAATATGAAACACCTGAAACTGAGACATCCAGCCCAATATGAAACACCTGAAACTGAGACATCCAGCCCAATATGAAACACCTGAAACAGAGACATCCAGCCCAATATGAAACACCTGAAACAGAGACATCCAGCCCAATATGAAACACCTGAAACAGAGACATCCGGCCCAATATGAAGCACCTGAAACAGAGACATCCGGCCCAATATGAAGCACCTGAAACAGAGACATCCGGCCCAATATGAAGCACCTGAAACAGAGACATCCAGCCCACTATGAAACATCTAAAACAGAGACATCCAGCCCAATATGAAACACCTGAAACAGAGACATCCAGCCCAATATGAAACATCTAAAACAGAGACATCCAGCCCAATATGAAACATCTAAAACAGAGACATCCAGCCAAATATGAAACACCTGAAACAGAGACATCCAGCCCAATATGAAACACCTGAAACAGAGACATCCAGCCCAATATGAAACACCTGAAACAGAGACATCCAGCCCAATATGAAACATCTAAAACAGAGACATCCAGCCCAATATGAAACACCTGAAACAGAGACATCCAGCCCAATATGAAGCACCTAAAACAGAGACATCCAGCCCAATATGAAGCACCTGAAACAGAGACATCCAGCCCAATATGAAACACGCCAGTCTCTCTCAGAGACGAACAAAAACTCGCAGTGACCAACAAACCTTAGCTAAAAAACAGCTGACTGTAGCCGAAACCTTTGCACACGGCACCGCGTACGGCAGGAAAGGGGCGCGGTGGAGAACAATCACCGAAGCGGTCGCTTTGCACGTAGCCAAAGACACGGTACCCATATATACCGCGGAGAAGACGGTAAGTTGTCTGCCGTTTGTACTTATTGCTTTCCTTAATAAGTAGGGGGGGGAAATCGGAAAAAAATCGTAAATCGAATTAATTTTTTTTTTTTAAATGTAATTTTTAGGCCATATCGCCCAGCCCTACTCTAATATAACCAATATAAGCTGCTCTGTAGGCGGTAAAACGTGCATGCAGGCAGAAATTCAACCGTGCGGTTGTGTTGGGATAAAGCTATAAGCAGAAGGAATCTCCGCTAGCTGCTAGGCTAACGTGCTAATGGTAAACACACAGAATATGGTGCACGCACGCAGCGGAGCTCGCAAACTGTGGCTTTTTTGACGACAACGCGAACGTTGTCAACATAAAATCCAAAATACTTCCACGCTTCCACACTCTTCAGTGAAAGAGGAGGGGCCTCAAGTTCTGTCGATAGGCTCGTTCAAGATGAACTGCGCCTCGCCTGTAAAGTAGACGAGAGCAGGCGGCAGCAGCGGGGGGCGGTGACAACAGTCCGCTGTGAAGTCGGACAGTTTCCAGCCACATCCAGCAGCCTGCAGACTGAACAGGAAGTCACAGAAACACTGTGGTCTGATTCTGATTTAATATAATGTTATCAGACCCATATATCAGCCTGTACACAGTCTCCAGTTGTTCTTATTATGACAGAGTAGCTGTCAACATGCTCTACATGTGATCTGTTGCTGATTTTAATAACAACAGACTGTAGATGATCTGTAATCTGATCAGATTTAGTCTCTCTGACTTCTAAACATAACTATCAGCCACACAACACGTGTTCTGTACAGAATAAGCCTTTAAATCAGACACACAGCAGTTAAAATCCCTCCGATTCAAAATCAATAAAAAGTTTATATAAAACGTCATCATGTTGTCGATTCTGAACCAATCAGCTGGTAGATCAGCTGAGAGGCCGGCGTTTCCCAGCATGCCTTGTGTCCGCCTGGGTCTTGCAGTCGGTGAAAAGCAACTGCGCTACCTGGGTCTCAAACCTGCGGCCGCCTTGCTCTCGTGAGATCA
>CM042426.1:43880143-43972643 GCA_023631565.1 Gymnocephalus cernua | reverse complement strand
ACCGTGCCGGAGAGCCGAGAGACGACCGGTAACGTTGTCATGTCATGATTTTCATTCATGTGAATATCACAGTGTTCGTACGGGTGCTTGAAATCCTTGAAAATGCTTGAATTTCGATGTTGTTTTCAAGGATTGAAACAGTGCTT
This sequence comes from Gymnocephalus cernua, assembly GCA_023631565.1. NCBI lineage: Eukaryota > Metazoa > Chordata > Actinopteri > Perciformes > Percidae > Gymnocephalus > Gymnocephalus cernua. Next base: position 43,972,497 of record CM042426.1, on the reverse strand, counting down.
GAATTTTGGATGAAATGCTTGAAATTGCTTGAAATTTTAACTGTATTTCTTTCACAACAATATAAATACCAATCTGACTGAATAGTCTGTTAGTTAAATAGAGAAATAAAATGTTGTAAACCTGCCTGCTTGTGCACGTGTGACTTCGATCTGTCACCACGCCAAGACCCGCCTTAGGAAGCAGCTGATTGGTTGAGGTTAGGATAGCCGATTGGTCAGGATTACGTTACCTTGCGTAACCTTCATGGACACCTGGCCAATAAATGCTACTGAAGGGCGGGTCTTCGCTGCCGGCAGGTTGTCGTTTCAATGAACGTGACTGGAAGATGAAAAATACTAATTATGGATTAAACGCCACGAGTTTCCTCTTGTAAAGTCTGCGAAGAAGACGTGCAGCTTTTCACCATGGGCGAGTCTGCGCTCCCGAGTCACATGAAGTAAGTTTCAAGTAAGCCAACTGAAGTAGACGACCGTACAGTTAGCGACTATTTGTTTAGTAACTGCTAGCCAGGCTAAGTGACTCAGAGTACTTGGTGTGATAATATAATGTTAGTGTAACCGAGGGTTTCTTATACTGTCACAAATGAACGTGCCGTAACAGACATGCAATAGTATTGCATGTCTGTTATGGCACGTTCATTTGTGGATTATGCAGTGAACATAGCCAAAGTGACATCACAGTAACGTTAACCAGTCCCTCCAGAAAAACACGGCGTTTTTTCGTGATTGTTGCGGGCAAAAATCCTTGATTATGCGGCACGTTTTCTTAAAAACTGTGATGGAATATGCGGGATATTTATGCAATTTTATGCGATGAAGTTGCAGGAACTTGGAAAAACTGCGGTTTGATGAAAAAGAGAAAAGAAGTGATTCCCCCCCAACACCGTGTTCTCACTAGGAGAAATTACGTCACTTCATAACGTTCCCATGGCAACAGGGGAAAATGGCTGCTCTCGTGTGAAGTAAACGCAACATTTTTCATCTTTCTGCTGAGATATTTGTGACTTTTTTGCAACGAAAATGCGGGGATTATGAAATCATGCAAGCCCCGCATATTTTGCGTGGAAATCGGCAATTTATGCGGAGAAAGTGCGGCGTATTTGAAAAAATGCGCCCCCCACATAAATATGCAGACTTTGGCTGATTATGCATTGAATTCTGCGATCGCATAATCACGTTTTTCTGGAGGGAGTGGTTAACTACCCGCTAATTAAAACCTGCAAACGTTAGTCTAGTGCATAACAACAATCGTTGATTGCTGAACAGAACTCCTGTCAGATGGTGTGTCATAAAGTAGCCTACTGTAAGGTTGAGGATATGCAGTATCTACACTGCTCTGTTCCAGTAGATGAATGTATATGTCTTGGCAATGAAGTACTTGTTTTTCAATTAATATAGGCTGTTTATCAGGCAGGTGCCTGTGCACTGGCAGAGTCTTCTGGGTTAAAATGGAATCACGGTGGCCGTGTCTCAAACCGCCTACTTCTGTCAGTCCACCGCTAATGGTCACTGACCACTTCCTGCCGTAGCGCCCGCTGTCGATGGTTAGTATCGTCCCAAAAGGAACACTTATGTTAAAACACTTATCGGAAATGACGGGCGGTCGGCTCGGCTCGCCGCCTCTCAAAATCTGATGAAGATCTTTTAAACTGACCTTAGTTGATCTGAGATGAAGACAGATTCAGCGACTGCACGACGGCCTGTTTCTCCTTAAAATGTCTTCAGGAACACGTCTCGGTGAAATATTTTCATAAAATAAGAGATCGTATTCTGAACGAGCCGCCATTAAGCTCGGATGTGAAATCTGCGAGAGCTAATACGCACGTGGCGCGTGATCGTCCAATCAGCTGCCGGTCGACGTCCCTGGTCCCTCCCCTTTCCTCTTTGTAGTCAAGATGGCGCAGGTTTAGTGCGCGTAGCGTCCATCGTTCTACACTGAACTTTTTGACTTTTTTTTAGGGGGTCATCCGGGTACTTTCAGTGCTCTGACTTTTGCGTTACCTACACTAAATACTTAAAACTACGTGTGTGAAGTGTGACAGTAGGCGGTTTGAGACGCAGCCTGGTTGTTGTCTCAGATTTTGTTCAAACCTTCAAACCAAGGCCTGTAAAATAACTGTTCAAATCCTGTCTTCATATTATTAGCCTTTGAAATCACTTCAGTTTTACAGCCTGAAAATCACATTATCTGGACATTAATTCATAGGCAGCCCGAACTTTGTAGGGTGGAAGACAGACATGTCAATATGACTGAACCATTACAAGTTCGTACGGCATGCCCTAGATTTGGAAAAAGGTGTGAAAAGACATTAAGGGTAGCATAAACTTTGAGCAAAGTCTTAAGAGGGTGCAGCACCTGTTTTCCTGGGTTTTGACCCAGAATGAGCAGCTGCATGTCACCTGGCTCAGATCCTCCACTCGGTGCTGCTCTCCATATCTGTCCTACTGGATGTTATGTGACATTTTATAGGTGATAACTCGGGGTCAGTGAGGTGAACCTGTCGAGTGATTTTGTTTGGGTAATTGTTTTTATGTTGACTCAGGTTAGACAGTGATACATTTAGATCCTTCTGCTATTACGAAGCATAATTTTGTCTGTTTATAGCATTATCTTTTGATGTGATAAAAACACTAAATAATAATGTAGACTATGTATTGGTATGTATTTTACGGTGGTGTAAGGTGCTGGAAAAAGCTTCAAAATGGACCTTGGAAGTGCTTGAATTTGACCTTGGACAATGCGTATCAGTTGTCCTGTTTTTCACCAGTCGACGTGTGACATGATTATTTCTCTCCTTCTTCTTCCTCCGTTGTTTCCGCAGCTCCTCCGAAGCCTCCGGACGCCGGGAAGAGATCCAGGTGGGATGTTTCTCAGCAGAAACAGGAGGAGAAGAAGAAAGATCCGCTGAGCGAGCTTCTCAGTGATGCTCGAAACCAAACGGAGACCAAACTGGAAGAAAGCTCCCCGCCCGCCTCCGGCAGCGGCAACCATCACACCCAGGTATCAGGGATCGGACTGAACACACACACACACACACACACACACACACACACACACACACACACACAGACACACACACACAGAGACACGCAGCTGACACTCTCACATCAGCTGGGTGGCGTGAGCGTGTCAGCTGCGTGGCGTGAGCTGACACGCCACGCAGCTGACACTCACGCCACGCAGCTGACACGCTCACGCCACGCAGCTGACACGCCACACAGCTGACACGCCACACAGCTGACACGCCACACAGCTAACATGCTCACGCCACGCAGCTGACACGCCACGCAGCTAACACGCTCACGCCACGCAGCTGACACTCTCACATCACGCAGCTGACACTCTCACATCACGCAGCTGACACTCTCACGCCACGCAGCTGACACGCTCACGCCACGCAGCTGACACGCTCACGCAGCTGACACGCCACGCAGCTGACACGCTCACGCAGCTGACACTCTTACGCCACGCAGCTGACACGCTCATGCAGCTGACACGCTCACGCAGCTGACACGCTCACGCAGCTGACACTCTTACGCCACGCAGCTGACACGCTCACGCAGCTGACACTCTTACGCCACGCAGCTGACACGCTCATGCAGCTGACACGCTCACGCCACGCAGGCCTTACTCGAGCATAAGCATGTCAGAAATAAGAGGACAATGCAAAGACTGTTGTGTTCTCTTAAACAGACGACGTCGGTGGATGAGCAGAAAGAAAAGAAAGAAGACGAAGAGGAGGAAGAGGAAGAGAGCCGGCCTCCCATGGATCTGTTCAAGGCCATCTTCGCCAGCTCCTCGGATGAGAAATCCTCGTCTTCCTCGGAGGGAGAGAGCGACGGCGAGGCGGAGGACAAGGACGCAACGGAGGACCGAGTCAACGCCGACACACAGCCGCTGAATCTCTTCGCCGTCGCAACATCCAGCCAGCAGACGGGTGAGAACAAACGCACGCGCGATATCTGGTAGAAAGAGACGCCAAAAATGGCCCAAAATGAAGTTTGAACATTCCTTCTAAACTTACATGTTTGAATATATTCAAATATCTATTTAGACGCAGCTAGCTAGCGGATCAAGGAGAGATGACCACGATATGAGACTAAAATGAAGTCACGCAGGAACTCATAGTGCACCTTTAAAAGATCCGGTATTTAGGCGTCTAGGGTTGGGCACCGCTGCCTTAATGGATTTAGATGATTTATCTGATAGGTGCAGGTTTCCTCCAGTCCTCTATTGTGTCCTGTATCTTTTTGTGCACGTTACAGGTTTTACAGTTTGAAAACTGTGTGATTCTAACGCTGGTGTTTGTTCTCTGTGTTTCTTTAAAAGCTGTAGTTTTGCCTCAGAACTTCAAACAAGAAGCAAAAGACAAAGAAAAAGAAGAAGAGGAGTTTGGTCCAAAGCTGCCGCCTCCTTCAGCTGTTCTCAGTGAGTCCAACACGACACAACACTAAACTCAGCTGTTCTCAGTGAGTCCAACACGACACAACACTAAACTCAGCTGTTCTCAGTGAGTCCAACACGACACAACACTAAACTCAGCTGTTCTCAGTGAGTCCAACACGACACAACACTAAACTCAGCTGTTCTCAGTGAGTCCACCACTAAACTCAGCTGTTCTCAGAGTCCAACACTGAACTCAGCTGTTCTCAGTGAGTCCACCACTAAACTCAGCTGTTCTCAGTGAGTCCACCACTAAACTCAGCTGTTCTCAGTGAGTCCAACACGACACAACACTAAACTCAGCTGTTCTCAGTGAGTCCAACACTAAACTCAGCTGTTCTCAGTGAGTCCAACACTAAACTCAGCTGTTCTCAGTGAGTCCAACACTAAACTCAGCTGTTCTCAGTGAGTCCAACACTAAACCCAGCTGTTCTCAGTGAGTCTAACACTAAACTCAGCTGTTCTCAGTGAGTCCAACACTAAACCCAGCTGTTCTCAGTGAGTCCAACACTAAACTCAGCTGTTCTCAGTGAGTCACCACTAAACCCAGCTGTTCTCAGTGAGTCCAACACTAAACTCAGCTGTTCTCAGTGAGTCCAACACTAAACTCAGCTGTTCTCAGTGAGTCCAACACTAAACTCAGCTGTTCCCAGTGAGTCCAACGCTAAACTCAGCTGTTCTCAGTGAGTCCAACGCTAAACTCAGCTGTTCTCAGTGAGTCCAACGCTAAACTCAGCTGTTCTCAGTGAGTCCACTACTAAACTCAGCTGTTCTTAGTGAGTCCACTACTAAACTCAGCTGTTCTCAGTGAGTCCACCGCTAAACTCAGCTGTTCTCAGTGAGTCCAACGCTAAACTCAGCTGTTCTCAGTGAGTCTAACGCTAAACTCAGCTGTTCTCAGTGAGTCCACCGCTAAACTCAGCTGTTCTCAGTGAGTCTAACGCTAAACTCAGCTGTTCTCAGTGAGTCCAACGCTAAACTCAGCTGTTCTCAGTGAGTCCAACGCTAAACTCAGCTGTTCTCAGTGAGTCCAACGCTAAACTCAGCTGCTCTCAGTGAGTCTAACGCTAAACTCAGCTGCTCTCAGTGAGTCCAACGCTAAACTCAGCTGCTCTCAGTGAGTCCAACGCTAAACTCAGCTGTTCTCAGTGAGTCTAACGCTAAACTCAGCTGCTCTCAGTGAGTCCAACGCTAAAGTCAGCTGTTCTCAGTGAGTCCAACGCTAAACTCAGCTGTTCTCAGTGAGTCCACCACTAAACTCAGCTGTTCTCAGTTAGTCCAACGCTAAACTCAGCTGTTCTCAGTGAGTCTAACACTAAACTCAGCTGTTCCCAGTGAGTCCAACGCTAAACTCAGTTGCTCTCAGTGAGTCTAAAGCTAAACTCAGCTGTTCTCAGTGAGTCCAACACTAAACTCAGCTGTTCTCAGTGAGTCCAACGCTAAACTCAGCTGTTCTCAGTGAGTCCAACGCTAAACTCAGCTGTTCTCAGTGAGTCCAACGCTAAACTCAGCTGTTCTCAGTGAGTCCAACGCTAAACTCAGCTGTTCTCAGTGAGTCCAACGCTAAACTCAGCTGTTCTCAGTGAGTCCAACGCTAAACTCAGCTGTTCTCAGTGAGTCCAACGCTAAACTCAGCTGTTCTCAGTGAGTCCAACGCTAAACTCAGCTGTTCTCAGTGAGTCCAACGCTAAACTCAGCTGTTCTCAGTGAGTCCAACGCTAAACTCAGCTGTTCTCAGTGAGTCCAACGCTAAACTCAGCTGCTCTCAGTGAGTCCAATGCTAAACTCAGCTGTTCTCAGTGAGTCCAACGCTAAACTCAGCTGTTCTCAGTGAGTCCACCACTAAACTCAGCTGTTCTCAGTGAGTCCAACGCTAAACTCAGCTGTTCTCAGTGAGTCTAACGCTAAACTCAGCTGTTCTCAGTGAGTCCAACACTAAACTCAGCTGTTCTCAGTGAGTCCAACGCTAAACTCAGCTGCTCTCAGTGAGTCTAACACTAAACTCAGCTGTTCTCAGTGAGTCTAACACTAAACTCAGCTGTTCTCAGTGAGTCTAACGCTAAACTCAGCTGTTCTCAGTGAGTCTAACGCTAAACTCAGCTGTTCTCAGTGAGTCTAACGCTAAACTCAGCTGTTCTCAGTGAGTCTAACGCTAAACTCAGCTGTTCTCAGTGAGTCCAACGCTAAACTCAGCTGTTCTCAGTGAGTCTAACGCTAAACTCAGCTGTTCTCAGTGAGTCCAACACTAAACTCAGCTGCTGCTGTGTCACGCTTACAGTGCAGATTTCTTTCATGTTTTTTAGTTTAAACGAGTAGCAGAAGCTTGTCTGTGTTCACGGTGTGAAACGTGTGGGTGTAGACGGGGTTTTTACGAGCGTAGAGAGCCGAAGTGGATTAAACTGTGGCTGCTGTTCCCCCGTTCAGTCAGAGGAGGAGCCACCTCCGTCTGCTCGCCCCGAGACGAGGAGAAACCCAACAAGAGGAGCCGAGAGAAGAAACACAAGAACAAGAAGCAGCACAAACACAAGAAGGACAAGAAGGTAGACACACACACACAGATACAGACGAAACAGACGATGAAATGTCTCCTCATTCGTTTGATTCTTCTAATTTTAACTTCATCCTCATTTTCCCTCCAGAAGAAGAAAAAGAAGAAGCACAAGAACAAAGGAAAGCAGCAGCAGCAGAAGAAGAGTAAGAAGGAGACTGACAGCAGCGGCGAGGACAGCGGCGAGGACAGCGGCGAGGAAGCTGCACAGGTGTCGACACAGGAGCTGCTCAAAAGGTGACACATCTTTTGGGTTATATTATAATTTAATATCTGTAATCAATGTTCAGGGCCCTATTTTACCGATCTGAGGTCATGGCGTGAAGCGCCTGGCGCAGGTGCGTTTAGGGCGTGTCCAAATCCACTTCTGCTAGTTTAACAGCGGAAACAAGACCGGGCGCATGGTTCAAAAGGGTTGTACTTAGTGTCTTCATCGCGATCACTTCCTGCTGCCTCAAGATAGAAATACGCCCAGAATGCACCTGAACACACCTGCCTGTAAGACCAACACCCCCAGAATGCACCTGAACACACCTGCCTGTAAGACCAACACCCCCAGAATGCACCTGAACACACCTCCCTGTAAGACCAGCACGCCCAGACCAGAATGCACCTGAACACACCTCCCTGTAAGACCAGCACGCCCAGACCAGAATGCACCTGAACACACCTCCCTGTAAGACCAGCACGCCCAGAATGCACCTGAACACACCTCCCTGTAAGACCAGCACGCCCAGAATGCACCTGAACACACCTCCCTGTAAGATATGTGCTTTTTTGTTGTCATGTGCACAACAATAACAGAAGCAGCCTCATGGCCTCTACAACAATGCTCTTAAAATGACAGAAAAAAACACAACAAAGTACCGTAAAAGCAAAATCTATACAAATAGTGCTCATTAAGAAAAATCTGTAAAATATAATAAATGTTAATGAAGTCATGTAGTAAAATAATAAGACAAACATGAAGTGGACAGAGTTGTAAATTAATGAATAATGAACGTAGTCACGGTTCAATAGTACGCGTTAGTAGCCGTGAATGTTTAAATGTTAGTAGCCACTCAACAGATTGTTAGCTACTCACATATCTGAAGCATCTGATTGGTGGATCATTATGAATCATTAATGTAGTCGTGGATATATGCTAATTCTCTCTCTCTCTCTCTCTCTGTCCCTCTCTCTCCCCCCCCCCCCCCCCCCTCTCTCTCTCTCTCTTCTCTCCCCTCCTCCTCCCCCCCCCCCCCCCCCCAGACTGAAGAGTGTCCGGTCTCTTGAGTCCTGGTGAAGACTGTGATCCGTGTCCTCTGTGAGGACGGCTGTCAGCAGATCCCGTGTTGTTCTCGTCTGAAATAATAAACGTGTTTATCATTAACGTGGATGTGTGTTTCTTCTTATTTCACTCATTTAATGTTGTTTGGGGGAAATCTAGAAAAATGTAGAAAAGGGGAAAGAAGAAGTGCAACAGTAAGCAGTGAAGGAATAAAGGAGCTTTTCTTCAACGTTTATAGAGCTCAACAGTCCCGCCCACACTCCGAGAGACCTTGAGTTCCGGAAGTAAATTTCCCGTTAATTTCTCCCATTGATGTCTGGAAGAATCCGTATAGTAAGAGTTTTAGCCGTAGGCTAACCAGCTACAACGTGACTCATAAGCATACAACATATCATTTTGAGTGAAAAAACTAGTCAAAGGTACAAGACTGTGTACATATTTTCAATATCGAGCAAAGGAACTACCGGTACTCATCCCACAAACCACCGCGCACCACTGAATAAAGGAAGTTAGCGTTGGTTTAGCTAACAGCTAATTTGGCTAGCCGCTAGCTTAGACAGCTTGTAATAACTTTAAAAGACCCTCAAAATAAAACCTGAAATTAACCGTTAATATATACAACATCTGTTACATCAGCTGTAGCCTGCTTCCCCAGTGTTTAGTTTGAGTTAACGTTATTTTAGACTGAATCAAGCTGTTAGCTAGCGGTTAGCCTAATTAGCTGTTAGCTAAACTAACGTTAGCTTGCCAAGACATCGCGAATAAAAGACATTCATCTCAAAACAAGGTTGGTGCTCCGTGAACTTTTGGATGTATTAAGAGAAGTGGATACAGCCTTCGGCGGGAAGCCCCGTACGTTCCAATGAGAGTGCTCAAAAGCGCATAAATCAAACATGGAGCTCGGATCTTCCGCGTTGTTGGACATCACGATGGCCACGCGCACTAGCAACAATTTGTTTGCATTGTCTTAGCAACAGGTAGCAATATGCTCGTTCATGAGCTTCTCTCTCGTGTCTCTTACAAGTGGCGAACTCATGAACTCGCCGTTTTTATTGTCGAAAATATTCACTGACGTTAAACATTGTGTTTTCGTTGTTCCCGATCGTTTACATGCTTAGTTAAATAAACAATAGATGTATTTAGCTAGACAACCAAGGAGATTTAACAATCACGTTGTGCTACTAGCTAGCTAGCTAGCTACTAACTAGCGCTAGCAGTTAGCCTGCAGTTTAGTGAACAAAGCTCATCCACGGCTTCATCCTTCATCCACGTTACAAGCTTTACAGCATACAGCCCTCGGGTGTATCATAAGAGAGAACCAAGGCAATGTAATCACTATGTCTGTAGTAACGTTGTGTAGGCATATAGCTAGCTATATATAGATCTTAATACAGCCATGCTAGATACCCCTAATGTTAGCAACTAGCTAGCTAGCTAGCCGATAGCCCCGCCAGTTTGGGAAACGCTAATGACGTTACATCCACGTAACAGGCTTCACAGCACACACACATCCCTCGGATGTATCATAACTTCATAAGATAATACCATGGACGTATTAATAACACATGGTGAATTGTAACCATTAGCTATATCCATTATTACAGCTCCATGACCTCGGGAGAACAGTCATGTGAGCGGGCGGCGCAGTCCCGCGGGTCTGCTCGCGTCCATTATGCATGTTCATCATGCCTAATTTAATAATTCTGGATTCGCTACTAGTGAATGTTAAAAATGTTAAAAACATGACATTTTAAACAAGAAACCTGTAAGTGTTCGGACTGGTAAGTTTATATACCCTGAAACAAATTATTCGCTGAAATATAGACGTTTCTTTCGCCATGTTAAGTCTATGTGAAAAGTCTTTCTGGGCCATGGAGTGCAGTACCACCGCTATCCGCTAAGACCATGATGGCTTTTAGACTTGGCGCTCCTCCTGGGGGCTTGGGCCCATAGACCTATATAGAAATGGACCGAGTGACTCCGCTGTTTTTGACAGAGACCAGTGAAGTCCATTAGAAGCACTTCCCCGGTGATGGCTGAGCGTTACTGCGCAGCCTCAAACTGAGCTTGATGACGTAGATGTGACGTGAGCAACGTGTCTGAACGTTGTAAGTCTTCTGGTAGCTGTGCCAAGAGAAATCTCAATCATTCCCAATCTATCAGAGACGGAGAGCGTAGGTATATGTAAGGAGATAACATAGGCACAGGCTAGTTATTGATCACTAAAATGCTAGTTAACATTAGTAATTAAACTAAACTGCTGATGTAAGTCCAAACTGCCTGTGAGCTTCTCCTGTACTGTACGGTAATTCCTCTACTATGAGACAGTAAGTCTCGTGGTTATGACCCAATCGTTAGCCTATTTTTATAAAAACGTCTGCTACGGAGCCATAACGTGAGGTACAAGGTAACGGAGCCTTTTATACATCGTCGTGTTTCTTTAGAAATAAACAACGGACAAATAAAGTCTTTAAACGCTTCAGATGTAAAGTTATTGGCTGTCAAAGTGACGCCAGAATGAATGGAAGCCAATGGAATGCTAAGGGGGTGATGGCTTCATAGCATTAAAATGGCGCCATCGCGGCTTCACTGTGTGGAGGCAGGCTGACCCCCTTGCTTGGGCCGAGGCTGACTGCCTTTGTGCCATCCTGGTGGCCATTTTGTATTTTGTGCTTGTTGTGAGGGCATCACCAAAATAAATCTATTAGATCGTGGAACCATCACGATATTGTGAAGATTTACGTGATGGGGGTCACGTTGTATAAACTAATGTATTTTAATGGGAAGCATCTTTCGTGATTGCAGCACGTTTCTTTCTGCCAATCGGCTGCAGCAGAGAAGCTGGATACAGCTGCATTATTATTGGTATTTTTAGCCCAATAATCGCTGTTTTTATCAACATTTATTCACCAGATCGTATCATGTTTTTTATGTATTTCTTTTAATGTTATTATTTCGGTCTATTTCGGCCAGGGAAGCTGGATGGCTTTATGTTTATTGATATTTTTTTTTTTTAACTATAACACTACATCTATCAACATTTATTTAGATGTTATCATGGTATTCATTTCTTTATTTTAATCATATTATTTTGATCTTATGACCGGTGAAATATTACAGTAAATAAGACAGAACAGTACGCTACGATATGAGCCGAGCTGGAGCGCATTCAAAGCAGGTATCCCACAATGCAACGCAGGCATTCATATCAGAGAATCTGACAACGATCAGCGGGTCTTTAACGCCAGAATCACTTCAATATCGCTTCAATGTACATACATATATATATATATATATATATATATATATATATATATATATATATATATATATATATATATATAATCAGTGGTTTTATCACCAGCAACAACACGTTGCTCAGTTTTCTTCCAGTAAATTATGCACTGTAACAGCATTTAAAAAAATCAGCTGTCAGTGTCTCTCTCTCTCTCTCTCTGTGTGTGTGTGTGTGTGTGTGTGTGTGTGTGTGTGTGTGTGTGTGTGTGTGTGTGTGTGTGTGTGTGTGTGTGTGTGTGTGTGTGTGTGTGTTGATTACTGGATAGAGAGCTGATGCTGCCAAGTTTCCTCTGATGAAGAGATAAAGAAGTAGATGATGAAGAAGAAGATGAAGTTTGATAAAAAGCTGCTGACGACAGTTGGCATGGCGATCTGACGGATAACATTTCACTGGAACTGAAGCTAACCACGCAACCAACGCCTGCCCATACATGTCAGATATTCCAGAGGTACTAAATCAACCAACACGTTCTGCTGCAGCCCTCAACAGCTGGCTGTTCATCTCTAATCCACTGCAGTCATATCTTCTTCATAGCTGTTCATCACTAATCCACTGCAGTCATATCTTCTTCATAGCTGTTCATCACTAATCCACTGCAGTCATATCTTCTTCATAGCTGTTCATCACTAATCCACTGCAGTCATATCTTCTTCCTAGCTGTTCATCACTAATCCACTGCAGTCATATCTTCTTCCTAGCTGTTCATCACTAATCCACTGCAGTCATATCTTCTTCATAGCTGTTCATCACTAATCCACTGCAGTCATATCTTCTTCCTAGCTGTTCATCTCTAATCCACTGCAGTCATATCTTCTTCATAGCTGTTCATCACTAATCCACTGCAGTCATATCTTCTTCCTAGCTGTTCATCTCTAATCCACTGCATTCATATCTTCTTCATAGCTGTTCATCACTAATCCACTGCAGTCATATCTTCTTCCTAGCTGTTCATCTCTAATCCACTGCAGTCATATCTTCTTCATAGCTGTTCATCTCTAATCTACTGCAGTCATATCTTCTTCCTAGCTGTTCATCACTAATCCACTGCAGTCATATCTTCTTCCAGCTGTTCATCACTAATCCACTGCAGTCATATCTTCTTCCTAGCTGTTCATCACTAATCCACTGCAGTCATATCTTCTTCCTAGCTGTTCATCACTAATCCACTGCAGTCATATCTTCTTCCTAGCTGTTCATCACTAATCCACTGCAGTCATATCTTCTTCCTAGCTGTTCATCACTAATCCACTGCAGTCATATCTTCTTCCTAGCTGTTCATCACTAATCCACTGCAGTCATATCTTCTTCATAGCTGTTCATCACTAATCCACTGCAGTCATATCTTCTTCCTAGCTGTTCATCTCTAATCCACTGCAGTCATATCTTCTTCATAGCTGTTCATCACTAATCCACTGCAGTCATATCTTCTTCCTAGCTGTTCATCTCTAATCCACTGCAGTCATATCTTCTTCATAGCTGTTCATCACTAATCCACTGCAGTCATATCTTCTTCCTAGCTGTTCATCTCTAATCCACTGCAGTCATATCTTCTTCATAGCTGTTCATCTCTAATCTACTGCAGTCATATCTTCTTCCTAGCTGTTCATCACTAATCCACTGCAGTCATATCTTCTTCCAGCTGTTCATCACTAATCCACTGCAGTCATATCTTCTTCCTAGCTGTTCATCACTAATCCACTGCAGTCATATCTTCTTCCTAGCTGTTCATCACTAATCCACTGCAGTCATATCTTCTTCATAGCTGTTCATCACTAATCCACTGCAGTCATATCTTCTTCATAGCTGTTCATCACTGATCCAGTGCAGTCATATCTTCTTCCTAGCTGTTCATCACTATTCCACTGCAATCATATCTTCTTCCTAGCTGCATATGTAAGAATACAGAAGAGTCTCTGGTGGTGTATCACTACATATCTAGCAGGGAGACCACCAATAACACACATTGGCTCCATCTGTCATTTTAGGGTTAACATCTGCAGCCTGTCAGGATCTAATGTTCACTTCTAACATTCTCAGTAGTAGTATTTTGACTATAACATTCTCAGTAGTAGTATTTTGACTATAACATTCTCAGTAGTAGTATTTTGACTGTAACATTCTCATTAGTAGTATTTTGACTATAACATTCTCAGTAGTAGTATTTTGACTGTAACATTCTCAGTAGTAGTATTTTGACTATAACATTAGTAGTAGTATTTTGACTGTAACATTCTCAGTAGTAGTATTTTGACTATAACATTCTCAGTAGTGGTATTTTGACTGTAACATTCTCAGTAGTAGTATTTTGACTATAACATTCTCAGTAGTAGTATTTTGACTATAACATTCTCAGTAGTAGTATTTTGACTGTAACATTCTCAATAGTAGTATTTTGACTGTAACATTCTCAGCAGTAGTATTTTGACTGTAACATTCTCAGTAGTAGTATTTTGACTGTAACATTCTCAGTAGTAGTATTTTGACTATAACATTCTCAGTAGTAGTATTTTGACTATAACATTCTCAGTAGTAGTATTTTGACTATAACATTAGTAGTAGTATTTTGACTGTAACATTCTCAGTAGTAGTATTTTGACTGTAACATTCTCAGTAGTAGTATTTTGACTATAACATTCTCAGTAGTAGTATTTTGACTGTAACATTCTCAGTAGTAGTATTTTGACTATAACATTCTCAGTAGTAGTATTTTGACTATTACATTCTCAGTAGTAGTATTTTGACTATAACATTCTCATTAGTAGTATTTTGACTCTAACATTCTCAGTAGTAGTATTTTGACTATAACATTCTCATTAGTAGTATTTTGACTGTAACATTCTCAGTAGTAGTATTTTGACTATAACACTAGTAGTAGTATTTTGACTGTAACATTCTCAGTAGTAGTATTTTGACTGTAACATTCTCAGTAGTAGTATTTTGACTGTAACATTCTCAGTAGTAGTATTTTGACTATAACATTAGTAGTAGTATTTTGACTATAACATTCTCAGTAGTAGTATTTTGACTGTAACATTCTCAGTAGTAGTATTTTTACTATAACATTCTCAGTAGTAGTATTTTGACTGTAACATTCTCAGTAGTAGTATTTTGACTATAACATTCTCAGTAGTAGTATTTTGACTATAACATTAGTAGTAGTATTTTGACTGTAACATTCTCAGTAGTAGTATTTTGACTATAACATTAGTAGTAGTATTTTGACTGTAACATTCTCAGTAGTAGTATTTTGACTGTAACATTCTCAGTAGTAGTATTTTGACTGTAACATTCTCAGTAGTAGTATTTTGACTGTAACATTCTCAGTAGTAGTATTTTGACTGTAACATTCTCAGTAGTAGTATTTTGACTGTAACATTCTCAGTAGTAGTATTTTGAGCTGAAAGCTGCTCCTCTCTGAATAGTTACTTTAGAGTTTCCTACAGGCCTAAGGCTGCTGCATGTCATGGTGAGTGTTGATTGGCTGATACACGTCTAACATCTACCAACCAGATAGTGTTGTGGGCGGGACATGAAGTGAGACTCAGTGGTGGAACTGCTGCTTGTTGTTGGCGTTGGATCTTCTTTTTGGGTTTTGATATTTACATTTAATGTTATTTTATTCAGCTCTTTGGTCAGATTAATGTGTGTTTAAATGTGCTCTAGAAATAAACTTTACTTACTGAAAGTTAACATAAGAAACATTTTACAGACAGAGAGATATGTTGCTTATAATAATTAATCAGAAATCACAAGTTGTATTGTTTATGAATAATGTTTATTATACAGACGATAGATTATAGCTACAGACCAAGATATAATAACACGTTTGTTGGTTTTAGACTTGTGTAAAAGACATTGATTACTGGATAGAGAGCTGATGCTGCAACGTTTCCTCTGATGATGAGATAAAGGAGTCATGTTTGATAAAAAGCTGCTGATGACGGTTGGCATGGCGATCTGACAGATAACATTTTACTGGAACAGAAACTAAAGTTACAGCACTTCATTACAACCTAATTACATTGTGGAGCCACATACATTTGTAAAATAAATCTAAACATTGTCCTCAGGCTTTGGTGTACCCATGTAAAGCATCTGCACAAGCAAAATATAAAGAATGCACTGCGTTACCTAGGCTACATGTACTACATCAATATCCCATTGTACACTATCAGTGCTTGCTAGGAAGCAAGGCACGCCAACCCGTTCTCTCAACTCGTAAAATACGGACGTTTGGACAGTGGCTGTCATCGTCTGAAGACGGAAACGGCGCCCTTCAGCGTGTTTGTAGAACGTACCGTGGAGAGCAGCAGCTACACGGGGTTTAGCGAGTAGTATGTAGGGAGGTTGGTCGGGGGGGTGGATGGGTCAGACGCAGGACTTTCACCCAGGAGACCGGGGATCGTGTCCCACGTGTGTCTTCAACCGTCCCGTTCTTCCCGCATGTCATGGAAGCGTAAGTCCACCCACAACCTTTTCCTCAACATAACAGCGTCAAAAGGGACGCCAATAGTCCCGACCAAGTGCGTTTAGATAAAGCGTGTTATATGACGCTAAAGGAGACTTTTAGCGTCAATAACGACGACAAAGACACCTGACCAAGCGTCCGTATTTTACCAGATGGGAGTGAGAATCTGTTGGCCATGCCAGACAGAATGTTAACACACATGGAGCGACAACTAATTAACGTTCGGGAATACTCGCTTAACATACGCTGATGTCTCACACATATACCGAAACTATACCTAGATTAAACATACACACGAGATACAGAGTAATATTACTTCCAATGCATGTTGAAGTAAACAGTTTCATCCATGCATGCTCGATAAAACAGTACATCAAAAGCTTGGACGTGGCTAGCAGAGTTTACGGCTAGCCACGTGAATTTCAGTATGCAGAAACTCACGGTCAAAAAGAAACATTAACAAACTTTATGTCAAAACATGCAAAATTCAGTACGATCGTTACAGTGCATGGAAATAATATGACACGAGATACATCGAAGTTATCAACTTAAACATCAATTTACTTTTAGAAAACTGATATACCGTGGAGTACTTTGTACACTGAACCTACCAGATCAAAAGCATACAGCTTCTCTGATCAGGTAGGGAAGTAACGCGAGACTACACGCAGCAGATCTGCAGTTCACCATATGGCCGAGGGTGGCTCCATTCACAACTATTAAACAAGGCTGGTCATTTTGGCGAAAATATATAACAATACACTATATTTTAACAAAAGCAAGTCACTTCTTGTTAGATTTTATTTGATAATTGCAGTGGTGGAATAGCCTAGAAATCTAGACGCAGCCGCTAGGGTCAGTCTAGGCAGTTTCCGATGGCTTGCGAGCTGGAAAACCCAAATTTTGGGGGGGCCAATCACATCGTGTATAGAGTTGGTGGGCGGGGCTTATGCCTGCTGCTGCTGCTGGCGAACAGCGGTCTTCTGGAAGACTTGGAGTTAAGCTTTTCTTTGAGAAAAGAACAAAGAACGGCACTGAAGTCATTCTTAAAAAAGGAAGATGTGTTTGGAGTATAAAGTTTAATTTATCAACTAGCTCCGCCCCCTTCTTCATTGCTCTGCCTGGTTGTAGCGCTATCCTATTGCGTGCAGAGAGAGTTTGAAAGACAACTGTTTATC
Organism: Gymnocephalus cernua; assembly: GCA_023631565.1. Taxonomy (NCBI): domain Eukaryota; kingdom Metazoa; phylum Chordata; class Actinopteri; order Perciformes; family Percidae; genus Gymnocephalus; species Gymnocephalus cernua. Next base: position 43,955,291 of record CM042426.1, on the reverse strand, counting down.
CCGGCCCTCGGATTGAGCCCTGCCAATGGGGAGTTTCCAGACCCAACATAGTTTGAGATTGGGGGTGTAGTTTGAGTGAGAGGTTTCTAAAGTCATGTTAGACCTACATGTAAACATTTAGTGTGGAAGCAGTTGTAAAAAACTGTGATATGCAACCACACTGTATACTACTGACTTACTGTGTACTTGTACTTCAGAGGAGAACATAGTACTACAGACACACACACACACATACACAGAGACACAAAGATACACACACAGAGACACACTCACACACCCCCCCCCCCCCTCCTCTGTGTGTATGAAGATCCGTCAGCCTCTGTGGTTTTAGCCTCGTGTAAAGGACAGATTACTGATAGAGAGCTGATGCTGCAACGTTTCCTCTGATGATGAGATAAAGAAGTCATGTTTGATAACATAACAGCTGCTGATGACGGTTGTCATGGTGATCTGATGATGGTTGTCATGGTGATCTGATGACGGTTGGCGTAGAGCGTATATATGAGCTGAGTGGTGTTAGTGTTTGTCGACCTCGAAGCAGAATGGCTGCAGTCACAGAGCTCTCCTTCCTGCTGTTTGCTCTCATCAACTACATCCATGCACAAGAACGGATCGTCATCCGAGAGGAAGGAGACTCTTACACCTTCAACCTCTCCGAGAAAACCAACTCCTGCCTGATCTCCAGATATGTTGGTGAGGAGAAGCTTGTCCTGTGGAACACCTCTGACCTCTGGTCCAACAGCTCTGACCTCTGGTCCAACAAGTCCTCAGTACCTGATGATCTGAAACGACGACTTATCAGCACGGTGAATCCTTCTTCTTACACCATCCTCCACCTGACCCATTCAGACTCTGGCCCGTACCGAGAGGAGTGTTGGACTGAGGGCAACGTGACGCATGACAACAACTTCACTATCACTGTTTGTACTTCAATAGATCGGAGAGGGAGAGATATCAGAGTGAGTCTTGGAGAAACGGTGGACCTGCCATGTTGGAGAGCAGCTGATAATATGGTTGTCCAGTGGCTGAAACGAGACTTTAGATATGAGCAAGAAACATGGAGCAGAGTTTTTGGGGACAATACGACATCAGTGATGGACAATGTTAGAGGAAGATACCAAGTGGTGACAAACACATCAGCTCTTCGTGTTTCCAACATCACAGGAACAGACTTTACAGACTACAACTGTCTGGTGATGAACCAACAGCAGTGTGTTAGCAGTTACACTGTATGGTTGAGACTACAGATGTATGATGTAATCTACCACTCAGTGGGAGAGACCGCTGTGTTGCCGTGCACTATCACTGACTCCACTGATGAACAGCCCCCACGTTGGTCTAATTTGTTCCCTCGCCTAGAACTACACAACCAGACTGATCCTTCAGTAGACCAGAACTACTCGCTGGTGTTTTCATCTCTAATGTTAAATCACTCAGGTCTGTACTCCTGTGAAGCCTCTATGAGAGAGCAACAGTATATGCTGGTGGTGTGTCCCAAATTTGGCCCCCCTGCTGCAGAGCTCTTCTCAGAGGGAGAAGAAGTCACTCTCAGATGCAGAGACTGGAGAGAGGGTAAGAACCATGTTTGGTTTATCAAGTCACAGCGAACAGAGGGAAGAATCTTTAGTGTAACGCCTGATCAGAGAATGAGCAGAGTGAGCTGGGACTATGATAAAGGTATCCTGGTTATCTCTAATATCTCAGTGGGAGATGCAGGGGAGTACTGGTGTGCAGTTTCTAACCTAGATGTTGACTATCAGTGTGAGTCAACAGAGAGAAGTGTGTTAGTGTACATGGAGCCCTTTGGGATCTACTCCACCTTCTTCAAAGTGCGATGCTCAGTGCTCAGTGTCCTGCTGCTGATGCTCTGTGCTGCTGTAGTCGCTGTGAACCTGAGGACACGGAGAGGAGCGCAGCTTTAATATGCACATATGATCATTTCATCATTGGCTTTAATACAGCCCGCTATACACTGGATTTAACACAAGGGACGGGACACATTCATGCAGAGAAAACATTTAAACTACAACACAAAAGACAGAAACAGGAAACAGAAATTATGTGAAATAAGACATAAATACCCAATATTACGTTGGTGTAATAGTTTAACAATTATATAAATAACAATTCTCTTTTTAATGTTACTGTCACCTAAGAGTTTATTGTCTTTAATGCATTTATAATACTTGTATCTTGCAATGTTGTCAGTGTTATAAACATGTTATTATATCTTGGTCTGTATCTATAATCTATTGTCTGCTTAATAAACATTATTCATAAACAATACAACTTGTGGTTTCTGATTAATTATTATAAGCAGCATATCTCTCAGTCTGTAACATGTTTCTTCTGTTAACTTTCAGTAAGTAAAGTTGATTTCTAGAGCACATTTAAACACACAAACCAGACCAAAGAGCTGAATAAATGAACATTAAAATGTAAATATCAAAACCCAAAAAGAAGATTCCAACGCCAACAACAAGCAGCAGAATGATGACATGATGAGAACAGACTGAGAGATTAGAGAGTTATAATGGGTCTTTATCCAGATATAACAACAGAAATGGAGGGAGACCATCTGATATGTGAAGGCAGCAGCTTCCACCGTCATGGAGCAGCAGCTGGAAAGGCTCGTTCCCATATTAGAAAGGCTCGGTCCCATATTAGAAAGGCTCTGTCCCATATTAGAAAGGCTCAGTCCCATATTAGAAAGGCTCGGTCCCATATTAGAAAAGCTCGGTCCCATATTAGAAAGGCTCGGTCCCATATTAGAAAGGCTCGGTCCCATATTAGAAAGGCTCGACCCCATATTAGAAAGGCTCGGTCCCATATTAGAAAGGCTCGGTCCCATATTAGAAAGACTCTGCCCCATATTAGAAAGGCTCGGCCCCATATTAGAAAGGCTCGGTCCCATATTAGAAAGGCTCTGTCCCATATATGGCAGTTTTCAGATGATCTGTATCTGTGTTTTATTATAAAGTTAATGAAATAAAAGGTGTTCTACTTTGTCTCAGCTCCAGCTCTGAGTCTCTCCCTCTGCTCCCGTCTCACTCACCACTGAGTCTCACTTCATGTCCCGCCCCCACAACACTCTCTGGTTGGCTAGATGTGAGACGAGTATCAGCCAATCAACACTCACCACTGAGTCTCACTTCATGTCCCGCCCAGAATGACAGAGAAGACAAAGTGGCGACACTCTGTCAGTAACCGATCCGTTCTGCGCATGTGCATAATTGCGTAGTAGAAAACCTGTGTGATTTGTACCACGCATGCGTTAAAAAACACTTGACGGCAACTTGCAGCATATTTTTCCTTTTTTTATAAAGATATTTAAATTAAGACTTGTTGTCACAGATCCAAAACCGCTAGCAACGTCATTGTTGTGTTGTTTATGTTGATAGTTTTACTGGTAATACTTTGTCTTGACCATAGACCATTAATTAATTATTAATATACCTGTCTATGGTGTTGACTAATAACACAACGAAGTGTAAACGTACGAAAGTGTCCTTTCAAAGGCGAGACGACAGCTCTTCCAGCCACCACTGCTGTATACCACTATAGTAGCTACATGCTAACGGCAGTAAACATGTCATCTTGGCGGCCATTGTTGTTAAATTCTCCCCAATTCTGGGTCTCATTCCTGCTGAAACATGTCCGATTGGGTCGTGTTTGGTTCAGAAGCCTTTATCTGAGATTTCTGACGTTAGAAAGTGCTGCTTCGTTCCACTACAATCTAACGTTAGCATACTACCAGTGGCTAACTATTATGTAGCATGCTAATGCAACATAGCTAGCTGTAATCTTGGCCAATGCTGGTAATTTCTCCCAAATTCTGGTTACTTTAGTGCTGGGACATGTCCGGTTGTGTAGTATTTGGTTTAGAAGCCTTTATTGGTGATTGTTCGCAGTAGCAGCGGAGTATATAGCAGGACTTTACCGTGAAAAATCACAGCCAAGATTACAGCTATGTTGCGTTAGCATGCAGCTACATAATAGTTAGCTATAGGAGCATGCTGGGCTCTCAGATATCTCATTTGTAGCCCTGTTTTACCTTATATTTTTATAAAAGTACAAACACATGAAGTGAGAGGTGTATACACATGATTACACTTTATTTAAAGCATGATTAACCTGAAGCATGACGGAGCAAGGCTCCTAGCTCAGGCTAGCTACCGTTAGCAAATTACCTTCAAAGTTGCAAAGAAATGAAGAAACGTAAGTCTTTGTTTAATTTGCTATGTGGTGTCGTACTGGATGCCCGGACAACCCTCCGTATATCATTAACAGATACTTTAGACAACCCTCCGTATATCATTAACAGATACTTTAGACAACCCTCCGTATATCATTAACAGATACTTTAGGCAACTCCAGAAAACAACTTGTACTGTCAATGTCTAATGTTGTCTTCCAGCAACCGGCGGAATGTCCAAAACATAACTACTCGGTAATCGCGCAAGCGTAGAACCGATCAATAGTGTCGTAAAACACGTTGAGCTTCTGCGCATGCGCAGACTCATGCACATGCGCAGAACGGATCGGGCAGGTGGAACGGATCGGGCAGGTGGAACGGATCGGGTACTGACACACTCCCATTGGACTCCATTGTACGCTTTTTGCCGCCTACTTCCGGGGGTATGCAGTCTTGCATAGTTCCAAACAATCCATTCACGGCGTCGGACTCCATTCATTTCCATTGCTGGCTGTCGAGTAACTTCTGAGGTAAGTTGATTAAATAGCTACCTCTTTTGAATTGTGAACTGTCTGTATTTTATCAGAGGCCCTTTATGATGCATATACTGATCTTTATTTGTATGTGCACAGCGTAATTATATATATTTGTTATCTTGGTAGCCGTTCGATTGCCTGCTAGTTTGTTAGCTCGTTTGCTAGTTTGTTAGCTTGACTTCACCAGCTGTAAAGGTATCTCCAGGGGTAAGTTGATTAAATAGCTACCTCTTTTGAATTGTCAACTCTCTATATTTTATCAGAGGCCCTTTATGATGCATATACCGATCTTTATTTGTATGTGCACGGCGTTATTAGCTATATACGACCAATTGCCTGCTAGTTTGTTAGCTCGACTTCGCCAGCTGTGAAGGTATCACTACACCAACAATTACGAAGTTCAGTAGTGAATCTATAACAACTTTTATTTAGTTAGTTATTGATGTTGGATTACTAGGATCATTACGGTTGATTAAGGACGGATTTTATTTAGGTTATATCTGCTGAACCTGACGGTGTTAGCTAGTCAGCTGAGTACTGCAAGCTAGTAGAAATAAGGTTGTGTTTGTTTAATTATACCATTGAAAGGGCTGCTGGATTACATGTATGAATACAAATTATTCCACACAAAAATATCAGTAAGTGATGTAAGACAATGACATATGTTTAAATTTGAAAAAGTATTAAGGCAAATTTCACAGTTTTTTTCACTGTTGATTTAACTTTTTTTAAGTTAAATAATTGCAACGTATTTCCAGAAGTCAATGAGTAATCATTAAATTATTATGATTTCAATATTGATCGAAAAAATTATGATCATATTTCTTTCCGTATTCGAGCAGCCCTAGCTGGTGCTGGCAACGACTGCTGGTGGCAACTGCTGGTAGTGGCTGCTGGTGGCAACTGCTGTCTGCGGCTGCTGGCTGTGGCTGCTGATGGCGACTGCTGGTGGTGACTGCTGGTAGTGGCTGCTGGTGGCGACTGCTGGTAGAGGCTGCTGGTGGCGACTGCTGGTAGTGGCTGCTGGTGGCAACTGCTGGTAGTGGCTGCTGGTGGCGACTGCTGGTAGTGGCTGCTGGTGGCGACTGCTGGTAGAGGCTGCTGGTGGCGACTGCTGGTAGTGGCTGCTGGTGGCGACTGCTGGTAGTGGCTGCTGGTGGCGACTGCTGGCTGCTGAAAGAAGAGGTAACTGGAGGCTGCAGACGGTGTGCCGGGAATGGAGAGGCCAAATACATCCATGGCAACCAGTAAGATGTTTGGCACTGGCCTAAATGTTATGACCTTAGGTGAGGAGGTCTACTGTGTTGCAATTGGCTTCTTAGTCCAACTCTTGCTACCAAGGTACCCCCAAAGCCCGTCTAGGGAAAGCCGTTCCACTCCCCATTCAGCCCCATTGTACCTACTTTGGTTGCAGTTCCACCAGAGTTCCACTGGGGGTGATCGCAGGCGAGTGCTAAATGAATGGGACTCTATGGAGCTAGACGGCTAAATTAATGCGACCCTATGGAGCTAGACGGCTAAATTTGTCTCTTTCGCCTGATTGTCGTTGAGAAATCTCAGATTTGATTGTAGTTTTTGCAAGTTCAACATGGATTATAGGTCGAAAGTTGAATGAACGAGTACTTATGCCCTTGCGATTTCTTACAGGTTGAGTCGTTGTTACCCATACCACGCTAGCATTCTGCTAATGAATGCTGATTGGTCAGTGAAGGACTGATTACGATCGGAGATCCCGCTTGACGGCATCTGAAGCAGAGCCAGAATGTCAGAGTGAATATTTCGGCGTGGTCGTTAAGACATTAGCAAACCTCTTTCTAGCATGTCTATTGACAGGGAGAGTCTAACCTGTCAGCTGTGTTGTCGATGCCTCGAGAGAGAGAACAGGAAGTGACTCAGAGCTCGCCATAAAGCAGTATCTCTGGCCGTATATGTGTATGACGTCGTTGACATTTTAAAAGGCTTTTTAGAACAAAAAAGCGACTTAAAAATCTAGCACCCAGCAGTATGTATTTTGTTTGCCTCCCCTTTTGAATGCAACATTCAAATTACTAGACAAAAAATCATATCCTGAGAAAAGGTTTTTAGGGGTACAGCTCCATAGAGTCCCATTCATTCTGCACTGGCCTGTGAGCGCCATCTAGTGGAACGCAGAACCAGGAAGTAACGAGGGAGTGGAACTTCTTCCTATATTAGAAATTCTTTGGTACCCCTTATCACGGTTGTTTACCTTCCTCTCAGCCATGATGCACTTTAATTGAATCCTTAACCCCAGCCTAATATATGTGGAGGATTTTTTTTGTTTATTAATCACTTATACTATTCCCCCCAGGGCTGTGCTGTCTGGAGCTTTGTGCTCCTGGTAGGGTCTCCCATGGCAAAGTGGTCTCAGGTGAGGGGCCAGACGAAGAATGGTTCAAAAAACCCTATGAAAAAAAGAGGAAGGGATAGAGAGACCCTGCCCGGAGGGAGCCCAGGGCCCCCGTCTGGAGCCAGGCCCAGAGGGAGGGCTCATCAGCGAGCGTCGGGTGGCCGGGTTTGCCACGGAGCCCGGCCGGGCACAGCCCGAAAAAGCTACGTGGCACCTATCTCTCCAGCCCATGGGCCCACCACCTGTGGGAGGAACCGCTGGGGTCGGGTGCATGGTAAATTGGGAACGTCTGGAGGAAGCCCCTGTCCGACACAACTTCAACTCACACCTCCGGCGGAACTTTTCGTGCATCCCTGTGGAGGCTGGGGGCATTGAACCTGAGTGGACAATGTTCAGTTTCCATTGCTGAAGCTGCGGCAGGGAGCTGTGGTCTTAGGGTCTTAGGTGCCTCAAGGGGCGGTAACCCATGAACACCGTGGTGGACACCGGTGGTCAGGGAAGCCGTCCGACTGAAGAAGGAGTCTTTCCGGGATATGTTATCCCAGAGGACTCCGGAGGCAGTTGCAAGGTACCGAAGGGCCCGAAGGACTGCAGCCTCTGCCGTGAAAGAGGCAAAGCAGCGGGTGTGGGAGAAGTTCGGAGAAGTCATGGAGAAGGACTTTCGGTCGGCACCAAGGCGCTTCTGGAAAACCGTCCGCCACCTCAGAAGGGGGAAGCGGGGAACCATCCAAGCTGTGTACAGTAAGGATGGGACGTTGTTGACCTCAACTGAGGAGGTAATAGGGCGGTGGAATCATAGACACCATACCAGATGACTGTTTTGTCCCCATGTGTTTTTTCCATAGTTTTTGAATGATGATTTTCTTGGTGTGCCAATGCTAGTGCTTTTGTTTAAAGTTCTCTTAATGGTAACAATGAACATTACATTGTCATTAAAAGCTCACATTCATACAGCCTACAGAAGTGATAATGCAGACAATTAAAGGAGAACTCCGGGCAATTTTTACATTAATCGTGATCGCTATACGTATGTGAGTACTGTCGATAGCAAAAAAAACAAAAAAACGAGCCAAATCAGTGGTAGCAACACAGAGCTGCTGCTGCTAATGCCGAGAGCTCCCACTTAGCTAAATCGGCAGTTTTAGGGGCATTACATAAAGTGCCTTTGTGTTTCTTAACAGACACAAAATGCAATTAAAATGTCTGTGCAACATGAACATGACCCTTGCATGACAACAAGATGCATTTTCTACTCAGACATTGTTTACATTCACCTACCCTATTAGCTGCTAGCTGCCGTCTGAGATGAGTTATGTTATGCCCCCAAATTGCTGTTTTAGCTAACTGGGAGCTCTTGGCATTAGCTGCAGCAGCTCTGTGTTGCCCAGAGTTCTCCTTTAACTCCTATTATTAATACATAGGATATCACAGTAAGACAAAAGGGAAAATATATTTTACTTTCTGAACATGTAAGTGCTAGAAAATGTTTACTCTTACTGTGGAAAATTAAAATTGACCATGTTGTTTCTCATCTTAGATATGCAAGTGACATGATGTTGCAACCAATGACTGATGACACAAGAGTTGTGGTGGAATGCAGTAAGACAAACATCAAGTTACCCAACACTTGCCAATATAGCACTCTTTGCTTTATGCCCTTTTCATGGCCCTCAAGTAGAGTCCTCGTTTAGTATGATGGCCAACATCATGCAGGCCAAAAAAACAAGCCTGAATGTGGAGACCTATGAGGCATATGAAGTTGTAAAGTACCAGCTGAAGGCCATGCAGGTCTCAGCAATTCACCACTACTCCAGACCGTCAAAGGACAGCCCCATCAACCCACCACTTGTACGGAATGTCAAACTCTCAAGCCGGAGGTACACGGCAGAGAATAAACGGAGGGCAGAACTTAATGCTCCCAATCCAGCCAGAAAGAAGGCAGCCAAAGACTCAATAATGGCAGCAGCTTTCAATGCCAGAAAGACTTTTCAAAAGAAGCGACAGCAGGCATTGAAAAATCTTGCTGCCAAGATACAGAAATGTTTTGCACACTGTCACAAGATTTGTTGTCTAAACTGTTGAAGCAGTTGTAGAAGGAAAGCAGTCCAATACTTTCTGTAAAGAGGACTAAAATATGAAGAACATGAGACGTGGTTTTAAATTGGCATTGTTGTACTTTTTTCAAACTCTGTCTTCCTGGAAGTAGAATACACAGCGTTTCCCATTTCAAATGCTGTTAATGTAAATATTTCACTAGTTGTTCACTAGTTGGGATTGAGTCCTTTCTCCTTTCAGACTGTTAGTCACTCAACTCCCAGCACCAACCATTGTGCTTTAACTGTAATGCACACAGTCCTGTTTCAGCTGACCTTCCTATCTACAACCCTTTGTTAGTGTACACTGTAGATTGAAATATGTTGTTGCAATGAAATACAGGTTTTCCCAGGAAAACTAATAACTTTAACTCAAACTGTCGATTTTGAGCCCAAATTGTATTCCAACTGTATTTGAAATTATATATATTATATATTCATTTTATATATATATATATATATATATATATATATTTATATATATATATTTATATATATATATATTTATATATATATATATATATATATATATATATATATATATATATATATATATTTTAGTGTGTGTGTATAGGTATATATGTCGCCTCGTCATGGTAGGTGTGCCGTATATTTTCCTGCTTTTTTGTCCCTTGCCAATAACACACACAGACACACAAACACACACACACACACACACACACACACACACTCGCACACATACACACACATAGACACACACACACACACACATACAGACAGACACACGGCAGGGGTGCTCTCTGTCAGGGATGCTCTATTCCCTCGCTATTGAGCCTCTGATCAATAAGCTCAGGAAGGAACTTTTAGGTGTTTATTTTCCTGGGTGGGATTCAGCTGTTAAAATATCAGCTTATGCAGATGATGTCATGGTTGTTTTAAACAAACAAGCAGATATCGACACTTTGGTAGGGAATGTAAGTATTTTTAATCATATCTCGTCTGCTAAAGTTAACTGGGCTAAGAGTGAAGCTGGTGGGAGATATGCTACAGAACAATCTCAATGTATAATATCATGTATTTAAGTGTATATGTATGTACGTATTTGTTGGCCTGTTGAAAAGAGATTATTTTTGTAGATAACGAGATGGAACATTGATAAAATGAAGTTCCTTTAAAAATCAAAATCTCTCTTTCTCTCTCTCTCCCTCTTTCTGTGTCTCTCTCTCTCTGTGTCTCTGTCTTTCTCTCATTTTCTCTCTCTCTCTCTCTCTCTGAGTGAGAGCGTGTGTGAGTGGGCTGCAGTGTTTTTGTAGTTTTTCTTACTTTTCTTAGTTTAGTTTAGTTTAATGGTATAGGTCACTTTATATTTAATTTGTAGTACTTTTTGTTGGTTAATTTGGGTTATTGGGTTTCCAACATCTCCAACCTGGCCTGGGAACGCCTCGGGATCCCCCCAGTCAGAGCTGGTTAATGTGGCTCGGGAAAGGGAAGTTTGGGGTTCCCTGCTGGAGCTGCTCCCCCCGCGACCCGACCACGGATAAGCGGACGACGATGGATGGATGGATGGATGGAATTTGGGTTATTGGGTTTTTGGGTTAGTGGGTTTTGCCATGATGAATGGAGAGGGGTTCACATGGCATCAAGATCAGCCCTAGTTTTCCGTGTAGCGTGGAGGACATTAGACTAGCTGTGGGGGAAAAGGTCGGGCACGGTGGTATTAGATCGGCCGCTCGGATGAACGGCGCCGTGGTCATCTTCCTGGACCGGGTGGACAAGGTGAACCAAGTCATCGAGGCAGGCCTCACCGTGTGTGAAATGTTTGTACAGGTGCTGCCGCTGACAACCAGCGACGAAGGTGATCCTGTCTAACGTCCCACCTTTCATCTCTGATGGGTTTCTCAGCAGAGAGTTGTCCAGACACGGGAAAATAGTTTCTCCCGTCAAAAAGATCTTGTCTGGATGTAAATCTCCGTTACTGAAGCACGTTGTGTCTCACCGGAGACAGCTGTTCATGATACTGAATCATCGGAATGAGGAGCTGAACCTCCGCTTCCATGTGAAAGTAGATGATTACGAATACCTGATTTTCGCAACGTCATCAGAGATGAAATGCTTGGGTTGTGGTGAGGTAGGCCACATGGTGAGTGCCTGCCCGAGACGAGGCGATGTGGGGGGGGGGGGGCTGACGGTGCCGAGGCTGTTTTTTTTTTTTTTTATCTCTCCTCACTTTTATTATTATGAGTAATTTTAAAATCTCCACTCTGAATATTAATGGAGGCAGAGATGTGAAGAAGAGGGCGTGTCTCTTTGAGTTTTTAAAGCTTAAAGGCATAAATATTGCAATGTTACAGGAAACGCACAGCGACACTTTAAACGGGACAGACTGGAGGAGGGAATGGGATGGGGGGGGTGGTTTTAAGTCATTTTAGCAGCATCAGCGGAGGAGTAGCACTCCTCTTCGCTAAAAACTTTCTACCAAAGTCCCACACTGTAGAAGAACGAGTACAGGGCAGACTTTTTGTTGTCAGAGCAAAGTATGAGGTTTTTAATCTGGTTTTTATAAATATATACGCTCCAAACTCAGACCTGATAGAGTTCTGGCTTTAGATGAGCTCAGTAAGGTTTTAAGTGAGTGTGAACCAGAGGAGTTTTTATTGTAACTGTACACATGATGGTGACCTAGACAGGAACCACAGAGAACCACATGCTGCTTCTAAAAGAGCCGCGCAGCAGCTGATGCAGAACCACCCCCCCCCCCCCCGGCCTCTTTTAGGCAACGTGTCTCTTTGTGGTATTTCTGCGTCTGTTTTTCACATCACTGTGGACTGTTTTTATCTCCATATATTTGTCTAAAACGTTGGCAAAGCTAGAGCAGATAATACATAAATAACTAAGCAGATTTTATTTTATTTACCGTATACACACACACACACGCACACACACACACACACACACACACACACACCCTCTTAGATAAACTCAGGTGATTTCCTGTAAGTGAAGAGGGGGAGGAGCGGAGCAGATCAGCTACATGAGAACAGGAAGTTGAGACTCCATTTCAGTTCAGTTCAGTTCAGTTTATTCTTTGTATGCAGTAGAAAGACATGACATGAAGAATATACAACACAAACCACACAACAATTACCAGAAGTGAGAAGAGAAGAGAGCAGGAGGAGGAAACTGAAGGCTGAGGCAGGGTGAGTGGTCATCAACATTTATTATTCTACTGTCAAAGTCTCTGAGTCTGTTTTCTCCCTGTGGACTGTAGAGGAAAGAAATGTTACAATCAACTCAACACTTTGATTCATCTGGACACAAAGTGCTGATTGGCTGAATAATTCATATATAATAATACACATTAAACCTGCTGTAGACCCAGAAAACACACATTTAAAGATAACTGACGGAGTTCTGGATGGTTTCATTTAGGCTAACTGTATACTATGTGAGTGTGTGTGTGTGTGTGTGTGAGTGTGAGTGTGAGTGTGTGTGTGTGTGTGTGTGTGTGTGTGTGTGTGAGTGTGAGTGTGAGTGTGAGTGTGTGTGTGTGTGTGTGTGTGTGTGTGTGTGTGTGTGTGTGCGTGTGTGTGTGTTTGTTTTAAAAAGGAAAAATAGGCTGTATGGTTTTGTGCAGGGTGTGCAATATTAATATATTAATCCTACATCCTAGTAATTGCTACTACATGTAAATATGAAACTAGACTTTAGACCCCTCCCTCGTAGAACCGCCCTGAAGCCGGGGGCCCCTTTGAATGACAGCGCTTGGGAAGGAAGAGACTGACTTGAGATCAGAAAATGGAGGAAGAGGACGGAGCAGAGTCTGTAGTATCTGGCTGTCAGTCTATGAAGAGTGACCGGTCCAGAGAGGATCCTCTGGACTTCAGTACTGAACCTGGACCCTCAGACACTAAGTAAGAGGACTGATACCAACTCATTCATATCACTCATTTTCAGATTCCTCTGCTGATAATAATAATAATAAACATAAAAAGCTGGAGAGACACACAGACACACACACAGGCACGCACGCACGTACGCACACACGTACGCACACACGCGCGGTATCATATAAGCTAGGCTACTCTCACTTACCAGGTAACAGTAGGCTAACGTTGGTGGCAGCTGCAGTATCACCCGACGTGGCAGCAGCTTCAGGGACAGACTTCAGAAAACACTGACGTAGTGTTATTTAGGTCTGTTTAGTAACGTTTCATATCTCGTTACTTATAAAACTTAGTTCAAACTCTAGGTAACTAACTAGTTGCGAGAAAGGAAAGACCGCGCAAAGAATGCAACTTGTTGTTGCTTAGTAACGTTAAGTGACCTCACGTCAGATCCAGGCTACGGAAATCCCGAAGGTCCAAATGTCAGAGCTTCCCAACACAGACGGGGTGAATTTATGAATGAAAATGAGAACGTTCTGTCACAAACTATGTTGTTACGTATCATCGCGCTTTTGTAAGTGGGTAAGTAACGAGACACTTTTGTAAAATGTAAGGAGTAGAAAGTACCGGTATTTGTGTTAAAAATGTAAGGAGTAAAAGTAAAAAGTCGGCACAAAAATAAATAGTAAATTAAAAATACCTGAAAAATCTACTTAAGTACAGTAACGAAGTATTTGTACTTCGTTACTTCCCATCTCTGGCCTGACATCACTCCATTTGTGCATGTGTATTTCTGGCCAGTGTGTTTTAACAGAGTGTACATTGTAATTTCACCACTGGGGATCAATGAAGAGTATAAATTATGACTTACTAAATTCACAGAGAGAAGAGGAGTGATGTCTCTGAGGAGGAGCTGCTGTCCAGAACCAGAACCAGAACCAGAGCTGGACTGCAGACAGCCAGTAAGAGCAGCTCTGAAAACAGTGAGTCTGTCCATCTGTCTGCTGATGTCTTCATGTCTCAAACACGACTGTTGTGTCATACAGCACCAACATTTACCATCATTATAAATGTCATTACATTTTAATTCTACCTGACATTTAACTGAATGATGTTTCTGCTCCAGTGAAGAAATCTGCTCTGTATCACTTCTCCTGTGTTCCTGTCTTTACTTTATATATCAGCTTTATTTGACTGTTGACTGAATGTTGTAGTCATGCTTTGTTAACTTACTGCTGATGTAAACTAACATTTCCTGGTGCTGCTTCTCTCAGGCTCCGTCTCCACGGCTACGTTGTAGTTTTCAAGCTTCAAGTTTAGAGCCCAAAGTGATCTCGGTGCACCGAGTGTTTTTATCTCCAGTAGAAGAACTAATCTCTGTTTAAACTAACACGCCCAAAAACCTCATATCTCATCAACATCCTGGTATACTGGACATAAACAGGAGGGGGAATGAGAGGGGGAAACACCAGAGCAGGGGGAATGAGAGGGGGAAACACCAGAGCAGGGGGAATGAGAGGGGGAAACACCAGAGCAGGGGGAATGAGAGGGGGAAACACCAGAGCAGGGGGAATGAGAGGGGGAAACACCAGAGCAGGGGGAATGAGAGGGGGGGACACCAGAGCAGGGGGAATGAGAGGGGGAGACACCAGAGCAGGGGGAATGAGAGGGGGAAACACCAGAGCAGGGGGAATGAGAGGGGGAAACACCAGAGCAGGGGGAATGAGTGGGGGAAACACCAGAGCAGGGGGAATGAGAGGGGGAAACACCAGAGCAGGGGGAATGAGAGGGGGGGGGACCAGAGCAGGGGGAATGAGAGGGGGAGACACCAGAGCAGGGGGAATGAGAGGGGGAAACACCAGAGCAGGGGGAATGAGAGGGGGAGACACCAGAGCAGGGGGAATGAGAGGGGGAGACACCAGAGCAGGGGGAATGAGAGGGGGAAACGTAGCAGAAGATATTCCTTTTTAAACAAAAAAGTATCAATGTAAATGTAGTCTTAAAGGTTTCAACAGCAAACCAGCAGGAGGCTTTTATTGTGAAGGAGTAAATGAAGTGTATTTGTCAGCGAGATTCACAGTTCTTTGTTCTTGGTGCGATTCAATAAAAACAGGAGCTGCTGATGCTCTGCTTCCTCTGCTGTCAATCAAACATGTTCACTGACACACAGTCAGAGGCTCAGAGACAAAGGAGCAATTCTGAGAAGAAAAACACAATTAAAACAACTACATGTATAATCATGATTTATTTTTTTACTTTAAGAAGTGATGATTACTTTATAACCTTTACTACTTGGTTTATATATTGATAATAAAAACTATCACCAGATTGTAAACTTTTCTTCTTATTTTGGTCTTTCACCTTTGTCCTTTTTTCTAGAGATCGGTGGTCAGCATAAACATGAACATAAGATCAGAGTGAAGAAGACATATGAACGTGTGACTGAAGGAGCTGATCAAACAGGAAGTGGAACCCTCCTCAACAGGATCTTCACTGCGGTCTACATCACAGACGAACTGAGTGAAGAAGTTAATACCCAACATGAGGTGAGGCAGCTCGAGACAGCTTCCAAGATGAAGACCCTCCATGACTCTCCAATCAAGTGCAGCGACATCTTTAAAGCCTCACCTGACCAACAGAAAGACATCAGAGTCGTTATGATGATCGGCGTCGCCGGCGTTGGAAAAACCTTCTCAGTGCAGAAGTTCTGTCTGGACTGGGCCGAGGGTTCTGAAAACCAAGATGTTGATCTGGTGATTCCTCTTTCCTTCAGGGAGCTGAACTTGATCAAAGATGAGCAGTACAGTCTTCTGGTGCTGCTCCGTGTTTTCCATCCAACATTACAGGAGGTCACAGCAGAGCAGCTCGCTGCCTCTAAAGTTCTCTTCATCGTTGACGGCCTGGATGAAAGCAGACTTTCACTGGATTTCAACAACAATGAGGTTGTTTCTGATGTCACACAGAAGTCATCAGTCAACGTGCTGTTGACAAACCTCATCCAGGGGAAGCTGCTTCCCTCGGCTCTCGTCTGGATAACTTCCCGACCTGCAGCAGCCAATCAGATCCCTCCTGCATGTGTTGACAGGGTAACAGAAGTACGAGGCTTCACTGACGACCAGAAGGAGGAGTACTTCAGGAAGAGAGTCAGTGATGAAGAGCTGTCCAGCAGAATCATCTCCCACATCAAGACATCCAGGAGCCTCCACATCATGTGTCTGATCCCAGTCTTCTGCTGGATCACCGCTACAGTTCTGGACCACATGTTGACTACAGACCAGAGGGGAGAGCTACCCAAGACCCTGACTGACATGTACTCACACTTCCTGCTGGTTCAGACAAAGAGGAAGAAGCACAAGTATGCTGAGGGACATGAGACGAGTCCACAGGAGCTGACGGAGGCTGACAGGGAAGTTCTTCTGAAGCTGGGGAGGCTGGCGTTTGAACAGCTGGAGAAAGGAAACATCATGTTCTACCAAGAAGACCTGGAGCGCTGTGGTCTGGATGTCACAGAGGCCTCGCTGTACTCAGGAGTTTGTTCAGAGATCTTCAAAAGAGAGAGCGTGATCTTCCAGAAAACAGTCTACTGCTTCGTTCATCTGAGCGTTCAGGAGTTTCTGGCTGCAGTCTACATGTTCCACTGTTACACCAACAGGAACACAAAGGTACTCAAGGACTTCCTAGGAGAAGACTTCCTAGGACCAGATGTCAAGCACAGGGACTCACACCTAAAGACTTTTCTCAAGAAGATGTCTAAGTACTTTGGAAAGAAAGATAGCCATGGTGACAGTGAACATGACACTTACCCATCCCTGGATGACTTCCTAAAGAGAGCCATGGAGAAATCCCTTGAAAGTAAAAATGGCCACCTGGACCTGTTTGTCCGCTTCCTTCATGGCCTCTTTCTGGAGTCCAACCAGAGACTTTTAGGAGGCCTGCTGGGTCAGACAGACAACAGTCCAGAAATCATCCAGAGAGCCATCAACAACCTGAAGAAGATGCACAGTGATTGGATCTCTCCTGACAGAAGCATTAACATCTTCCACTGTCTGACGGAGATGAACGACCACTCAGTCCATCAGGAGATCCAAGAGTTCCTGAAGTCAGAAAACAGATCAGAGAAGGAACTCTCTGAGATCCACTGCTCAGCTCTGGCCTACATGCTGCAGATGTCAGAGGAGGTTCTGGATGAGCTGGACCTGAGTCAGTACAACACATCAAATGAGGGTAAACTGAGACTGATTCCAGCTGTGAGGAACTGCAGAAAGGCTCGGTAAGTCCAGATGTGATTATCAACACAATAAATCAATGTAAAGCTGAAGCCATCAGTACTAGAGTAAATATACACACTTCACACACATTTAGATTATAAATCATGCATGAGACTGTTCTCATTTACACCCTAAAAAGAGGGTTTGTTTTATTTCCCCCCCACTAGTTTTGGTGAAATTTGTGTGTTTTTAAAACAGCTCTTGAACATCAACAACAGTTTATGTATTTATTTGACAGGGGAAATGCACACTTCCTTAGCAGTACAATAATTAGCTATAAGCTAATTTCGATATGTAGTCCCTGGGCAGGAAACAGAGAATAACATCTCTGTCAAAAGGGAAATCTAACACAGTAGTACAAAAATGCTAACACTAGTGCTGGGCAGTATGACCAAAAATTTATATCACAGTATTTTTTAAGATTCTGGTGGTTTCACTGTATATCACGGTATTTTCTTTCCTTTGCTTGACTGGGCCTTTATATACGTAGGTTTATAAGGGCTTAATAATGGCTCATTCTTGAATTTTAACATCTTAAATCCAATGTTTTAATTATTGCTCTGAATCCGTCTTTCTCAACGGTCTGTAGCGGGACTGTAGGTGGATTGTTATTGTGTTCATAATGTTGCTCTGCTGCATGCTTGAGATGACATGTCTTTAACGTTAGCACGGCAGGCCGAGTAACGTTAGGACGGCCGAGTAACGTTAGGACGGCCGAGTAACGTTAGCACGGTCGAGTAACGTTAGCATGGCCGAGTAACTTTCTTCTCTGTTCTTGAATGTGCAGTAGCAACCAGAGCCTCTCCCAGCTTAACAAACTGTTATGCTACCTGGCTAGCTAGCAGCTATAATGTTACCCAGCATGCCGTTCGGCGGTGTAAATTTGTAAATTATTAGTGTTAGAAATAGTTAACATCACAAATAGTTGTGTGCTATGGTGTTTGATCCTGTAAAATAGGGTTAGTTGTGGGTTATTAATTGTTGTGTTATAAAGTTACTACCATGAGTAAGAAGGGTACGCAGTTAACAGGGCTACCGTTCTCAATTCACTCGCAGTTTACTTCGGCTGTAGCGCTCTCTGTGGCAATGCCATTATTATGGTATATGAAAAATTCATATCATACGGGAAATTAAGACCTTGACAGTTTTACACACCTGTTTCACATGTTTCCTAAAGGACAGCTGTGAGTCCAAAATTATTATTAGAGTGAGGGGCTAAATTATGTCCGATTTTTTAGAAACAAAAAACATCCTCTCTCTTGAGCATACGTTGTTTCACATGTTTCCTAAAGGACAGCTGTGAGTCCAAAATTATTCCCAAATATTTAAAATATGACAGTCTGGATCCTTTCCCCCTTAACAATGATTTCTGGCTGACTTCCATTTTTTTCTATTATAAGAATACATGCAGTTCAGGAGGAGAGTTGTAATGCAGCACACGAGACATCGAGAAGAATTGCAAATCAAAACCAACAAAATCATAAATTCCAATGAATCTGATGAACAGGTAGAAAATGGCAATGAAAGGGCCGGAGATAGATGAAATGTGACAGAATAAGAGGGCTGATATTATGATGATCCATAACAACACACTGACAAAGTCTCTACTCATTTTAGGGAAAAGCTCCCTGATTACCCTGTAACGCCCTGCAGTGTCCTGCTACGCCATGATCTACTACAACTACTATTTCTAGTTATAGTTCTATTATCTTTATTTTGACTATTATTGCCACTGTTCATCACACCCCCAACCGGCACCGTCAGGCACCGCCTACCAAGAGCCTGGGTTTGTCCCAGTTTTCTCCCTAATAGGGAGTTGTTTTTTTTCACTGTCACACTGAATGCTCTTTTTTGGAATTACTGGAATTGTTGGGTCTTTGTACATTATAGAGTGTGGTCTAGACCTACTCTATCTGTAAAGTGTCCTGAGATAACCCCTGTTATGATTTGATACTATAAATAAAATTGAATTGAATTTAAAACATTACAGTAATTGGATTATGAATGGATTTTTATCTACTTCATTTGTTCTTCATTCAGATTGAGCAACTGCAGTTTGTCAGAGATCAGCTGTTCTTCTCTGGTCTCAGCTCTGAAGTCCAACCCCTCCCATCTGAAAGAGCTGGACCTGGGCTACAACGGGAACCTGAAGGATTCAGGAGTGAAGCGTCTGTGTGCTGGATTGGAGAGTCCAAACTGTAGACTGGAGACTCTGAGGTCAGTTCATCTATTTTATTATTGTACAGTGTAAATCTATCAAAATTAAATCCATAACAGAAGTTTTAAATGTCTATCAGTTCACTCGTTTTCTGTGTTTGAGTACAAATCACAACTACTCTTTGTTTTCAGTTTGTCAGTCTGAACAGTTTATCTCCAGATATTGTGTGGACTCAGACTGATCAGTGCTTGTCAGAAAACTTTAAGTTATGTGATGCAAAATTAAATCAATATTAAAAATTGTTTTTACATGTGAAAGGCATTTATAATTTAAAAAATAAAAGAAATATGGCTGCACAATTTGTAGAAAAAGTCATATTGTGATTTACAATACTATGATTGAATATGTAAATGCACCAAAGAGTAAATAAAAAATGTCATGCAAAAGAAACCCAGAAAACCCTCAACATGTTGGGTTCCTTAAACAAGTTCAACCAAATATATAGAATATAAAAACATAAAAACACAGTCTATAAAAAAGGAAGAAAGGAAGAATTAAATGAGTAGAGACAATAAAGAATGAAAAAAGAGAGAGAAGGAAAAGGAATCTAATAAAAACAAGTGACATGTTTACTACAGTTACAGATTTTTTAAATGATAGAGGAGAAAGTTTAGTTTGGTTTGCTCAACAGCACAATGAAAAATAGAACAAATAAGAAAAATACGAATTCTCATTAAAATAATACATTTTATATGCCACATTAAGGATGGGTGTAATAAAATAACTATTGATTGAGTTCAGGCGGAGGGCAGCACCTTTCGCTACCTAAAAATAACAAAAGGTGTGCCTCAGGGGTCAGTCCTGGGGCCACTGTTATTCATCCTCTACATCAATAATGTTGATCATAATGTATCTAACGTAAAATTAAATTTTTATGCTGATGACACTGTATTGTATTGCTCAGCACCCACCGCAGACCAGGCCATCTCTCAGTTACAACTTGCTTTCAACATGCTTCAACATAATCTCTATGATTTAAAACTTGTTTTAAATGCCGATAAAACTAAAGTGATGCTTTTTTCAAATTCAAAATTTAAATCAAATCTGTCCTCTGTCCTCACTTCTCAGGGTACAAAAATTGAATGTGTATCTAAGTACAGATATCTTGGTATTTTAATTGATGAATCTCTTACTCTTAAGGCCCGTTCACATAGGACGCGGCATGCGCTGCGCTGCGCTATGAAACCCATTATTGTGTATGGCTTGCGCGCACAACAGCTGATCTGCCGCTGCGCTGAGCAAAGCGCAGCGCAAGCGGCATTTTCCAACTTGCCGTTCTCGCGTGTGCCGCGGCCAAGGTTAAACATGTTGATTTAGTTTTTTTCAGACACGTGACAGCACGTCACAGCGCACAGCGGCTGCTCTTGCGCGTGCCGCGGTCAAAGTTCAACATGGTTCAACTTTGACCGCGGCAAGCGCAAGAGCAGCCGCGGTGCGCTGTGACATATGTCACAAGCACCCTATGCTTTCAAAAACCAAAAACAACACAGAATGCACGTGGATCCACAAACGGAACAGCAAGTAGCCTATTTATACCAATGACATAATCAAGCTGACAAGTCCATATATTTGCCATTGTTTAGCCTATTCCAAGATAGTGAAACTGCTTTGTGTTGTTGTCCATATTTAACAGTTCACTGTAAGTATAGTCTAATGAACAATGCACGTGAGCACTATTCCATATATGTTAAGTATAAGCATTACTGATCTGAGAAATGCGCCAAAGCAATGGAGAAGAACTGTAGCCTACTGTTGTGAGCTGCAAAAACCAAATACCAAGTTGATTAGCCTATATATGGCTCCATACAGGTACTTGTAAGATATATTTGTATTTGTATGTTTACATTATGTAAAATATGTTTGGACTGATTGACACGTCATGTTCGTTTTCATTGAAGTAGGTAATATGCCTTCACACAGAATAATTACCCATTAACAAGCGTACGTAAACTCCAGTTTTGGAGGAATTAATTGTACTACATATGTAGGCTATTAAACAAAGTGTTTTCCAGAGTATGAATGGATGATGATGAATGTATGAATTTAGGCTCATATCTTAGATTTATTATACCCGACTGCAATGACTGCAGACCTCTTATGTATGTAAAATGCAATGACACGTAGTTTTAAAATGCACCATCTTATTTAGAAATTAAAATAATCCACACGTCTTCATCTTCATTTTCTTCATTTATTTATTTTTAAACAGGGACAATGTACAATATACATTAACCTTAGACAGGAGAGATGCATTTTACCAGGTTTCCAGTGTAGTCCCTGGGCAGGCTGATGTCAACAAATACATTTACTAACACTTTTACCCCCAAACCAACATTAACATGATGGGAGAGCCGGGACAGTTGAAACGCGGGACAGATGAAACATTCCAGTTTTCTCCGAGTGCAATGATGACAGACAGACTTCCTCAGGTCAACACATAGAGCATGTTAACCTCCTTCTATCAGCCAAATATCTTCCTGTTATTTCCTTTTATCACGGAGTTACAGGCGATAAACCAGTTTTGATGGTCGAAAGTAAACTTCATTAGCGGTTACATTTTTTCGATTATTAATGAGTGTTTTTCATTTAAAGGTTTGACTACATGCGGGTTATGTGGGTTATGGGCACTGCACTCCAAATAATTATTTGGAGTGAGTGCAGTGTCCATAACCCACGTAAAACCGACATTTTCCACAATAGACATACATAATAAACATTATATAAATGGGAACACCTACTGTTCTAGCTATAAAAAATGGCAGAATCATCCACAGTGCATGATATTTCAATAACCGCTTCATACACGCTTCATGATGACGGCGATGAGTTGTTAACAGACATTCACAAAGACGTAAAGCCCAGCAACAATCTATGAAACATTACGCATGCCCCACTGTTGCTGTAATAATTCCTGAACGGTTTTGTTCAAAGCTGAAGATGCAGCTGTATTTGACAGATGACAGATGGAGGATGCTAGTGACAAAATACTAGCATTCAGTGCGATACCATCACTTTGTAAATTACGTTTAATTAAAAAGTGTTTCAACTGTCCCGGCTCTCCCCTACCCTTCATTCATTTACAGATATGCTCCCACATACACATCAGTTACTATACATTATGTGAACATGTTTGTTTTAAAAGAAGACATTTATTTATTTTTTTCTATTTAGAGGAGTGCAAGAAAAGGTGGAAGAACCTAAGGGACAGGTACATAAAGGAGAGGAGGCAACAGAGAGACAACAAAGTGGTGCATGGGGCAGACCAACAAAGTACTTGGAAGTACTTTTCCATACTTTCTTTTCTGGAGCCACACGTCAGGGAGAGACACATTGTAGAACTGGACTATCGGAATGTTGTTCGTATCCGGGAAATCGGAGAACCGACTCTCGTCAGCAGACTGTCAAATTGCTCCCTGTTGAGCCAAAAGTAGCCCTGGAACCGGTCAAAGTGCGGAGCTCCTTCACCAGCCTGAAGTCTGGACCTGAGGGTCTCGTGCACCCACACCCTTGTTGCTGCGGCTGCCTTCCTCCCTCTTCTCCTCCTCTCAATCAGGGCAACTGCCAAGGCTTTCTTTTGGTTGACAGAAAGAAACCTCTTCGCCACCAAATCACAGGTGTATACACAATGTCGCATGTAACGCACATCTGATGTCAACACCGGACGCAGACGTGACGTGATTTAAATATTGTCGCATGTATGACGTAAATTTCGTAACTCTGCCTCTTCTGCGCTGAGCCCGCTGAGCCCCGCGGCAAGCACAATGAAAGTTATTTTGGGAAAAGGACAACCTAGCGGCGAGCGCAGCGCATGCCGCGTCCTATGTGAACGGGCCCTTACCTTTCATACTGAGCAGCTAGCAAAAAGATTAAAAGTTAAATTAGGGTTTTATTTCAGAATCAAATCCTGCCTCTCGTTCGAATCTAGAAAGAGGCTGGTCACTGCCACTTTTATGTCTGTACTTCACTATGGTGATGTTTTATACATGCATGCTTTATCTAAAAGTTTACATGCACTGTACACTGTATACCTATATGATCTCTGAGGTTCATCGCTGGTATGAAAGCCCTCACTCACCATTGTGAACTACAACCCCAAATCAGACAAAGTTGGGACAGTATTTTTTTATTGTTTTTCTTTAAAAAAAAACAGATTCCTCTTTTGGTTCTTGCAACACATTTCAAAAAAAGTTGGAACAGTAAAGCATTTACCACTTTGTAATGTTGCCATTCCTTTTCACAACACTTAAAAGACGTTTAGGGACTGAAGACACCAAGTGATGAAGTGTTTCAGGTGTAATTTTGTCTCATTCTTGCTGCAAACAAGTCTTAAGGTGGGCAACAGTACGGGGTCGTCGTTGTTGCATTTTGCGCTTCAAAATGCGCCACACATTCTCTATTGGAGACAGGTCGGGACTGCAGGCAGGCCAGTCAAGTACCCGTATCCTCTTCCTCTGCAGCCAGGACTTTGTAATGTGTGGAGAATGTGGTTTTGCATTATCTTGTTGAAATATGCATGGACGTCCCTGGAAAAGATTTCTTCTTGAAGGCAGCATATTGTGCTCTAAAATCTCTATGTACTTTTCAGCATTAATGGTGCCATCACAGAAGTGCAAGTTACCTTTGCCAAGGGCACTGACACAACCCCATACCATGACAGACCCTGGCTTTTGGACTTGTTGCTGGTAACAGTCTGGATGATCCTTTTCTTCTTTGGTCTGGAGCATACGGCGTCCATTTCTCTCAAAAAATACCTGAAATACTGATTCATCTGACCACAGTACACGTTTCCACTGTGTGATGGTCCATCCCAGATGCCTCCGAGCCCAGAGAAGTCGACGGCGCTTCTGGACAATGTTAACATAGGGCTTCCTTTTGTCACAGTACAGTTTTAACTGGCATTTGTGGCTGTAACTACGTATTGTGGTACTTGACAAAGGTTTGCCAAAGTAGTCCTATGTCGTGATATCGCTTATAGATGAATGATGATTCTTGATGCAGTGCCGCCTGAGGGATCGGAGATCACGGTTGTTCAGCTTAGGCTTGCGCCCTTGTCCTTTACGCACTGAAATTCCTCCTCATTCCTTGAATCTTTTAATTATGTTGTCCACTGTTGAAAGTGAAATAAGCAAATGTCTTCCTATCTTTGTTTGAGGAACATTGTTTTTAAACATTTCAATAATTTTCTCACGTATTTATTGGCAAACTGGCGATCCTCGGCCCATCTTTGCTCCTAAAGGACTAGACCTTTCTTGGATGCTGCTTTTGTACCAAATCATAATTACAATCACCTGTTGACATCACCTGTTTCAAATTACATCATTATTTAACCAATTTACCTGATTACTAGCCCTAAATTGCTCCTGTCCCAACCTTTTTTGGAATGTGTTGCAGGTCTGAATGACAGGAAAGGATGTATATTTACAAATGAAATTAAGTTGACCAGACAAAACATGAAATATTTTGTGTTCACATTGTCTGCAATGAAATACAAGTCAAAGAAATGAGTACCTTCTTTTTTTATTTGTGTTTTCCATACTGTCCCAACTTTTTCTGATTTGGGGTTGTATTAAAAACACAAATATTGAACAGGTGGTTGCCAAAGGGGGCAACTGACTCAATCTGGCAAC
Organism: Gymnocephalus cernua; assembly: GCA_023631565.1. Classification (NCBI taxonomy): domain Eukaryota; kingdom Metazoa; phylum Chordata; class Actinopteri; order Perciformes; family Percidae; genus Gymnocephalus; species Gymnocephalus cernua. The sequence continues at coordinate 43,930,141 of CM042426.1, read as the reverse complement.
CATTACTGTTGAGCCCTGCAAACACACGCGCAAACACACACACACACACACACACACACACACACACACACACACACACACTCACACACTAATTGAAACAAATCAGTCAAATGTTATTGTAAATAGAACAAGTAGAACTTTATAGCGTCTCTGACTTGAATTAGTTCACCAGTTTGATATCTGATGAACTTGTAAAGCCATTTCTCACAGACAGTAACTAAATGTAATACAATGTAGAATTTACAGTTTTAGTTATTACAGCTACGGTTGAAACACAACTTATCAACAGTATCGTGATCAAATGATACATTCACAGAAAATAATAATAATGGGACGTGGTAGATTAATAAATCAAACACGCACCAGTATGAGATCCGTCCAGAAATGCTGAAAGCTCTGGGTGTGGAGGGGCTGTCTTGGTTGACACGCCTACTCAACATTGCGTGGAAGTCTGGGACAGTGCCAAAGGAGTGGCAGACCGGGGTGGTGGTTCCCCTGTTCAAAAAGGGGGACCAGAGGGTGTGTACCAATTACAGGGGTATCACACTTCTCAGCCTCCCTGGTAAAGTCTACTCCAACGTGCTGGAAAGGAGGGTTCGGCCGATAGTCGAACCTCAGGTTGAAGAGGAACAATGCGGATTCCGTCCTGGTCGTGGAACAACGGATCAGCTCTTTACTCTAGCAAGGATCCTGGAGGGAGCCTGGGAGTATGCCCATCCAGTCTACATGTGTTTTGTGGATCTGGAGAAGGCATATGACCGGGTCCCCCGGAAGACTTTGTGGGAGGTGCTGCGGGAGTATGGGGTGAGGGGGTCCCTTCTCAGGGCCATCCAATCTCTGTATGACCAAAGCGAGAGCTGTGTCCGGGTTCTCGGCAGTAAGTCGGACACGTTCCAGGTGAGGGTTGGCCTCCGCCAGGGCTGCGCTTTGTCACCAATCCTGTTCGTAGTATTTATGGACAGGATATCGAGGCGTAGTCGTGGTAGGGAGGGGTTGCAGTTCGGTGGGCTGGGGATCTCATCGCTGCTCTTTGCAGATGATGTGGTCCTGATGGCATCATCTGTGACCTAGTGACCTTCAGCACTCACTGGATCGGTTTGCAGCCGAGTGTGAAGCGGCTGGGATGAGGATCAGCACCTCTAAATCTGAGGCCATGGTTCTCAGCAGGAAACCGATTGAGTGCCTTCTCCAGGTAGGGAATGAGTCCTTACCCCAAGTGAAGGAGTTTAAGTACCTTGGGGTCTTGTTTGCGAGTGAGGGGACAATGGAACGGGAGATTGGTCAGAGAATCGGCGCAGCGGGGGCGGTATTACATTCAGTTTATTGTACCGTTGTGATGAAAAGAGAGCTGAGTCAGAAGGCAAAGCTCTCGATCTACCGGTCAGTTTTCGTTCCTACCCTCACCTATGGTCATGAAGGTTGGGTCATGACCGAAAGAACGAGATCCAGGGTACAAGCGGCCGAAATGGGTTTCCTCAGGAGGGTGGCTGGCGTCTCCCTTAGAGATAGGGTGAGAAGCTCAGTCATCCGTGAGGAGCTCGGAGTAGAGCCGCTGCTCCTTCACGTCGAAAAGAGCCAGTTGAGGTGGTTTGGGCATCTGGTAAGGATGCCCCCTGGGCGCCTCCCTAGGGAGGTGTTCCAGGCACGTCCAGCTGGGAGGTGACCTCGAGGAAGACCCAGGACTAGGTGGAGGGATTGCATCTCCAACCTGGCCTGGGAACGCCTCGGGATCCCCCAGTCAGAGCTGGTTAATGTGGCTCGGGAAAGGGAAGCTCCCTGCTGGAGCTGCTCCCCCCGCGACCCGACCACGGATAAGCGGACGACGATGGATGGATGGATGGACACGCACCAGTAGCACTTATTAATCAGATCACATTAATGGCAAACAAATTGTAGCAATGACCTTTACTCATTAATAAACACCCTGTTCTATCCTTCTGCCCAGAACACTAAATAAAGCCTCTTACTTTGGGGTGCGTAGTTCGCTTAGTTGGTCCGGCGGATTCCAGCGATGAACAGAAAGCGAGTTAACAAACAGAAAATCTCCTTCCAGCAGATGGAGGGAGACTGGTTCAGAGTCGACCTGTAGATGACGCGACATCTTCCTTTCCTTGGAGAATAGGGTGCTGTACCCTCTGCAGATTTGGCGAGAGAGAGATATCCTTCAGCAGGACCCCTTTAGTATCACGAAGATACTGAACTCAGCTCAAACTCGACCGGTGAGGTGAGGCTGTGGCTTCCCTGGCAGCGCTGCGGAGAGTCCTCCTTACAGTAACAAATTACTAGTGGAAAATACACAGATTTCTCTATGTCACAAAGTTTTATAGTCGCAGACCCCATGTTGTGTTCAAGGTCTCTTGGTCCAATGGGATCAAGGTCCTCCTGGCCTTTCAGCCATTTTGTGCAGTAACACCTACGTGTTACTTGCAGTCCCTGCTGAAAAAGGGGGGTTTCACCTTCTTCACTGAGGAGACATGCTTTTCTTTGTTTCAGGTTGGAAAGCCTCTTGAGATAAATCTGTCATCTGTGATATTGAGCTGTATAAATCAAATGTACTTGACTGTGAATGTAGGGAAAGTCAGATGTGAACTGTTAGATTAGTTTCTATGATTAGTGTCCATGTGAGGATATTCGTGTTTTCTAGAGCTGTACAGGAAGTGAACTAATTAAAGCGCAGATGTGTTCAGAAGACTCATCTCTACCTGAAACATTAGGATGTTGGTGAAGATAAACTACACTTAATTCACAAGACAATGAAACATGTTGATTTATAATAAACTTTAATAAGATTAACCTGTTTAACCTGTCTAAATTATAGTATTGCATTTAGTAAACACGTCTAGTTCAGGTCAATGCAGCAGAGTAATGTTGATCTACAGATTTAAAACCTTAATATAACTGAATAACACTAAATAATTCACTCCAAAGTCGTTAGCAGCATGTTGTCATTAAAGATGCCATATTATGCTCAATTTCAGGTTCCTAATTGTATTTTAAGGTTGTACCAGAATATGTTTACATGGTTTAATATATTTTTGTTGTACAGCACAGCTCTCTCACTACTGCAGCTCCTCTTTTCACCTTGTGTTCAGGTCTCTGTTTTAGCTACAGAGTGAATCATCTTTTCTCATGTACTCTTTGATTCCACTCGCACATGCTCAGTAGCTCAGATGGTAGATCATGTCAGTTAGCTCCATAGACAGTAAAAGAAAGGTTGTTTCTCCAACTTTGGTCAGTTACAAGGCAGGATTAGCCGGGAGACTTCTTCTAAAGGAGGGCGCACATGGAAGTAGTTCTTTTGTAGATTATGGTGAACTTGTGTGTGTTGTAGCAGTGCTTTGCCATTGAGAATGAGCTAGCATGCTAAGGCTAGCGCTAGTATGCTAATGGTTGTGTTTAGCCCGTCGTTTCGGCTAGTTACGTAACAAGCCCTGCAGATTTTGAACAGCTCACCCAGAGACTGAAGGCAGGACACATTCAGAAACCGTATCTCACTCAGAACAACATGGATAGATTTTTTTCCAAGTTTGTAATCGTGTGGAAGCACCAGAGACTCAAAATAACACCCCAAATCCCAGAGCAGGTGATTTTTTCATAATATGGGCACTTTAATATTAATTAGAGCTCTTTTTCACTTTTTGTATTTTACAGTTTTTATCCTGATCCTGTTGTGTTCACGTGTTTCTGTTTTCTAAAGCTTCTTCAGCTCTGAAAAGATTATTAAACACTGAATGATTTCAAGCAGGAACATTGTCTTCTAAAGTTACATAATTTATTCTTTATTCAGATTGTGGAGCTGCAGTTTGTCAGAGATCAGCTGTGCTGCTCTGGTCTCAGCTCTAAAGTTCAACCCCTCCCATGTGAGACAGCTGGACCTGGGCAACAATATCCTGAAGGATTCAGGAGTGAAGCAGCTGTGTGGTTTTCTGGAGTGTCCAAAATGTAGACTGGAGACTCTGGAGTAAGTTCACTGACTCTCTGTAACTATTATAGATCTAATATGTTTAACAATTGAGTTTGAATTCATGTACAAACATAACTTACATCCATAGAGTTATGAATGTTCTTTTTGTTCATATTTTAGTTTCTTGTAGTAGATGTAGTCTGCAGACTAAGAGACTTTAGTCAGGCTATCACCATCAGGCTTAAGGTCTAAAGAGGCTTGTGTTTGTTAAAGTAAATTAATATTTATAATAGTTGGTAAATGGTCACATATGGTTTTAAGTTGCTAATGTTTACTTACTGAAGTAGAAATATTTATTTGTTTCTGTTAATTTCAGTGTTTTCACAGCTGTCTGATCAATGATATTGATTTTTCAGAACACACAGCTGTTTCGAGGATGAATATAGTATTGATCCTTTATTGGCTGACATGATGATGATTAGGGTTGGGTACTGTTTGGGTATTTTTCTGATACCGGTGGTAAAACGATACTTTTAAAACGGTTCTGGTGCCTAAACGGTGCCTGAACCGATACATTTAAAAAGATGTAAAAACATATATGTAGATATTTAAAAAAAGAAAGAAAAAAGGAGCACAGTCGGCGACATTAAAGAACGGCTTGTTTATTGCTTAAGGCCATATGGTCAAAATTAAATGATTTATTAATAATGTAATTACTTATTTCACCAGTAAATTGCTGGTAAACACCAAAAACAACCACTAGATGGAAAAGGGGTATATTACAATGGCTTTTAATGCACCACGAGGCTGGAGAGTTTCAAGTGAACGCACCATCTGTGTTGTTTTTGCGACCGCGGCATCTGCAGACTGTTACGTCCCGGTGTTGGAATCCTCTACAGGGAAACAGACAAACCTTACACCGCTTAGCTGTCAGCATTTTTACCGTGTTTAATCCAGCTGCTAGCTAACGCTAGGCTAACGTTACCTGCTGCCAGGTGTAGTGTTGACTAGCGTCACATGCAGCGATGCTTCTGTTGCCTCTAACGTCCGTTTTGGAGCATCAGAGAGCAGCGCTGGCATTTCAGTAGCACCGAATTGAGGCACCCGAAAGCCGCATTACTATTTGGTCCAGTAGATACTGGTTGTTAAGGCATCGATTCAGTATTGGCAACGAGTCTCAGTACCCAACCCCAATGATGATCCACAATGACAAAATCTCTCTACTCATTTTAAGGAGAATGTCATTGATTAGGACATAGTAATGTTGAGCTACACATTTAAAGACAGAGACACACACACAAACACACAGACACAGAGACACACACACGCACACACAGAGACAGAAACTCACACACACACACACACACACACAAACACACACACACACACACTAATTGAAACAAATCAGTCCCAAACATTATTGTAAATAGAACAAGTAGAACTTTGTAGCGTCTCTGACTTGATTTAGTCCACCAGTTTGGTAGCTGATGAACTTTTAAAGCCAACATTTCCTGTCATCTACTGTCATGTTTGGTCACTTTGAACTCAAGTAACGATGTTAAATATCTCTGTAACTTAGTTAGCATGGCCTTATGAATGATGACAGGTATGAAGACGTCTTTTAGGACCTTTACTAAGGACAGAGGGAGTCGGATGCTGTACAGGTTGGAAAGCCCCTTGAGATAAATCTGTCATCTGTAATATTGGGCTGTATAAATAATATTGACTTGAATATGAATGTAAGGAAAGTCAGATTTGAACTGTTAAATTAGTTTCTATGATTAGTGTCCATGTGAGGATAGTCGTGTTTTCTAGAGCTGTACAGGAAGTGAACTAATTAAAGAGCAGATGTGTTCAGAAGACTCATCTCTACCTGAAACATTAGGATGTTAGTGAAGATAAGCTACACTTCATTCACAAGACAATGAAACATGTTGATTTATAATAAACTTTATTAAGATTAACCTGTTTAACCTGTCTAAATTATATTTCATTTAGTAAACACGTCTAATTCATGTCAATGCAGCAGAGTAATGCTGAGCTACAGATTTAAAACCTTAATATAACTGAATAACACTAAATAATTCACTCCAAAGCCTTTATTGAAGTAACAGCATGTTATCATTAATATTAATTAGAGCTCTTTTTCACTTTTTGTATTTTACAGTTTTTATCCTGATTCTGTTGTGTTCATGTGTTTCTGTTTTCTAAACCTTCTTCAGCTCTGAAAAGATTATTAAACATTGAATGATTTCAAGCAGGAACATTGTCTTCTAAAGTTACATAATTTATTCTTTATTCAGATTGTGGAGCTGCAGTTTGTCAGAAATCAGCTGTGCTGCTCTGGTCTCAGCTCTGAAGTCCAACCCCTCCCAACTGAGAAAGCTGAACCTGAGTCTCAACGAGCTGAAGGATTCAGGAGTGAAGCTGCTGTGTGGTTTTCTGGAGAGTCCAAACTGTAGACTGGAGACTCTGGAGTAAGTTCACTGACTCTCTGTAACTATTATAGATCTAATATGTTTAACAATTGAGTTTGAATTCATGTACAAACATAACTTACATCCATAGATTTATGAATGTTCTTTTTGTTCATATTTTAGTTTCTTGTAGTAGATGTAGTCTGCAGACTAAGAGACTTTAGTCTGGCTATCACCATCAGGCTTAAGGTCTAAAGAGACTTGTGTTTAAGTAAAATGAATGTTTATAATTCTTGGTAAATGGTCACATATGGTTTTAAATTGCTAATGTTTACTTACTGAAGTAGAAATATTTCTTTCTTTCTGTTAATTTCAGTGTTTTCACAGCTGTCTGGTCAATGATATTGATTTTTCAGAACACACAGCTGTTTAGAGGATGAATATAGTATTGATCCTTTATTGGCTGACATGATGATGATTAGGGTTGGGTACTGTTTCTTTTTTTTCTGATACCGGTGCTAAAACGATACTTTTAAAATGGTGCTGGTGTCTAAACAGTGCCTGAACCGATACTTTTAAAAAGATTTAAAAACAAATATGTGGCACCGAATTGAGGCACCGAAAGCCGTGTTACTATTCGGTCCGGTAGGTACCGGTTGTTAAGGCATCGGTGCCGTATTAGCACCGGGTCTCGGTACCCGACCCTAATGAGGATCCACAATGACAAAATCTCTCTACTCATTTTAGGGAAAATGTCATTGATTAGGACAAAGTAATGTTGAGCTACACATTTAAAGACAGACACACACACAAACACATAGACACACACACACAGAGACAGACACACACAAACACACACACACACACATACACACACAGAGACAGACACTCTCTCACACACACACACACACACACACACACACACAGAGAGACACACACACACACACACACACACACACACACACACACATACACACTAATTGAAACAAATCAGTCCCAAACATTATTGTAAATAGAACAAGTAGAACTTTGTAGCATCTCTGACTTGAATTAGTTCACCAGTTTGATATCTGATGAACTTTTAAAGCCAACATTTCCAGTGATCTGCTGTCATGGTTGTTCACTTTGAACTCAACTAACGATGTTAAATATCTCTGTAACTTAGTTAGCATGGCCTTATGAATGATGACAGGTATGATGATGACTTTTAGGGCCTTTACTGAGAACAGAGGGAGTCGGATGCTGTACAGGTTGGAAAGCCTCTTGAGATAAATCTGTCATCTGTAATATTGGACTGTATAAATAAAATGGACTTGACTATGAATGTAAGGAAAGTCAGATTTGAACTATTAGATTAGTTTCTATTATTAGTGTCCATGTGAGGATAGTTGTGTTTTCTAGAGCTGTACAGGAAGTGAACTAATTGAAGATCAGATGTGTTCAGAAGACTCATCTCTACCTGAAACATTAGGATGTTAGTGAAGATAAGCTACACTTCATTCACAAGACAATAAACCATGTTGATTTATAATAAACTTTAATAAGATTATCTTGTTTAACCTGTCAAAATTATAGTATTGCATTTAGTAAACACGTCTAATTCATGTCAATGCAGCAGAGTAATGTTGAGCTACAGATTTAAAACTTTAATATAACTGAATAACACTAAATAATCCACTCCAAATTCTTTATTGAAGTAGCAACATGTCATTAATATTAATTGGAGCTCTTTTTCACTTTTTATATTTTACAGTTTTTTTGTGTTCACGTGTTTGTTTTTTCTAAAGGCAAGGCAAGGCAGCTTTATTTGTATAGCACTTTTCAGCAACAGGGCAATTCAAAGTGCTTTACATGAAGACAATCAAAATACAAGAATAAAAGTTACAGTGCAGTATAAGAAATGAAACATTAAAGAGCAGTTAAAAACAGTTAAAAATATAAAAGCAGATAAAATAAGCAACGAAAGTATAAGAAATGGACAGAAATGAAAACATTGGACAGAAATGAAACATTAAAGAGCAGTTAAAAACAGTTAAAAATATAAAAGCAGATAAAATAAGCAACGAAAGTATAAGAAATGGATAGTCATTTAACCAAAAGCAACATCAAAAAGAAAGGTCTTCAGCCTTGATTTAAAAGAACTGAGAGTTGCAGCGGACCTGCAATTTTCTGGAAGTTGGTTCCAGATATGTGGAGCATAGAAACTAAATGCTGCTTCTCCCTGTTTAGTTCTGACCCTGGGGACAGAAAGCAGACCTGTCCCAGACGATCTGAGAGGTCTGGGTGGTTCGTAGTTGACTAGCAGGTCAGAAATGTATTTTGGACCTAAACCGTTTAATGATTTATAAACTAGCAGAAGGATTTTGAAATCAACTCTCTGAGGCACAGGAAGCCAGTGTAAAGACTTCAGAACTGGAGTGATGTGATCCACTTTCTTGGTCTTAGTGAGGACACGAGCAGCAGCGTTCTGAATCAGCTGCAGCTGTCTGATTGATTTTTTAGGGAGACCTGTAAAGACACCGTTACAGTAGTCCAGTCTACTGAAGATAAAAGCATGGACAAGTTTTTCCAAGTCCTGCTGAGACATAAGTCCCTTTACCCTTGATATATTCTTAAGGTGGTAATAGGATGACTTTGTAATTGTCTTAATGTGGCTGTTGAAATTCAGGTCTGAGTCCATAATTACACCAAGATTTCTGGCTTTGTCTGTTGTTTTTAACATTGTCGTTTGAAGCTGAGCGCTGACTTTCAATCGTTCCTCTTTTGCTCCAAAAACAACCACCTCAGTTTTTTCTTCATTTAATTTAAGAAAGTTCTGGCACATCCAGTCATTAATTTGTTCAATGCACTTAGTCAGTGTTTGTATAGGACTATAGTCTCCTGGCGATAAGGTTATGTAAATTTGTGTGTCGTCCGCATAACTGTGGTAACATATTTTGTTGTTTTCCATAATCTGAGCCAGTGGAAGCATGTAGATGTTAAACAGAAGAGGCCCCAGAACGGAGCCTTGGGGAACTCCGCACGTCATATTTGTATGGTCAGATGTATAATTACCTATAGATACAAAGTAGTCCCTATTCTTTAAATAGGATTTAAACCAGTTTAGGACTGAGCCAGAAAGGCCAACCCAGTTTTCTAATCGGTGTAGTAATATGTCATGGTCGACCGTGTCAAATGCAGCACTGAGATCAAGTAATACTAAGACTGCAGTTTTGCCACTATCTGTGTTTAAGTGGATATCATTAAATACTTTAACAAGAGCTGTCTCAGTGCTGTGGTGTGGTCGAAAACCCGACTGGAAGGCATCAAAACCATTGTTTAGTGATAAGAAAAGGTTGAGTTGTTGAAAAACTGCTTTTTCAATGATTTTACTTAAGAATGGAAGGTTAGATATCGGCCTATAGTTGCTCAGTAATGCCGTGTCTAGATTGTTCTTTTTTAAAAGTGGCTTGATGACTGCAGTTTTCAGGGCCTTTGGGAAGATACCTGAGAGTAGAGACGTGTTTACAATCTGTAAAAGATCAGAAGACATACAATTTGAAACATTTTTGAAAAGGCCTGTTGGTAGAATATCAAGGCAACAGGAGGAGGTTTTCAGATGTTGTATAATGTCCTCCAGGTTTTTATGGTTGATCATATGAAATTGTGTGATATTGGAATTTGTTTTGCCTGGACAGTGTGGCAACACATATCCCTTACTTGATATGGAGGCACTGACAGTTAGTCTAATTTTCTGAATTTTGTCTTCAAAAAATGAGGCAAAATCATTGCAGGCCTTGGTAGATAAAAGTTCAGATGCTACTGGTACTGGAGGGTTTGTTAACCTATCAACAGTAGCAAACAAAGCACGTGAATTATTATTGTTTCTGGCGATAATGTCAGAGAAGAAGGACCACCTAGCATTCCTCAGTTCCAAATTATAAATGTGAAGTCTTTCTTTGTAGGTCTTATAGTGGACCTGGAGATTAGTTTTTCGCCACCTACGTTCAGCTTTTCGACACTCTGATTTTCCTGTTCTTACCCGTATGACATTTCTCCATGGAGATCTTTTCTTACTACAGACAGCTTTGACCTTAGTGGGAGCAATGGCATCAATAACATTTGTAATTTTAAAATTGAAATTATCTATAAGCTCATTGACTGAGAACCCAGTGAGGGCGGGTGTGGAGGAGAAAAGCTGAATGAATGTTTCACTGGTGTTTTCAGTGATATACCGTTTTCTGATTACCTTAGTTTGGACACTTTTGGGCACCGAGATAGTGCCGTTAAAGAAAACACATGAATGATCAGAGAGAGCAACGTCAGTCACCACAACCTTGGAAATGTTCAAACCCTTGGAGATAATCAAGTCCAGAGTGTGACCCTTGTTGTGGGTGGGTTCCGTCACATGCTGAGTCAGTCCATAGTTCTCAAAAACACAACACAGTTAAACCTTCATCTCTAAAAAGATTATTAAACATTGAATGATTTCAAGCAGGAATATTGTCTTCTAAAGTTACATAATTTATTCCTTATTCAGATTGATGAACTGCAGTTTGTCAGAAATCAGCTGTGCTGCTCTGGTCTCAGCTCTGAAGTTCAACCCCTCCCATCTGAGAGTGCTGGACCTGAGAGACAACAAGCTGAAGGATTCAGGAGTGAAGCTGCTGTGTGGTTTTCTGGAGAGTCCAATCTGTAGACTGGAGACTCTGGGGTAAGTTCACTGACTCTCTGTAACTATTATAGATGTAATATATTTAACAATTGAATTTGAATTTATGTACAAACATAACGTACATCCATAGAGTTATGAATGTTCTTTTTGTTCATATTTTAGTTTATTGTAGTAGATTTAGTCTGTAGACTAAGAGACTTTAGTCTGGCTATCACCATTGGGCTTAAGGTCTAAAGAGACTTGTGTTTGTTAAAGTAAATTTAATGTTTATAATTGTTGGTAAATGGTCACATATGGTTTTAAATTGCTAATGTTTACTTACTGAAGTAGAAATATTTCTTTCTTTTAATTTCAGTGTTTTCACAGCTGCCTGAACAATGATATTGATTTTTCAGAACACAGATCTGTTTAGATGATGAATATAGTATTGATCCTTTATTGGCTGACATGATGATGATTAGGGTTGATACTGTTTGGGTATTTTTCTGATACCGGTGCTAAAACGATACTTTTAAAATGGTGCTGGTGCCTAAACGGTGCCTGAACCGATACTTTTAAAAAGATTTAAAAAACAAATATGTAGATATTTAAAAAAAAGAAAGAAAAAAGGAGCACAGTCGGCGACATTAAAGAAAGGCTTGTTTATTGCTTAAGCCCATATGGTCAAAATTAAATGATTTATTAATAATGTAATGACTTATTTCACCAGTAAATTGCTGGTAAACGCCAAAAACAACCACTAGATGGAAAAGGGGTATTTTACAATAACTTTGAATGCACCACGAGGCTGGCGAGTTTCAAGTGAATGCACCATCTGTGTTGTTTTTGCGACAGCGGCAGCTGCAGACTGTTACATCCCGGTGTTGGAATCCTCTACAGGGAAACAGACAAACCTTACACCGCTTAGCTGTCAGCATTTTAACCGTGTTTAATCCAGCTGCTAGCTAACGCTAGGCTAACGTTACCTGCTGCCAGGTGTAGTGTTGACTAGCGTCACATGCAGCTGTTGAGGGATTTCAGGGAATTGTGGACCCAAATTCAGAGAGTAGGCAGGAGTAGAGTTGCTTGATGATTTAATAAAACAAAAAAAGTCCATACAACAAAAGGTGTCCACTAAACAGCAGGGAGTGTAATCCAAACACTGAAGTAGTAATCAAAAAACAAGAAACAGCAAAACCAAGACAAAAGGGTAGACTTACACATACCATCCACAAACAGAAACACAATGATCTGACAAAGGACAAGGGGAACACACAGACTAAATACAAGAGGTAACGAGCAAACAAGGGACAGGTGATACAACAGGTGAGACACATCAGGGTGGGGCAGAACAATCAGACAGGCGGGAAGACACAGGACAGGAAGTAAAACTAGACAAGACCATGAAGGAAACAGAATTCAAAATAAAACAGGAAACAGAACTAAATACAAAACAGACTACCAAAATAATACAAAACCCCCAAAACCATAACAGTACCCCCCCCCCCCCCAAGGGACAGATCCCAGATGTCCAAAAACAAACAGAGCAGAGAAAAAGGCAATCCAGGGAGGGCGGAGGGGGTCCGGAGGAGGGAAAAAGTCACTGGGGCATAGGGAACAGAAGAGCGCTGGGGCACAGGGAACGAAGAGCGCCGGGGGCACAGGGAACGAAGAGCGCTGGGGCACAGGGAATGAAGAGCGCTGGGGCACAGGGAACAGAGGACCCTGGGGCACAGGGAACAGAGGACCCTGGGGCACAGGGAACAGAGAGCCGGAGAGACCCAGGGGAAACAAAGGGCCGGAGAGGCCTGAGGGAAACCAGAGGGCCACTAGGGACAGGGAGCTGAGGGAGGCCTCGGCAAGAGGGGAACTCCCAGGCAGCTGGCTGCAAAGATGGAGCCCCTCAGGCGGCAGAGCAGGACGTCGAGGGCTCCGAGGCGGTCTGCAGCGACGGCGAAACCCCTCAGGCAGCAGAGCAGGACGTCGAGGGCTCCGAGGCGGCCTGCAGCGACGGCGAAACCCTTCAGGTGGCCAAGAAGGACGTCGAGGGCTCCGAGGCGGTCTGCAGCGACGGCGAAACCCCTCAGGCGGCAGATCAGGACGTCGAGGGCTCCGAGGCGGCCTGCAGCGACGGCGAAGCCCTTCAGGTGGCCAAGAAGGACGTCGAGGGCTCCGAGGCGGCCTGCAGCGAAGGCTATATCCCTCTGGGGGCCGAACTGGACAGAGAAGGTGGAGCCCCTCAGGCGGCCGAGCAGGACGTCGAGGGCTCCGAGGCGGCCGGCGGCGAAGACGACATCCCTCTGGAGGCCGGCGGCGAAGGCAACTTCCCTCTGGAGACCGGCGGCGAAGGCGACATCCCTCTGGAGACCGGTGGCGAAGGCGACATCCCTCTGGCGGCCGGCGGCGAAGGCGATATCCCTCTGGAGGCCGGCGGCGAAGGCGATATCCCTCTGGAGGCCGGCGGCGAAGGGGATATCCCTCTGGAGGCCGGCGGCGAAGGCGATATCCCTCTGGAGGCCGGCGGCGAAGGCGATATCCCTCTGGAGGCCGGCGGCGAAGGCGATATCCCTCTGGAGGCCGGCGGCGAAGGCGATATCCCTCTGGAGGCCGGCGGCGAAGGCAATATCCCTCTGGGGGCCGGCGGCGAAGGCGATATCCCTCTGGGGGCCGGCGGCGAAGGCGATATCCCTCTGGAGGCCAGCGGCAGCGAAGATCTCCCTTCTGAGGCCGGGCAGGCGAAGGGTCAGCTGGGGAGCCAGACGACGAGTCGGCTGAACTGGAGACAGGCGACGAGTCAGCTGGGCTGGAGACAGGCGACGAGTCAGCTGGGCTGGAGACAGGCGACAGGTAAGTCGGACCGATGATAGGCGCAGAAGTCGACCGGATCGCCGACAGGACACGGGGGGCCGGTGTCGGCCGAACCGCCGACTGGACATAAGGGGTCAGAATCTCAGGGAAACCGCTAGCCGGCCGGGGTTGAAGGAGGCTGCTAGCCGGCCGGGAAGCAAGGGACTCCGGGGGCTCGCTAAACGGCCGAGACTCAGGGAACTCTGGGTGACCGCTACACGGCCGAGACTCTAGGAACTCTGGGGAGCCGCTACACGGCCGGGACTCTAGGAACTCTGGGGAGCCGCTACACGGCCGGGACTCTAGGAACTCTGGGGAGCCGCTACACGGCCGGGACTCTAGGAACTCTGGGGAGCCGCTACACGGCCGGGACTCTAGGAACTCTGGGGAGCCGCTACACGGCCGGGACTCTAGGAACTCTGGGGAGCCGCTACACGGCCGGGACTCTAGGAACTCTGGGTAGTTTACCAACGGCAAAGTCTCTGTGACAGTCTCAGAAGCGCTGACCAATGGCAAGGTCTCTGGAGACCAGCAATCCAGCAAGGCCACTGGGGAGCCGGAGGTCAGCAAAGTCTCAGGGGCGCTGGAGACCAGCAACGTCTCTCGGGCAGTCTCTGGGATGCTGACCAGTGACCAAGTCTCTGGGGTGCGGAAACCCCACAACGTCACTGGGGCACCAGAGGCCAACAAAGTCTCTGGGGCGCTGACCAACGGCAAAGTTTCTGGGGCGCTGACCAAGGGCAAAGTCTCTGGAGCGCTGACCAAGGGCAAAGTCTCTGGAGCGCTGACCAAGGGCAAAGTCTCTGGAGCGCTGACCAAGGGCAAAGTCTCTGGAGCGCTGACCAAGGGCAAAGTCTCTGGAGCGCTGACCAAGGGCAAAGTCTCTGGAGCGCTGACCAAGGGCAAAGTCTCTGGAGCGCTGACAAAGGGCAAAGTCTCTGGAGCGCTGACAAAGGGCAAAGTCTCTGGAGCGCTGACAAAGGGCAAAGTCTCTGGAGCGCTGACAAAGGGCAAAGTCTCTGGAGCGCTGACAAAGGGCAAAGTCTCTGGAGCGCTGACAAAGGGCAAAGTCTCTGGAGCGCTGACCAACAAAGTCTCTGGAGCGCTGGGCACCGTCAGCGTAGACTCTGGGAGAAGCGTCAGCGTAGACTCTGGGAGAAGCGTCAGCGTAGACTCTGGGAGAAGCGTCAGCGTAGACTCTGGGAGAAGCGTCAGCGTAGACTCTGGGAGAAGCGTCAGCGTAGACTCTGGGAGAAGCGTCAGCGGAGACTCTGGGAGAAGCGTCAGCGGAGACTCTGGGAGAAGCGTCAGCGGAGACTCTGGGAGAAGCGTCAGCGTAGACTCTGGGAGAAGCGTCAGCGGAGACTCTGGGAGAAGCGTCAGCGGAGACTCTGGACGGCTGGACGTCAGCGGAGACTCTGGACGGCTGGACGTCAGCGGAGACTCTGGACGGCTGGACGTCAGCGGAGACTCTGGACGGCTGGACGTCAGCGGAGGCTCTGGACGGCTGGACGTCAGCGGAGGCTCTGGACGGCTGGACGTCAGCGGAGGCTCTGGACGGCTGGACGTCGCGGAGGCTCTGGACGGCTGGACGTCAGCGGAGGCTCTGGACGGCTGGGCGTCAGCGGAGGCTCTGGACGGCTGGGCGTCAGCTCAGGCACAGGTTCACAGAACAACAAGGGCTCAGGTCCGCTGGACAGCTTGGGCTCAGGTCCGCTGGACAACACGGTCTCGGGGCCGCTGGACAGAGGTTGAAGCGGGGAATGGCGTCGGGAGCCATGTTGACCCCTCCTCCGTCTAAGGCCTCCACGAGTCCCAGGAAAAATAGCCAGACGGGTACCTTCAAAGGATGGTTTATAGTCTGGGGTGCCCACAGAACTGATGGCAGTAGGACAGTCTACAGACAGGAGTACAGGGGAGCTGCCAGAAAGCGCAGCAGACCCTTGCTTCCCAGCTTGAAGGCTTGCTGCTTTGGCCTCCTCAGTCCGTCTAGCACACTTAGCCATATATTGTAACAAAGTCAAAAAAGTTTCCGGCTCTCCTCCAGGTGGAGTAACATGATTAGATGAAGTGGGCTGAGAAACCGGTTGGGTGACAGACAAAAATCCTGTGGTCAAAATGCTAGTAGGCTGGGGTAGGCCGGAAATCTGACAGGGAGCATTAGTGGCGCAAACCAACTTGGAAGTGCATAGTCCCTTAGAAGATGAACGACCTGGAGTGGAAAGGAAGCGTTTCGCCCACTCAGGAATTGAGTCCTTAAACCAGGGCTTTTCTGAAACTTTATCCCTGGCAAACGACAGAATAGCCTCCTTCTGGCTATCACTGTCAGCCTCCTTCCACATGACCTTGAGCTCAATTAAATTACAAATGAGATCACAGAGTTCATCGGACATAGGCTGTGCAGGTTCCATGGTCCAGGTAGGTAACTTGAAGCAGCAAACAGCAGGAAAAAGAAAAACTGTGAATCCACCGGAAAATTAAGCCTCTCTGCAGGGTCCAAGTGGTCAGATCATTCTGTTGAGGGATTTCAGGGAATTGTGGACCCAAATTCAGAGAGTAGGCAGGAGTAGAGTTGCTTGATGATTTAATAAAACAAAAAAAAGTCCATACAACAAAAGGTGTCCACTAAACAGCAGGGAGTGTAATCCAAACACTGAAGTAGTAATCAAAAAACAAGAAACAGCAAAACCAAGACAAAAGGGTAGACTTACACATACCATCCACAAACAGAAACACAATGATCTGACAAAGGACAAGGGGAACACACAGACTAAATACAAGAGGTAACGAGCAAACAAGGGACAGGTGATACAACAGGTGAGACACATCAGGGTGGGGCAGAACAATCAGACAGGCGGGAAAAACACAAGACAGGAAGTAAAACTAGACAAGACCATGAAGGAAACAGAATTCAAAATAAAACAGGAAACAGAACTAAATACAAAACAGACTACCAAAATAATACAAAACCCCCAAAACCATAACAGCAGCGATGCTTCTGTTGCCTCTAACTTCGGTTTCGGAGCATCAGAGAGCAGCGCTGGCATTTCAGTAGCACCGAATTGAGTCACCGAAAGCCGCGTTACTATTCGGTCCGGTAGATACCGGTTGTTAAGGCATCAGTGCCGTATTAGCACCGGGTCTCGGTACCCAACCCCAATGATGATCCACAATGACAAAATCTCTCTACTCATTTTAGGGAGAATGTCATTGATTTGGACATAGTAATGTTGAGCTACACATTTAAAGACAGATACACACACACACACACACACACACACAGAGATAGAGACACACACACACAGAGACACACACACAAGCACAGACACAGACATACACACACACACACACACACACACACACACACACACACACAGTGAGAAAGACAGTTTAAACCTCGACACCTTCTTCTATTTCATATCCATTATAAAGTCTTTCAGAGGATAATGAACATTAAAGAGCCCATATTATGCTCATTTTCATGTTAATTATTGTATTTTAAGGTTGTACCAGAATATGTTTACATGGTATTTAATATATTGTTGTTGTACAGCACATCTCTCTCTCTCTCCGCTGCAACTCCTCTTTTCACCTTATGTTCAGGTCTCTGTTTTAGCTACAGAGTGAATCATCTTTTCTTCTGTACTATCTTTGATTCCACTCGCACATGCTCAGTAGCTCAGATGGTAGATCATGTCAGTTAGCTTCATAGACAGTAAAAGAAAGGTTGTTTCTCCAACTTTGGTCAGTTACAAGGCAGGATTAGCCAGGAGACTTCTTCTAAAGGAGGGCGCACATGTAAGTACTTCTTTTGTAGATTATGGTGAACTTGTGTGTGTTGTACCAGTGCTTTGCCATTGAGAACGAGCTAGCATGCTAACGCTACCACTAGCATGCTAATGGTTGTGGTTAGCCAGCTCGTCTCGGCTAGTGACATAGAAAGCCCTGCAGATTTTGACCAGCTCACCCGGAGACTGAAGGCAGGAATCATTCAGAAACCATATGGAAAGTCAGATGTGAACTGTTAGATTAGTTTCTATGATTAGTGTCCATGTGAGGATAGTTGTGTTTTCTAGAGCTGTACAGTAAGCATACTAATTAAAGAGCAGATGTGTTCAGAAGACTCATCTCTACCTGAAACATTAGGATGTTAGTGGAGATAAGCTACACTTAATTCACAAGACAATGAAACATGTTGATTCATAATCAACTTTAATAAGATTATCCTGTTTAACCTGTCTAAATTACAGCTTACTGTGTGTAATTATCGTAAATGTATTTCATTTAGTTAAAACATCTAATTCATGTCAATGCAGCAGAGTAATGTTGATCTACAGATTTAAAACCTTAATATGACTGAATAACACTAAATAATTCACTCCAAAGTGTATTGAAGTAGCAACATGTTGTCATTAATATTAATTAGAGCACTTCTTCACTCTTTGTATTTTACAGTTTTTATCCTGATTCTGTTGCGTTCACGTGATTCTGTTTTCTAAACCTTCTTCAGCTCTGGAGAGATTATTAAACATTGAATGATTTCAAGCAGGAACATTGTCTTCTAAAGTTACATCATTTATTCTTTATTCAGATTGTGGAGCTGCAGTTTGTCAGAGATCAGCTGTGCTGCTCTGGTCTTAGCTCTGAAGTTCAACCCCTCCCATCTGAGAGAGCTGGACCTGAGTTACAACGAGCTGAAGGATTCAGGAGTGGATGTGCTGTGTGGTTTTCTGGAGAGTCCAAATTGTAGACTGGAGACTCTGAAGTAAGTTCACTGACTCTCTGTAACTATTATAGATGTAATATATAGATCTAAAATATGTTTAACAGTTGAATTTGAATTAATTTAGAAACATAACTTACATCCAGAAAGTTATGAATGTTTCTTTTTGTTCATATTTTAGTTTACTGTAGTAGATGTGATCTGCAGTCATAAGAGACTTTAGTCTGACTATCACCATCAGGCTTAAAGTGTAACTCTTGGCAACATGCAACCTAGGGTGTTTTTGTGAATGTACCTGAGTCAAAGTTTAGTTTATAAGCATAATTAGGACGGAAGCGGCACTTTTAAGATTTACTGTATTCTCGTTTTTGGGTCAAATGGCGTTTTGAATGGGAGAGCTGGGGGGGCATTTTGATAGCATCAAAATAAATATTTTTGAAACACTAAGAAGACACAACATGAAACTTTGCTCCAAGTATCTCCAGGGGCTCTACACATGAACTCAATATTGACAACAGTGTGTTCACAGTTTACTAAAAAGAAAGGTTTTCAACAACTCACTGTAGCGGTTGTTGTTTCCGGCTGCGACCATTTTGTTAGTCAAAAAGAGTCGATCGCCGAATACGACGTAACAGGGAGAGTAAAGATGGAAAGCTCCTAAAGCTTAGTCCCATATAAATGCACGGATGATTTGTTGTTTTGTCGTTAGTGAAAAACAATATTGACCTTGTAGTTGAAAAAGGAGCTTCATATAAGAATGACATTTCCTCCTATGGAGTCCGGTCATTCACATTCAGAGATCGATTATTTTTGACTGATAAGATGGCTGCAAGTGAAAACAACAACAGCTGTGGTGAGTTGTTGAAAATCTTTCTTTTTAGTAAACTGTGAACACAAATAATGTTCCCAATGCTGAGTTCATGTGTAGAGCCCCTGGTAATACTTGGAGCAAAGTTTCATGTTATGTCTTCTTAGTGTTTATGAAATAGTGATTTTGATGCGATCATAGTAGTTTGAATTGCTAATGTTTACTTGCTGAAGTAGAAATATTTATTTGTTTCTGTTGTTGTCAGTGTTTTCACAGCTGTCTGATCAATGATATTGATTTTTTCAGAAGACACAGCTGTTTAGAAGATGAATATAGTATTTATCCTTTATTGGCTGACATTATGATGATCCACAATGACAAAATCTCTCTACTCCATTTTAGGGAAAAAGTCATTGATTAGGACATAGTAATGTTGAGCTACACATTTAAAACATCAACATCTGATTGGATTATAATTAGATTTTTATTTTAATTTATTCTTTATTCAGATTGTGGCGCTGCGGTTTGTCAGAGATCTGCTGTGCTCCTCTGGCCTCAGCTCTTAAGTCAAACCCCTCCCATCTGAGAGAGCTGAACCTTAGGGGCAACAACCTGAAGGAGTCAGATGTGAAGCAGCTGTGTGATCTGATGGAGAGTCCAGACTGTAGACTGGAGACTCTGGAGTAAGTAGAGGGTTGGAATTAGTCCATACTGGTTTCAGCAGTATCAAACTAAACACAGTTAGTATCAAAGCAATGATCCAGTATTTTCTGTAAACCTCCAACCTTGTCAGTGAAGCTGTGAGAGGAGAGAGAGAACAGTCAGCCAATCAGACTGACTGTTCTCTCTGAACCCACCAGCAGTAAATCATCATTAAAGTGAGCAGTGAACGTCTCTCTGTGTCTGCAGTAATGATGCGTTCAGGACTCTCAGCAGTTTATTTCCACTGTGAGTCAACACACTGTAAACCCGGATAAGTAGAATCTACTTAAAAAAATCAAGGTAACTCGTTGCCTTAAAATTTTTAAGTAATGAAGCATTAGTTGAATAAGTGAAGTGGACTACGTCCAATGTACTTGAGCCCATTATGGAATGGAATAGAACATTTAAGTTGAATGTACTAATGAACGAGTTACAGTAACTGAAGATACTTAGTTTAAACAATCATTCCCAACCCATTTATTTAACTCAGCTTGTTAAGTGAGCATTACTCCATTACCAATTCAACTAAATTGTATATTCTAACTGACCCAACTTAACTTTTTTAGTTACTGAAACTCAAAATATGTCTTTCAATCAATAGAGCTGTGTAAAATACATACATGTAACTGCAACATTACACTGATCAAAATCTTTTTATTGAACATGTCTTTTTTTCAGCGAGAAAAGAAACAAATCCATGGCCTAATAGGCTTCTAGTGTGTAGTTTCCTCAAGGATGGCATGAAAAGAAAAAAAAAAATCTCTTCCTCTATCTCCAATAATTACAATATTGTACTGTGCCTCTTCAAATTTGGTTGACAAACTGGCAAGATAAAACTCAGCCCTGTGAACACTGGCATCTTAACATTTATACTTCAACACTTAAAGGAACACGCCGACTTATTGGGAATTTAGCTTATTCACCATAACCCCCAGAGTAAGACAAGTCGATACATACCCTTCTCATCTCCGTGTGTGCTGTAACGCTGTCTGACGGTTCCTGCATTAGCTTAGCCTAGCACTGATCCTGCAGGTAACTGGTTCCAACTAGCCTACTGCTCCGAATTGTTACAAAAGTGACAAAATAACACCAACATGTTCCTATTTACATGTTGTGATTTGTATAGTCACAGCGTGTACAAAAAACAACGTAACATGAGACACAACCATCTTCTAACAGTAAACAAACCGGGAACTATATTCTCAGACAGGCTTGCTGCAAGCATATCACTCCGCCCAAGTACTATATTCTTCCGCCTGAGAATATAGTTCCCGGTTTGTTTACAGTTAGAAGATGGCTGTGTCTCATGTTATGTTGTTTTTTGTACACGCTGTGACTCTACAAATCACAACATGTAAATGGGAACATGTTGGTGTTATTTTGTCAGTTATTCGGAGCAGTAGGATTGCTGGAACCAGTTACCTGCATGTTCTGTGCTGGCCTGATGCCGCTGGAGCCGTCAGACAGCATTACAACACGCACGGAGATGAGAAGGGTATGTATCGACTTGTCTAACTCTGGGGGTTACGGTGAATAAGACAAATTCCCAATAAGTCGGCGTGTTCCTTTAACATTTACTCTTTAAATTTGGTTGACAAACTGACAAGATAAAACTCAGCCCTGCTGAACACTGGCATCTTAACATTGACAAATAAGTCCATGGAAAAACAAAAGTGTGCAAGTATGAGAGAGACCCCATACTCTCCCCTCCACCTCCCCTTCTCTCTTCCCCCCCTCCTCCCTCTACCCCACTTATGCCATCTTGACAATTGTGAACTTGATCATTAACAAAAAATGTTTCTCTGGATAAAATAAAAACACATCTCTGTGTGAGACAGAATAAGGGTGAAAAATAAAGGGTGAAAAATAAAACTGACAGTTGATACTTCTATAGATACTCTCCCCTCCTCCTCCCTCTATCTCTATCTCCCCTCCTCACGACCCCCATGCTTTCCCTGTCCCCCATGTAAACATTTTTTTTGTCTGTCCTTCTCTCCTTACCCTCTCTCTCTCTTCACTTTACGGCCAATTAATTAAAACAAACCTCACATTTGACAACTTGGGAAGAGGAGATGCTGGATCTTAAATTGCAAGCTGATTCTTGAGTGTTTGAAGTTTAGGTTTCAGATCTGTCTTACCTAAGTTCAGAAGTACCCGTTGAAAAAAATCAAAAGTGTTCTTCATGTACTTTGGGTAGTTGAGATGCAGTGCATATGTAAGTCCGAAGACAATGTACGTGGCCTGGGGCAGGCTCTCAACATCCATCACAATGTTTCCCTCCAAGATGATTCCCACTGAGTATGCATTGTGGTGAAGGGACTGCGTGTGTGGAGTGATGTTTTCCTGTTCACGGCAGAGGATCCCCACTGGCACATCATTGTACGAACCTTCCTCATCATCAACGTCCTGAAAAAAGGAACATGACATGATCACATCAACATGACAACATAGTGCTACAAACACCCTTTATAGGTACACAGCCCACATGTCTGCCCTATCCAGTGTCCACCCACTGCCCAGTGCAGCGACCGCTACAGAAAATCACTCAGGACAGGTGCAAACAAGGAAATGGTACGGTCCTTGTGTAACTTCCATGTTTTAACCGGTAGTGTTTAAATAGCTGCACCCTCTTCCCACTAATAAAACCACAATATTTACACTTCTACTCCATCTTCAGTTAGCTAAAGTTAAATGAACGAAGGAAAATTTACTGTTAGTTAACAGTGTAAAGCTTCTGAAAAGAACTATTTGAGACTGGCTTGAATTGAACACAATAGCCAACAAGCTAACATTAGCTAAATAACAAAACCTTGAAGAGGCATGACAGCTAAGAGTGGGACAAATAGCCAACTAACAAAGAATAAATCAAAAATAAATCAAGAAATTAAAGCTAATTAGCTAACTAATAATGTGAGCCAGTGTGCACCAACTTACCAGGATGTTTGCAGTTCTGTGGGTAGCTGCTTCACCGTCTCAGCTCAACTTTAGCTGTCTGGAAGCAACAGAGTAAAATAGTTTCAGAGTCGAGCGGACATATCAGTTCGGTGTCACAAAAAGCATGTAGACGTGAAGATTGCCTGCCGAGCAGTCTATTGTGTGACCGAGTACCCGTACGCGGACACCGCGGCAGACTCAAAGTGTACCCAAAGCGGACGTTCGCCGGACACGTCGGCGCAAAGCTCAGTTTCTATGACCAGGCGGACTCCGCATAGTCGTACTTTGTGTCACACAATAGAATCCGCTTTAACAAGGCAGCTGGGATCTGCGCCAACTTACCGGGACGTTCGCTGGTCCGTGGTTGAGCTAACGATAGGTAGCTGCTTCAGGTGTCCAGCTCTGCTCAACTTGCATTAGCTGTCTGGGAGCGACATACAATTTCCGTTACTGGCGCTAGCTAACGTTACCAGTGAACACATAAGTTAGCTAGCTAAGAGATTGTGGGGCAAAGTTAGCTAGCCTTGCTAACTTGTTAATAACTAGCTACTTTGTTTTGTTTATTGTTTATTTTTAAATAACTACAGTACTGTAGAAATGAAACTTTGATATACAGATATATCTGATATATAGACTACTTTGAGTTATATCAAAGTTTCAAATATAATACAATATTTGTAAAAATGTGAGGGGTGTACTCACTTTCGTGATATAGCTAGCTAGCTAGCTACTGCTAGCAAAGTTACCTCAGCTAGCAGTCGGGACTGCAACGGCATGCAACCAGTGCCAGGTTCCAACTTACGTTTTGTGGCTGAACTCGCTACATTCACCGAAGGCTTCAAGCGTGGGTCAAACAACTTGCTTGCTACAACTTGTCAGTTGTTGAAAATGTCAGTTGAATTATTTGAAAAATTTGTTCTGTTCTGTCTCAAAAGTTCTCTGTCAAAACGAAATTTTTGGCGGTTGCTTGCCCGTCTGCGATATTTCTTTTCCCCACTATGGTCACGCCAAGACCCGCCCTTAGGTAGCATTCACACACTACTATTGGCCAGGCGTCCATGCTGGTGCTGTGCTGTCCCCGAACTTCTACTTTTCACAATAAAAGCTTCCCCAAGCTTCTACTTTTCAAAGTAAAAGCTCGCGTCTGGAATAAAATACTTAAAAAAAAAAAAAATCTCTCCATAAGATAAATGCAGACTATCATGCTAATGAATACAATATATTTGTGTTTTTTTAACTAAACAGTAACGGCAATCATACAACTGAATAAAATACTACTATACTACTATCATGCTGATAAATAAAATACTTTAAAAATATATGTCCGACCGTCTATAAAATAAACGCAGACAAAATTTTAAATGAGGTTTCATCAAATGTACGTTAACATCAGGGACACAACAATAACATCCAGAAATCAGCAAACTATATGTATGGATAAAATTGTTAACTAATATTGACTAACAAATGTCAACCAACGCTAATGCAGTTTTAAATGAGGTTTCATCAAATGTACTAACATTAGGGACACAACAATAACATCCAGAAATGACTCAATCTGGATAGTAATTCGCAATTTCGTATTTTATTTTTGACCCTCTGAACTTACCGTTGGACACACCTCGGTATGAGATGGGATGGCATGAGACAGGATGACATGACATGGGAAGCGCCAGGCTGCAGCCAGTCTTGTTAGTAACAGGCAAAACTTGATGATATTGAGTTGTTTGAGCTCAAACACATAATTACAATAAGATAGGCCATTAAAAAGTACAGTTTACTCAGAATTCATAATTAATGTAAAGAAATGACACATGTTTAAGTAATACAAACTCAGTTTGTTTGAGTAGTAACTACTGATTGGACTTAAAAACACAAGTACAATAAGAAAGGACATGAAAAAGTTCAACTTAATCAGAATTAACAAGTAATGTCAATAAATTAGACACATTTAAGTAATATGAACTCAATATTTTGAGTTGAATTAAAATCTGGGTTTACAGTGCAGACTTGATGCCCAAAGTCTCTGCAGGTCTGTGACCTTCACTCCAACACGTTACCATGAGAGCTGAAAGGAAGCAGGCTGCTACACAGCCGCTCCACTTAGTGTCTGAACAGGACTAAAGTCTCTGCTGCTCTTTATACTGGATGTGCTGCATCACTGACTGACAGCTGATGAACCGAGTCTCTGGGAACACTCATTTATCACAGCGCTGACAATGTCATCACTGCATTATTTGTTTTGCAGGTGAAAGTTACAGGGGTCAGTGTTCCCCACAGAATTAGATTCTATTTGCGGTGGGGGGTGCACACGCGGAAATAGGTGCAGACTTCTTATATTAATTGTAATGCAAATATTTTTGACAACTTAAATATCTTAAATAGACAATCTGCCCCCAGTCCCATCCTCAAAGCTATAAGGGTGCCGAGGCAGTCACAGCACACAATGTAATCTCTCAACAAACAAAAGCATAAATTTGCTCTTTGACAAAACAAAAGATACCACAAGTTGTAATTCTGTTTAACAGCCAGATGCTGTTCACCTCTTTGTGACCTTCTGCATGCAAGACTAAAAAATGAACTTAATTGTTCCTGTATATGTTGTTAACTTGTTGAAAATGAACAAAATTCTGTTTGCAACTTACTCAATTACCCTAGTGGGATTATGTGTCTCTTACACATAAAATAACAATAACAACACAAGTGTAATGTTTTCTATTTTGAAATATTGATAACTAAATAGTCAGTGATGTTGAGTAGCCTGTAGGCCTACAGTAGAGTAACGGACCGCCTCTATAGTTCAGCAGGCATGTGAACCCCGGATTCATTGCAGATGTAACCATCATAGTGTGAAATCCAGTTTAACTGCTGCTGTTACGTGAACGGGGCTCAGCAGAGAGGCGGAGCGAAACCACGTCTCTGCATATTCAGGGAGTCAGGTCAATGCCGCTAAAGACCTCAAAACTTATAGGCTGCTCCCATATGGCTCGCATCAGCTGTTAAAATGAACTTTACCAAAACACAAGGAAAAGTATTGAACGTGACATTTGAGACGTTTTTATTTTTACAGGATATGAATCTGTCTCACTGTAATACTGATAGACGGCAGTGCAGACCGCCGCTCAGACAGACATCAGTCGGAGCTCCGGCAGACGGAGAGCTCTGCGTCCGTCAGCAGCGGTTTCTCGCTGCGCCACCGGTCCCCAGAGCAGCGTGGTCACCTGGAGAGTCCGGTACAGTCTGACTCTGCAAACAGAGATCTCATCAGCGCTATACAGCGGAACGTTTTTTCTTTTTCTTCTAAAACCTCTTTGGGGGGTGCCAAAACTTTCTCTATGCAGGAAAAACTCTGAATAAATACCGGTAATGAATTAATAATACTAAGCATTAAACTCTGGATGGACTCCAGCCGTCGGGTCTGTTGTGTTAGAGAGAGGAGAGAGAGAGGGAGAGAGAGAGATAGAAGGAGAGAGAGAGAGAGGGAGAGAAAGAGAAGGAGATAGGAGGAGAGAGAGAGAGCATATACAGCAGTATGTGGCGGTCAACATTGATATATGTGTGTTGGGCCGCCACAAATATATCAATGTCTGTGAAACACTGGGGGTACATATGTGTTGTAATATGACAAATAATGAACACAATCTTTGGTGAGTTAATATTGACTGTTTACTAGAGGCCATTTGGTGGTTCTCAGGTATTCTGGACCAAACTGTCAACATCCCGTCAAAGATCCAATATTTCGGTGATGCTTTGCTAAGTAAGACTTGATATTGGAGCATTGAGTTTGTTCAGGCTGAAGTTACACTTTAGTCCATTAGTGACATCATCTATCAGCTGACCAGTAACATCCAATCATACTCATGCAGGCGAACAGTGTGTCTTCTCTCTGATTACTCTGACACTGATACGCTCACAACAATTTTTTATTATTGTTGATTTAAGTCAGATTTCATGCCCTCAGATACCTAAGGCGTCGTGGACGACTACACAACGGCACCTTTTAATCATATTTTAATCATTTAATAACCATAAGATTGATCGTCTTACCTTTTTCTGAAGCTAGAAGCTAACAAGCTAGCGCTAACGAGCGTCTCTTTGCTGTCCTTCTAGCCTTCACGGGAGGTTTTGTATCCAGCCTGGAACTTGTGCCTTTTTTCGGGGTGGTTGAGCAATAAATCCAAACTCTTACATCCAAGATCGATAAACTTTATGTCCATAATTTATGATTTTTCGGCCGTTCATCTGCACCGATCGGCGTTTGCTTCCGTGGTCCGGTTTCCCAGAATGCATTGGGGCTTTGTTATTGTCTGCAAACCAATGGAAACCGGTCTTTCGAGAGCAGAGATCTTCTATGATAGGGAATGGTGGTTCACTACAAGCCAGCAACAATGCAACCAAGTGAACAAAAGGTGTTCTTTGACTACAAAGATCGTCTATTCGCTTTGTAACCCGTTCTACAGAGAAGGGAGCCTCACTGTTTTGATTTTTTGGATACATTTGGGCCTTGTATGGAGAAATGTAAATAGCTTGTCGTTTATATGTCTTATAATGTTAATTATGTTTATTTTTTCACTGGGTGACTCCAAATATATATATGTAGCAGAACTGTGAGTGTTATATAAATAAATATGACATTATTATTTTGATTATTGGCATAAGTGCATGTCATGAGGGCAAAAGCGTCTGGACTTTTTTTTAAAGAATTTAGATATTTTGTCAACTGTATAAGTTATAATGTTAATTTCTTCACAGTTTGACTCCTAATACATATGAGAAGTGATTTAGACAGGAGACTGGCTTATGTTTTATTGATCCGTGTGTCATATCAATACATATCTGTGAGATTCATGTTTCCGTTTTATTTATTTATTTATCTTTAAGGTCCTACAAAATGGTTTAATATTCAAGTGACCTCACTGCAGCACACATATTCTTATAGCCCAGTTTTTCCTGAAAAGAATGATGTCCATAGATTGACTGTGGACAACAGGGTTGATGTTTTACAAGCTTTTTTAGAAAATAAAACCAGACGGACCAGAGGTTGTCAAACATCCTTCAGGAATCTGAGTGTTAGCAGAGCCATTTCTGACTCATCTAACTTCATAAATATTTGTATAAATATTCAATTCCTTGACTTTTGAAATGTATCCGTATATTTACAACTACGTTCTACAGTGTTAAAGGTTCACCTGATGAGTGATGTAGAGGAATTATTTAAACACTGCTCATACGATAACTGCTTTATTGTGTTTATGTCTTCAGGTTGGATTTCAGAGTACACAGAGCTGCACCTGACAGACATGAAGGACGTGAGTAAATATCTCAAAGAAACAAACTGTTATTAAAGCATGAGAAGAACTGGAAGATTGGCTGCTGTGTGCTTTATGACGCTGGTTAATCCCACTTTGTCATTTCTGTGTAAATGTTATTGTATAAATTCAGTCTTAACTTTATATCGACCCTCTTTGGACTCTGTCTTGACTTAAACATGATTTTATTTCTACATTCTGGCATAAGAAAGACATGCTATGGGACATTGCTGTTAGAGATTTATGAATGTTAGGTCACTAGGATGTCCAGAAGTGAGGGGCGCATACTCGTGCAGCGACCGGCAGCGTCTACGTCTGTATCAGTGTCTATGTGTTCTACTAATCTCGACTTGAATACAGTGGATCTGGACTGATCAACAAGGTGGAATTGGATAAGATCTAACTTCTGACTGTCTTCTATGTTTGCAAAACCATGGAGCTTAGAGTGTGCTTTATACTGTGGTTGGCGTTCTGCCTTTCTTATGGTCTCCAGCTCTCGCACCCGGCTCGGATTCAATATAGCAGAGAGTTTCTTCTGCAATGGAGTAACCCGGCGTCAGTTTCTCCCCCTGATCTAACCTTCCTGTGCCTTGACTCATTCACTGATCACAAGAATGATCAGAAAGACTCCAGCAATGCTCCGCCACATAAAAGAAGGAAACGGGGCAGACGCGGTGGCGTACTTCAGAGACTACGGAGACAGTTGCTCTCTCGTATTCCTCTACCATCCATCATCCTCGCTAATGCTCAATCTATTCAGATCAAACTTGATGAACTTCAAGCCCATGTTCGGTTTCAACACAAATTCAGAAACGCTTGTTTGTTGGTGTTTACTGAAACTTGGCTTTCCAATAGAGATTTGAATGCGTAAATGTCCATTGATGGATTCAGCGAGCCAATCCGCCTTGACCGTGATGCTGGTGTCACTGGTAAATCACAGGGCGGGGGGGGGGGGGGTCTGTATGTTAACGATAGATGGTGCAAAACAGTCGTTGTCAGAGAGAGACTGTGCACTAAACATGTTGAGCTACTGTCTCTATGCCCATACTACCTCCCCCGGGAATTCCCCCAGATATTTGTCACTGTTGTGTACATTCACCCAAGAGCTAATGAGGAGGAAGCCTCGGAGTCCGTACTTAAAGCACCCAGAGGCTGCAATCCATATCTCCAGATGCGCCCATGTTTGTGCTAGGTGAGTTCAATCACTGTTCATTGAAAAAAACTCACAAACATTTCTACCAATATGTCACCTGCTCAACCAGGCATAACAAGATTCTTGACATGTGTTATGGTTCTGTCAAAGGAACATTCAAGTCCCTCCCCCTTCCCACGCTGGGCTGATCACAATTGTGTGAAGGATATACTGGTATGAGCTGCACACAATTGTGATCAGCCCCTCAGGAGGGGTAATATCATCACAAGACAGATCAGCACCTGGACTGAGGATTCTACCCTGAGTTTACAGGGATGCCTCGACTGCACAGACTGGGACATGTTTAAGGAATCTTGCAGTGACATTTATGAGCTGACCGACGTCATCAGCAGCTATGTGACCTTCTGTCAAGACAGTGTGATTCCAAAAAAGACTGTAAAGGTCTTTCCTAACTGGGTGTCAATATCTCTAAAACCCTGTTACATTTGAAAAGAAGGGCATTTCGAGAGGGCAACCTTAAAAAGCCCAGGTTCTGATTGTACATGTAGTCGACTGCTTTCCTCCTGTACAGAACAATTAGCCCCCATCTTTCACCATATCTTCCAGCTGTCACTTAACCTACAGAGGGCGCCAAAGAGTTGGAAGCAGTCGATAGTCATCCCTGTGGCTAAAAACAACTATCCTAAAGTTCTTAATGATTTCACACCTGTGGCCCTGACTTCTCTTGTAATGAAGTCCTTCGAAGAACTGATAAAAAGAGATATCCTTACCAAGACTGCACATCTACTTGCCTTTATTCAGTTCACATATAGAGCTGGCCGGGGAGTAGAAGATGCCACTGCGACCTTAATAGACCTTGTTTTAAAACATCTTGAAGGAAACAAAAACCATGCCAAGCTGCTATTCGTTGACTTTTCATCAGCTTTTAACACGATCCAGCCCCGCATTCTAATTGATAAACGTATCAATAATTTCAGATTCTTGACTTTTTAACATCTAGAACTCAGAGAGTGACGTTTATATTCATTATACCGATGACTGCCGATGTCGCCACAAAAACAGGTCGATTTTAAAGTTTGCTGATGACTCTGTGATAGTCAGCCTCCTACATGACAGTGAAAACAGCCACGGTGCTGTAGTTGATGAATTTGTAGATCGGTGTGACAATGCATTTTTACACCTAAATGTGCAGAAAACATGTGCATTGATATTAGACACAAACCCACTAACAACCAAAATACCATTATCAAGGGACAGACTGTAGACTCTGCTGAAACCTATAAATACCTTGGGACCATAGTGGATAACAAGCTCAAATTTACTTTCCACTCTGAGGCGTTATGCAAAAAAGGCCGTCATCCCCTGTACTGCCTGAGGAAACTGTCTAAGTTTCATGTCGACAAGTCCCTCATGATTCTGTTCTACAGGTCTTATATTGAGTCTGTCCTGACCTTCTCCCTTCTCTGTTGGTTCGGAAATCTTAACATCAAGTCCAAAACTGCACTAAACAGAGTTGTGAAGATGAGCAACAAGATATTTGGTGTCCAACAGTGCACATTATCAGACCTGTTCCATGGACAGTTAGTCAGGAAAGCTAATGCTATTTGCTCTGACAGTTCCCTTATTCCCTGAATTTCAGTCCTTGCCGTCTGGCTCCCGTCTAAGATGTCCATCTGTAAGGAGTAACAGGTACAAGTACTCCTTTATACCTGCAGCCATTTCCTTATTGAATAGGAGTCAGGGGAGGAGTCTTCTTTGATCTCTTGGCTTCCTCATTTTGTCCTCTTTTTTTTCTTTCTTTCTTTATTCCCTGGTTGGTTGGTTATGTATTCTAGTATGTTGACTATGTGTCGAGGATGTCAGAAATGTTGATAAAGGGGTGTGTGTGTGTGTGTGTGTCTGTGGGGTTGGTGATGTAATGTAATTGATGCTGATGTTGTTGTTGACGATGGTCATTGTTGATTATATTGTGTCATCTTTGACGGCTGATATGCATGTTTTCCTACCCTATGTAGGTCACTTTGACGCTGCTATCCATGCTGCTTGTACTGGTATTTATTTGTCCTCGTACTGTTACAGTTGTGTTCCGGTTGGACTGTGTGTAGAACTTGTATGTATTTATGTTTCTTGTATGTGTTTATACTTGCTGCACACTAATCACCCTTCACAAATAAAGTTGAAGTTTGACATCTGCTGTGTCTTCTTCTCTCCATGCGATGGCTCTGATCCCCCACCAGATCCGTCCACGTCGAAGACAAACCTCGATGTGTCTGAGGACCGAAGAGAGGATCAGCTCAGTCCTGATGATCCAGAGAAGTTGAAGCAGCAGCAGCTTGTGGGTGGAGAGGTCAGTGTTTCACTTTTACATTTGTATTAATTTGTCAGTGATGAGACTGGGGTTCCTCAGGTCATTTCCCTCCAGGCTCTAATATTGCTGCTGGAGTCGTGCAGGCTTCACTTGTGCAGGATCATTTTACTGAATAATAACAATTAGTTAGTCATTCTGACATATGGTGAAGTGCTGAATAAAGTAGAGTAGAAAGTGAAGCAGTGAGGATCCTGACCTGTTGCTAATCAACTCTTTTTGTTTTGTTTCAATATCAGGACAATGTGAGTTTCACACCTGAGCTGCTGACTGAGTCTGGAAAGACTTCATACAGGTAACCAGATCATAACAGCAGAATACCTTTGACCTCCTTTCAACACTTAAAGTTATTGCACACTGAGTCCTACATTTGTGGACGTTTCAATCATGTTTACACACTGCCACAATTATTTTGACAATTTGTTTTTAAAGATTTTTTTTGGGCTTTTCTGCCGTTAATTTGACAGGACAGCTAGGTGAGAAAGGGGGAGAGATAGAGAAGACATGCAGGAAATTGTCACAGGTCAGACTCAAACCCTGGACCTTCTGCATCGAGGCATAAACCTCCAAGTATTTGTGCGCCTGCTTTACCCGCTGAGCCAACTGCAACAAATTTTGTCTGTCATAAAAAAATTAAGAACAGGCAAAATCTTCTGCGTTTTTTTCACATTCGTGGAAAGCATTTCGATGTGTTTTAACAAGAAGGTATTAGCCTTTTGAGAAACGCAGCACAGAAAGACGCTTGCAGAGAGCAACGTATCATTTCATAAGTCAGATAGTCTGCTGTCAACAGATCAGATGGTAATATCCTGAAGGATGATGATGATGAGGAGGAGAATAGAAGAGGGGATTATGAGAACACAGACAGAAAAAGGAGAGCAAGAGTGTAGTGATGGAGACAGAGAGAGAGGGCAGTGACACTCGTTCAGGTAGCCGGGGTGCCAAACGCAAGAATACGCAGACAGAGAGGTAACGTTACTGTCAACGGAGAGAAGCGAGGGATGGATTGAAGGAAAAGGAGAGAAGCAGAGCGACAGCAGCGTCACATTTTGTGTTGTTTTTGCGACATTTTGCGCATCGGACTCAGTGTGCAAGGTTTATGTGCATGACACATTTTTAAGAAGACAGATATGAAAAAACACATACGAAATTTTCGGACACAGTGTGCAAGGACCTTTACACTTTAATCTAATGTTCAGAAAACTAACAGCTTCAGAAACTCCTCCACACACTCTTCAACTTTCACTTCAACTCCTTTCAGTGCTTCACTTCACTTCACTGCAGCTGCTGCTCTACTCTCTTGTCCAGAAACTCAGTTTGGTCCCCAATTTGTTAAGCAATGCAGCGATCACATTTCTAGTTTTTATGACTTGTTACTAGGAGAAAAGCTGGATGGATTTTGTCTTTGTGTTGCCGGGCAGATTAAATCTGACTTTTTCCCCAAATCTGTCGCTCTGATTTATTTTAGAATCTGGGTGAATTTCTGCCAGACAGGGTTTTGTTTTTACGTTCAGTTTGAGGTTACGACACCTGATCAATCAGCTGAAGAATCAATGATCTGTCTGCTGGACGGTCGGATAGATTGCAGGTTGTGACCGAGCAGAAAGGAAGAGTGAAACATGTAAAACTTGATGTACAAGATGAATAACAACACAGAGCGTCTGCACGGTTTAATCAACACAGGATTTGACCCACAGAGCGAGAGCTTGTTTGTGATTGGCCCTTCTGTGTCCGACAGGTTCAGGTGTCCTGCTCCAGGTGTGTTCCAGTGCGCTTTGACTGGACTGGTGTTTGTTACAACTCAGGAGGCGGAGCTACTGTACAACATTGTCCAATGGGATGAGAGCCTCCTCCAATCAGCTGGCAGGATGGCTGCAGGGCCGCTGTACGACCTCAAGTGTTCAGAGGAGGCTGCTGTCTGTCAGCTCCACTTTCCACACTGTGAAATCACAGATGGTAAGAGATGAGTACAATAGAGCTGCTAGGTAGTAGTAGTGAGACTAGTAACACTGCTGCAATACAAGATGGATTTAGTGCTGTGACGCCGTAATTATCCATAAAACCAAAGTTTACAGCTCTGTGTCTCCACAGCTCCGCTGCCTGACGGCCTGTTGTCTGTCGTCCACATCACTGATGATGGGATGAGCATCCTCGAGCCCCTGGAGATTACTGACACTCACGTGGTTGTAAATGTCCCTCACCTCTCTACCTTTGGCCTGATCTGGGATGTCGTTAAAAGGTTGTGGACGAATGCTGTCAGCGGCCAAGTTCTGCTGTTCCTCGGACAACCAAACCCAGAAACACAGAGGCAGAACCTCAATGTGCTTCTCCTGCCGATAAACATCCCTCTGAGCACGGTAACGCTTCATGTTACAATGTTTAAAGCCTGTCTTCAAACACCAGTGAGCATGTTTGTAGTGCTGTTGGTGTTGATGTAGTCCAGAACGTAGGAGGCAGGGCTGTAGTCCAGACCATCTTTGTTGAGTCCAAGACAAGTCCAAGACCAGGACTAGTCGAGACCAAGTCAAGACCGAGTCCAAAGAGGTTCGAGTTTGAGTCAAGACCAAGTCCAGGACAAATCCTGGTGATTTCTATTACCATATTTGATTATGGTTGAATTGGCGGACATCTGCATTTGTTACAGTGTTGTTGAATCAATGAAAATGAATGGTAATAATGTTAGCAGGGCACGCAGATGCAGGGCGTGGCATCTGAAGATAATCTAGTGTGTGATTAGTTATCAGGTGGCCAGTGTTTCACTTTCCCTCCAATATTATTATAAACATAATAAAGACACCTGGACCACTCTTAACTGTCCTCACTGAAGGTTTAACACATTTGATGAGTGGTGTGTACTTGATTTTAAAAGTTGAAATGTTCTGACGTGTCTTTAGGTGAGCACACAGTATGAAGAATCTAGGAACATCAAGGTTCCTGCCACATGTAAACTCATCAAAGATCAAAGTTACACTGTCCAATGTCCTCAGGCCGTTAAAATACAGCCCAAGGTTTGTAAGTGCTGTAACAAGCTGACACGTTTTCTTCCTTTAGTTAACTTTAGATTTTGTGGAGATACTGACACTTTGGTTTCTCAGAAAGCAGATTTTGTCCTGGAGTTTGGACCAAACTACCACCCAACGTTTGAGATCCGCCTGCCTATAAACACACCAGAAGTGACTTTAAGAGTCCAAGATGAGAGACAGAGCATCTGGGAGCACGACGTGGAGTTGATTGGTAAAGTTTTGATCCACCTGATACAACACAAGAGAAAGGTTACATAGTTATGAAGACAATCGGTATTGGCGGCTAAAAGTGCAATTTGGGCATCTCTAGGCAAGGCAGCTTTATTTCTATAGCACATTTAAGCAACAGGGCAATTCAAAGTGCTTTACATAAAACATTAAAGAGCATTTAAAAATGATAAATAAAAAATGAACTAAAAATAGATAAAACACGAGAATAGAAGTTACAGTGCAATATAAAAATTAAACATTAAAGAGCAGTTTAAAGAAAGGCAACATCAAAAAAGGTCTTAGATTTCCATACAGTTTCAACAATGCAACTTAATAGAAATCAACAATTATTTAAAGAAAGGCAACATCAAAAAGAAAGGTCTTCAGCCTTGATTTAAAAGAACTGACAGTTGCAGCGGACCTGCAGTTTTCTGGGAGTTAGTTCCAGATATGTGTTTAGTTCTGACTCTGGGGACAGAAAGCAGACCTGTCCCAGACCACCTGAGAGGTCTGGGTGGTTCGTAGTTTACTAGC
Organism: Gymnocephalus cernua; assembly: GCA_023631565.1. Lineage (NCBI taxonomy): Eukaryota > Metazoa > Chordata > Actinopteri > Perciformes > Percidae > Gymnocephalus > Gymnocephalus cernua. The sequence continues at coordinate 43,894,579 of CM042426.1, read as the reverse complement.
AGATCAGAAATATATTTTGGCCCTAAACCGTTTAGTGATTTATAAACCAGTAAAAGTATTTTGAAATCAATTCTTTGAGGCACCGGAAGCCAGTGTAAAGACTTCAGAACTGGAGTGATGTGATCCACTTTCTTGGTCTTAGTGAGGACTTGAGCAGCAGCGTTCTGGATCAGCTGCAGCTGTCTGATTGATTTTTTAGGGAGACCTGTAAAGACACCGTTACAGTAGTCCAGTCTACTGAAGATAAAAGCATGGACAAGTTTTTCCAAGTCCTGCTGAGACATAAGTCCCTTTACCCTTGGTATATTCTTAAGGTGGTAATAGGATGACTTTGTAATTGTCTTAATATGGCTGTTGAAATTCAGGTCTGAGTCCATAATTACACCAAGATTTCTGGCTTTGTCTGTTGTTTTTAACGTTGTCGTTTGAAGTTGAGCGCTGACTTTCAATCGTTCCTCTTTTGCTCCAAAAACAACCACCTCAGTTTTTTCTTCATTTAATTTACAACCCCAAATCAGAAAAAGTTGGGACAGTATGGAAAACACAAATAAAAAAAGAAAGTTGTGATTTCTAAATGTACTTTGACTTGTATTTCATTGCAGACAATGTGAACACAAAATATTTCATGTTTTCTCTGGTCAACTTAATTTCATTTGTAAATATACATCCTTTCCTGTCATTCAGACCTGCAACACATTCCAAAAAAGGTTGTTACAGGAGCAATTTAGGGCTAGTAATCAGGTAAATTGGTTAAATAATGATGTGATTTGAAACAGGTGATGTCAACAGGTGATTGTAATTATGATTTGGTACAAAAGCAGCATCCAAGAAAGGTCTAGTCCTTTAGGAGCAAAGAAGGGCCGAGGATCGCCAGTTTGCCAACAAATACGTGAGAAAATTATTGAAATGTTTAAAAACAATGTTCCTCAAAGAAAGATAGGAAGACATTTGCTTATTTCACCTTCAACAGTGCATCACATAATTAAAAGATTCAAGGAATGTAGAGGATTTTCAGTGCGTAAAGGACAAGGGCGCAAGCCTAAGCTGAACAACCGTGATCTCCGATCCCTCAGGCGGCACTGCATCAAGAATCGGCATTCATCTATAAGCGATATCACCACATGGGCTCAGGACTACTTTGGCAAACGTTTGTCAAGTACCATAATACGTAGTTACATCCACAAATGCCAGCTAAAACTGTACTTTGCCAAAAGGGATCCCTATGTTAACAGTGTCCAGAAGCATGTCGACTTCTCTGGGCTCGGAGGCATCTGGGATGGACCATCACACAGTGGAAACGTGTACTGTGGTCAGATGAATCAGTATTTCAGGTATTTTTTGAGAGAAATGGACGCCGTGTGCTCCGGACCAAAGAAGAAAAGGATCATCCAGACTGTTACCAGCAACAAGTCCAAAAGTCAAGGTCTGTCATGGTATGGGGTTTTGTCAGTGCCTTTGGCAAAGGTAACTTGCACTTCTGTGATGGAACCATTAATGCTGAAAAGTACATAGAGATTTTAGAGCACAATATGTTGCCTTCAAGAAGACATCTTTTCCAGGGATGTCCATGCATATTTCAACAAGATAATGCAAAACCACATTCTGCACACATTACAAAGTCCTGGCTGCGGAGGAAGAGGATACGGGTACTTGACTGGCCTGCCTGCAGTCCCGACCTGTCTCCAATAGAGAACGTGTGGCGCATTTTGAAGCGCAAAATGCAACAACAAAGGCCCCGTACTGTTGCCCACCTTAAGACTTGTTTGCAGCAAGAATGGGACAAAATTACACCTGAAACACTTCATCACTTGGTGTCTTCAGTCCCTAAAGGTCTTTTAAGTGTTGTGAAAAGGAATGGCAACGTTACAAAGTGGTAAATGCTTTACTGTTCCAACTTTTTTTGAAATGTGTTGCAAGAACCAACATAGGAATTTTGTTTTTTTGAAACAAAAACAATAAAAATCATGAGGAACACATTAAATGATGTGCTCTTGTATTGTCTGCAATGAAATACAAGTCAAAGTACATTTAGAAATCACTTCTTTCTTTTTTTATTTGTGTTTTCCATACTGTCCCAACTTTTTCTGATTTGGGGTTGTAAGAAAGTTCTGGCACATCCAATCATCAATTTGTTCAATGCACTTGTAATCCTAGCGATAAGGTTATGTAAATGTGTGTGTCGTCCGCATAACTGTGGTAACTTATGTTGTTGTTTTCCATAATCTGAGCCAGTGGAAGCATGCAGATGTTAAACAGAAGAGGCCCCAGAATGGAGCCTTGGGGGACTCCGCACGTCATATTAATGCTCAGATGTATAATTACCTATAGATACAAAGTAGTCCCTATTCTTTAAATAGGATTTAAACCAGTTTAGGACTGAGCCAGAAAGGCCAACCCAGTTTTCTAATCGGTGTAGTAATATGTCATGGTCGACCGTGTCAAATGCAGCACTGAGATCAAGTAATACTAAGACTGCAGTTTTGCCACTATCTGTGTTTAAGTTTAGTGACAAGAAAAGGTTGAGTTGTTGAAAAAACGCTTTTTCAATGATTTTACTTAAGAATGGAAGGTTAGATATCGGCCTATAGTTGCTCAGTAGTACCGTGTCTAGATTGTTCTTTTTTAAAAGTGGCTTGATGACTGCAGTTTTCAGGGCCTTTGGGAAGATACCTGAGAGTAGAGACGTGTTTACAATCTGTAAAAGATCAGAAGACATACAATTTGAAACATTTTTGAAAAGGCCTGTTGGTAGAATATCAAGACAACAGGAGGAGGTTTTCAGATGTTGTATAATGTCCTCCAGGTTTTTATGGTTGAGCATATGAAATTGTGTGATATTGGAATTTCTTTTGCCTGGACAGTGTGACAACACATATCCCATACTTGATATGGAGGCACTGACAGTTAGTCTAATTTTCTGAATTTTGTCTTCGAAAAAGGAGGCAAAATCATTGCAGGCCTTGGTAGATAAAAGTTCAATTCAATTTCAATTCAATTCAATTCAATTTTATTTATAGTATCAAATCATAACAGGAGTTACCTCAAGACACTTTACAGATAGAGTAGGTCTAGACCACACTCTATAATTTACAAAAAAAAAAGAAAAAAAAAATCCCCCCAAGAGCAAGCACTAGTGCAACAGTGGCAAGGGAAAATTCCCTTTTAGGAAGAAACCTCAGACAGACCCAGGCTCTTGGTAGGAGGTGTCTGATGTACCGTTGGGGTGCATCACAGTATAGTTAATAAACAGTGACTAGAAATAGTGGTTGTAGTAGCTCAGGGAGCAGCACGGCATAGCAGGGTATTTCAGCAGAACCACGGGAACAGCTGGAACCATGATTTTGGTGCCATCCTAATCCCAGGATTTCATCCTGGGTGAAAAGAAACAGAAAGACTCCGGGGAGCAAGCTCCCAGAGCTAGGTTAGTAACAAGCATTTCTGGGACAGAGAAGCAGGTGGGCCGGGCTAGGCAGATGCTGCAACTCCTCACTCCCTAACTATAAGCTTTATCAAAGAGGAGAGTCTTAAGTTTACTCTTAAATGTGGTGACAGTATCTGCCTCCCGGACCCAGACTGGGAGCTGGTTCCACAGGAGTGGAGCCTGATAGCTACTACTTCAGATGCTACTGGTACTGGAGGGTTTGTTAACCTATCAACAGCAGCAAACAGAGCACGTGAATTATTATTGTTTCTGGCGATAATGTCAGAGAAGAAGGACTGCCTAGCATTCCTCAGTTCCAAATTATAAATGTGAAGTCTGTCTTTATAGGTGTTATAGTGGACCTGGAGATTAGTTTTTCGCCACCTGCGTTCAGCTTTTCGACACTCTGATTTTTCTGTTCTTACCCGTATTACATTTCTCCATGGAGATCTTTTATTACCAGAGATAGCTTTGACCTTAGCGGGAGCAATGGCATCAATAACATTTGTAATTTTAAAATTGAAATGATCTACAAGCTCATTGACTGAGACCCCAGAGAGGGAGGATGTGGAGGAGAAAAGCTGAATGAATGTTTCACTGGTGTTTTCAGTGATATACCATTTTCTGATTACCTTTGTTTGGACACTTTTGTGCACAGAGATAGTGTCGTTAAAGAAAACACATGAATGATCAGAGAGAGCAACGTCAGTCACCACAACCTTGGAAATGTTCAAATCCTTGGAGATAATCAAGTCCAGAGTGTGCCCCTTATTGTGCGTGGGTTCCGTCACATGCTGAGTCAGTCCATAGTTCTCAAAAACACAACACAGTTCTTTGGTCCCTCTATCCTGGGGGTTGTCCACATGAATGTTAAAATCACCAGCAATAATTACACAGTCAAAGTTAATACAGATTATAGACAGCAGTTCAGTAAAGTAATCGAAGAAAGCTGCACAGTATTTCGGTAGTCTGTAGATATTTAGAAATATAGCTCGAGGGGTGGACTTTAGCTGAAGAGTCACATATTCAAAAGAAGCAAAAATTCCATAAGATATTTGAGTACATTGGAATGTGTCATTAAACAAAATGGCAACTCCACCTCCTTTCTTATTCACTCTATGCTCACTCATAAAACTGAAGTTAGGGGGAGCTGACTCGATAAGAACAGCACCACTGTTATTATGGTTCAACCAGGTTTCAGTTAAAAACATAAAATCAAAAAAAATCATTGATTAAAAATGATTTTCCTGCCAAAGACCTGACGTTTAGTAAGGCTAGTGTTAGTGTGTTAAAATAATTATCTGTCTCATTTTTCGCTGATTAATCGTGATTCAAACTTTTAGTCGTTGCCCAGCCCTAGTCTTGAGATAGATTGTTATGATTTGATACTATGAATAAAATTTAATTGAATGGGGACCCAAATGCAGAGAGCATGCAAGGGAGTAATAAGCTCGCATATTTATTAAACACAAAAACAGGAGAATCAAAAAATGAAGCAGGCAAAAACAACACAGGAAGTCCAAAGGGAGCAGGCAAAAAACTAATGTCCAAAATAAAGAAAACACGAGGAACAGGGTGTTAACAAAAACAGAGACCGGAACAAACTTACAGCAAAAACTCACAGGAACAAAAGAGAACGCAGGGGAAGAAGCCAAACACTGGTACACTGACTCAAACATGCTGACCAAGGGGCTGTTTCACAAAAGTAGAATTTATAAATCCAAGATAACCGATAAAGCGAGACTTGACCTAGTCTAATCTGTGCAGTCTGGCTTGGTGCGTTTCACGAAGGCCAAGCCAGGCTGAGGAGGAGCGACTAGGTCGAGTCAGGCTGAAGTAATCCGGATAGATGCGCGTTTCACGGATTTCCTTAACAGACCGCGAGGTCGATCACAGATTTATTGATGCTACAATGGAGAATATGCATTGTTCATACTTTATACAGAGTGAGCAGCAGCTTCTTGTAGAAGTATGAAAACGTGAAACATTATTTGTAAAAAAGATACACGGCCGCTGTAATGAAACAGCGAGAGAAAGAGAGGCAGACGATCGCGGACCGACTGATTGCGTAAGCAGCCTAAATATATTCATTAACTGACCACTGCTCTGAGTTAAGACCGTCATAATCATACCATTCGAGGATAAGGCTACTAATCATTTGCACAAATTAACTCTTTGTCTTAAAAGTAAGCAGAAGCTAATGTTACTCAGGAAATTTACCATGAAGATCCATTTTCTACAACGCCAGAATATGATGCGTAAATATCTCTTTCACTCTGTTTCTCCCTCTCTCTCATGGGCTAAAATATAAATTTTATAAGTCATAAACTTCCACCGCTTGCTTTTAATAAGTGTACAACAGTTCATTTTTGCAAATGCCAAGTAACTCATTGAATGGTTTCAGTTAAGAGCAGTAGTTGGTAAATGTATATTTTTAGACTATCATTCAGTTGGTCCGCTGTTATCTGACACAATATTTTTTAGGTTTACTTTTTTATTTTTTATAGAGGCCGTTTCCTTCTTTACATATTATATGTTTTGCTCCCTCGTATATATGGAGATAGAAAAGAAAGACACAGAAGAAATTGGACTCTAAAATCTAGAAACTATAAAGACAATAAAGTGATTAAATATAATGCACACTGTAAACATGAATGTAACAGAGTATATTCATCAGTTATTGCCCCCTAGCAAAATATAAGGTCAAAACCATTGGGGTGTCCTCTCCCTGTTGTTACATGAATGTACAGTAGCCTACACCACTAGATAGTTACTGGTCCAATGAACTAAGACTATAATTAAGGAGGATTGTACAATTAGGATATGTTTTTATAATTGTACAATTCTCCCAAATTATAGTCCCAGTTTACTGGACAACACAAATTGTGTGCTAAGAATGCCATTTTATTGAATCATTTATTGTTTAAGAATACAAAATGAATCAACTAAAATAATTGAAGGTGCATTGGTCCACTATAGAAACACACATGTATAGAACTTCATATATTGCCCTTAGTATCTGACTTCATTTAAAACACATTTGGCAACTTTATCAGCCTTTTCTAATTATCTCTGCTGTATATATATTCATCAAACTTCTAACAACAATATAAACAGCAGTCTTCATACAGCAATATAACAGTAACAATGACAAAAATAATGGTCACAACTTTAAATAATAACAGTACTTAAATGAACAGCAATATGCACCTGTTGTACTTTAATGCAGGCTGATAATAATAAGGTAAAAGCACTGCTGAGTGAACAGAAAAGGCTCCAGGATTAATAAATCCTGGCTGTTAGCCTGGTCAGGAGCAGGCTAGCTGTTAGCCTGGCTGTTAGCCTGGTCAGGAGCAGGCTAGCTGTTAGCCTGGCTGTTAGCCTGGTCAGGAGTAGGCTAGCTGTTAGCCTGGCTGTTAGCCTGGTCAGGAGTAGGCTAGCTGTTAGCCTGGCTGTTAGCCTGGTCAGGAGCAGGCTAGCTGTTAGCCTGGCTGTTAGCCTGGTCAGGAGCAGGCTAGCTGTACAGAATAAATCTCCATGGTAACTTAGGTGCCTCTGCCTTTGTGAAACCGAGTCAAGGCTAAATTGAGCCAGGATAACTGGGAAATCCCGGCTTAATCCTTATCTTGGTTTTGTGAAATAGCCCTCTGGGCAAATTGACAAGCACAAACACAAAACACTCTGACCCAGGACAAGGGGAACACAAAGACTAAATACACAGGGTAACAAGGTAACAATAGGCAGGTGACACAAGGGCTGGGAAACAGGTGAGACACATCAATTCAATTCAATTCAATTCAATTTTATTTATAGTATCAAATCATAACAGGAGTTATCTCAAGGCACTTTACAGATAGAGTAGGTCTAGACCACACTCTATAATTTACAACAAACCCAACAAATCCCCCCAAGAACAAGCACTAGTGCAACAGTGGCGAGGAAAAACTCCCTTTTAGGAAGAAACCTGGGACAGACCCAGACTCTTGGTAGGAGGTGTCTGACGTGCCGTTGGGGTGCATCACAGTATAGATAATATACAATAGCTAGAAATAGTGGTTGTAGTGGCGCAGGGAGCAGCACGGCATAGCAGGGAATTTCAGCAGAACCACGGCAACAGCTGGAACCATGATTTTGGTGCCATCCTAATCCCAGGATTTCATCCTGGGTGAAAAGAAACAGAAAGACTCCGGGGAGCAAGCTCCCCAGAGCTAGGTTAGTAACAAGCATTTCTGGGACAGAGACGCAGGTGGGCCGGGCTAGGCAGATGCTGCAACTCCTCACTCCCTAACTATAAGCTTTATCAAACCACAAGTAACTCGGCATTCTGGGAGCGCAGTGCTCTAGTGGGACAGTAAGGTACTATGAGCTCTTCAAGATATGATGGTGCTTGACCATTTAGAGCTTTGTAGGTCAGGAGGAGGATTTTAAATTCAATCCTGGATTTTACAGGGAGCCAATGCAGAGAAGCTAATACAGGAGTAATATGATCTCTTTTCTTAGTTCTTGTCAGAACACATGCTGCAGCATTCTGTATCAGCTGGAGAGTCTTAAGTGACGTGTTTGAGCTTCCTGATAGTAAGGAATTACAATAGTCCAGCCTGGAAGTAACGAAGGCATGGACTAGTTTTTCAGCATCATTCTGAGACAGGATGTTCCTTATTTTGGCAATGTTACGAAGATGAAAAAAGGCTGTTCTTGAGGTTTGTTTTAAGTGGGCATTAAAGGATATATCCTGGTCAAAAATAACTCCTAGATTTCTGACAGTAGTGCTGGAGGCCAGGGCAATACCATCCAAGGTAGCTATATCTTTAGATAGTAAGTTTCAGGCAATCACAAGGGCGGGAAAACACAGGAAGTAAAAGTAGACATCACAAGGGAAAACAAAGAACCTTCAAAATAAAACAGGAAATGGGAAAAACTAAACGAAAACATGAAACCAACTAAACACAGAAACTTGATGCAACACTAGACAACACGAGGGAGAACAGAGAACACAGGAACTAACAAAACATAGACAATCACAATGAGAAAAGACATAGAACCAAAATACCAGATCAGAATTAGAACAGGAAACAGCAAAATACAGAAACCATAACAGCATCTGCTCTGTTAAAGAACGTCTGGGGGACAAAGGGACGTTTGGGGCAGATTGAACAAACTGGAGTTACAAACCACTTTCTGTTTTTGTGGTGAAACGTCCCGCAGGGGCTGCTTCATAGGGATTAATATATTATTTGTATTTACATATATATATACATACTAATTAAACACTATTTTGTCCATTGTTAACTTCCAGGTAGAAGGGGGGCAATTTCAGAGGACAGCGTCCCAGCAGAGGACAGCGACCCACCAGAAGAGAAGCTGTTCCAAGTTCGGACACAGTTTGTAAAGCGAGTGTCTGATCCAGTTCTGAACCAGGTTCTGGATAAACTCCTTGAGCGTGGTGTTATAACTGATGAGGAAATGCAGTCAGCCAGAACACAAGGCAGAGCAGAAAAAGCCAGAGACGTGATGGACACGGTGAGAAGAAAAGGACGAGCAGCCAGCTCAGCTCTGATCGCTGCTCTCCGTCAGGTGGATCCGGTCCTGTCCAGAGAGCTGAGATTAATCTGAAGAACCAAAGAGAGAGATGATGAATATCTCCAAAAACTGACTGTTACACATGATTACGTATTGTCATCACAATCAACCTGAAATTAGAACTACAGTGTTCATAGGTGTGATTGGCAAAGGACAAAAAGCCCCCTCCCCCCGCACCAAAATAACACACACAAATATCAAAGTGACCCCAAACATTTGACCGGTACATTCAGTGAAATACGGTGCACAGTGCAAACAGTGTGCATTGAAAACCAACCTATACTTTTAGGAAGGCTAATATATATCGTTTGTTTTTCTTTGAGATGTTTTCTTTTTACTTTGTGGTCATTTAGAAGGCTTATAGTTACTGAATACATCTGCCAGACTGTTAACCTGCATACTCAGCATGTGTTCTTTATGAGATGTGTAATAGTACCGTTGATGGATGATTTAGCAAATACAGGTACTTTAAGTTGTAGGTTTTTAGGCAAAATGAAACCTCTTTAAACTGATTTTTATCTAACTGAATATTTTCTTCACTCGGTCTGGAAACAACAACTAATAGTGGCTAAGACCAGACTATTTGAGAATATAGAGATTTTTGTTGGTTTCTTCACCTGAGGAAAAATGTCATTAACACCACATAATAAAATGAACTGTTTTAGTTGAAAAGGAAGCTACAGATATTGTGGCCAAGGTATTGTATATATAAAATTCCATGTGATGTTTCTATAAAATCATGCAGTTTTTAAAAAAAAAAACTATTTGTCTTAGTCATTGTCATGTTTAAAAGTCCATATGCCTTCAGGATACTCAGAAACATTTATTTAACATTTCAAAACGATGGATGTTGGAACGTGAGGACGTTGGCGTGAATATCACCACTTCACAAAAAAATATAAAAAATAATTGTGTTATTTTCTAATAAATTAAGTACTACTATCCCCTGCTTTGACTTATCAATTCTGGACTCTGTGCTGCTGACAGCCTGTGTGTTACTCACCGTCGATCGACTGTTAGCTTCAGCTGGCTAACGTTAGCTATCAACCTCCCGACTAACGGTTACCGCTAGCTAGTGATGTAGTGAGGATTATCCCTTCAGACCACAGTGGACTCTCCATCCAAAGTCCCGACTGGACCTTCGTCTGTCAAGACTGCCGGACTCTTTCAAGTACATGTACTCCATGTCTCCGCCGACCACTTGGTAGCTTTGAGACAATTGGTCAGCTGTCTGCTTAGCCTTACGCTAGCTAGCTTCTGTTAGCTTCCACCGACTGACGGCTCGCCCAGCACATCTGTTCGCTTTAGAGCTTTTAGCCATGTTTCCCGGCTCAAGCTAATAGCTAGCTAACGCTTACAGCTAAAGTTAGTGCTCTGCACTGCCGTAAATGGTGCTCCTAAAATATTCCTCACTGCAACTTCTCAACGTCATCTGATATGTCGCTCCATCTTATATTGCCAACATAAAATGAAAATAAAAGTATTGTCCCGTTGTCGGTTTTAGCTAAGAAAGAAATAGTTTGTCCCACACGTTTAACATTCTCATAACACATCAGATAACCTTCCGCAACGATTTTAGGCTCTCTGGTGGAGCTCTACTTTGAATGAAGTTCCATCGTGACAATTGAATGGACTAGTTTGGGGGGGGGTGTTCTTGTTCAATTGTATTTGTTTGTTCTGTAAAATATTTCTTTGGAATAAACGCATTCTTAGTACATGGTCTAACGATATATGCAAACTGTTTTGTAATTATGGTTTTGGTGAGTTGTTTCTTAAAAATGAAAAACTGAATATTGGTTTGTTTAAAGAATCTGTGTTTGCTAAAGATAAAAAGCAGTGGGCTGATGATATATGGGCTAAGCCAAAATTGCGTACTTTTGTAATGATAAAACCAGAATATGGCACTGAGAATTATGTTGTATATAATTTGTCAAAAAGGCGAAGATCTTTATGTGCCCATGTGAGATCTGGTGTTTTGCCTTTAACTATTGAAACAGGACGATATGTTAATGTAGAAGAGGAAAAACGGATATGTCCCATGTGTTGTTTGAATGTTATAGAAGATGAGTTCCATTTTGTTTTTTACTGTCCTTTTTATTGTGAACGGCGTGACTTCTTGTTTCGTAGGATAAAAGTAGAGACTGACTTGGTAAATATGGACGAGGCTCAAAGACTGAGACGGCTGTTCACATATGAAACATATAAATTAGCCAATTATCTGGATAAAGCTCGGGACAAGAGAAAAAAAGCTCTTTATCGAGAAGAATTGTAGATGAGAATTTGTTGTTTGTGTATGTATGTGTACGTGTATGTATATATATATATTTGTATTCATGTATTTCTCCTAATTATTTGTGTGTGGGACAGGAAGATGTTGGATTTGTGGTGTCTTGTAATCCCATGTGGGATGGGCCAAAGTGTTTGGCATGAAACAGAAATAAAATATATCTAACTAACTATATTATATAATAATTACTGTAATAATAATTCATAACATCCGTGAGATGGTTTCATCAAGAGGCCAGCAGTACCTGTTCTTGTGTTATTGGCTGACAAAGTGACATCAAAATGAATGGTAGTCAATGGGATGCTAACGGTTGATGTTGATGGATCTTCAGGGATGATGTCTTTTTTTGGAATACAATGTACTAATGCTCCTTTCCAGGAATCTGGTACTCTCTTATTTTCAAAAGATTGTTAAACACACACACACACACACACACACACACACCCTCTGTGGTCTCGGAGAAAAATCTTAAAGCTACATTGTGTAAGAATTTTTCCCATCTAGTGGTGAAATTGTATATGACAACAAACTGAATTTCACTTTCTAGTGAAATGGAGCGTCTACACCAGTTCATGTATGAATATGGAGCGTCTACCCCAGTTCATGTATGAATATGGAGCGTCTACACCAGTTCATGTATGAATATGGAGCGTCTAGACCAGTTCATGTATGAATATGGAGCATCTACACCAGCTCATGTATGAATATGGAGCGTCTACCCCAGTTCATGTATGAATAGGGAGCGTCTACCCCAGTTCATGTATGAATATGGAGCGTCTTCACCAGTTCATGTATGAATATGGAGCATCTACACCAGCTCATGTATGAATATGGAGCGTCTACTCCAGTTCATGTATGAATATGGAGCGTCTACACCAGTTCATGTATGAATATGGAGCGTCTAGACCAGTTCATGTATGAATATGGAGCATCTACACCAGCTCATGTATGAATATGGAGCGTCTACACCAGTTCATGTATGAATATGGAGCATCTACACCAGCTCATGTATGAATATGGAGCGTCTACACCAGTTCGAAGCCAGTGTAAAGACTTCAGAACTGGAGTGATGTGATCCACTTTCTTGGTCTTAGTGAGGACTCGAGCAGCAGCGTTCTGAATCAGTAGTAAACTCTTCTTCATGTTCATGTTCTTGTAAAAACATTTTTTCATGTGTTCTGGTCTTTTAAACCTTGTGTTGTCTTCTCGTCCACCATCAACTTGTTGTCGTTGTTTTTGGCGCTTTTTTAAAATGTTGTTGTCACTTGTTTTAACGCTTTCTTTGTACATGATCAATAACCCTAATGTAAATGACATTATACCTAATTTGAGTTGAAACAAAGCAGAAATGATGAATTATTGAGACTAATAGTTGAGATGAGATGATGTTGGGAGGATCACAGACTGGTTTATGTCAAAGTTTAGTCACCATACTGGTTTAAAACCATTTAAACAGTTTCTTCAGATGCTATAAAAAGCTAACGCTACGTTCACAGCTCAAGTCTTAATGCCTAATCCAGATGTTTGGCTCAGATCTGATTTAGTGTTTGTCTGGTCACATGACCTTTTAAAATGTGGCCTATATCAGATTCCAGTGTGACCTGGTTCTCTCCAGTATTCTGAAGTAGTACTGCAGTAACTATTGTAAACACTAGCTGTCAGTATTACATATGCATCTTTAACCCAGCGTGTCAGGGGGATCCAACGGGTCCTGCAGCGAGGAGTCAGAGGGACCGCAGGGTCCACATCTGACAGTTAGCTTGAGTTCAGTAGAGCAGACCGCTCTGCAGAGTCCTGTAATTAAGACTTCATGACTTTTCATAAACAGCTGTAGGAGCGTTGGTGAGCCAACAAGGTTTTCAATGTCTCTTGTCCTTTCGTAGCATTAAATAAATGTTGGGTAACATTTTAATACTCCACACTACGCCAAAGATTTATGCTTCTGGGAAAAGTCTAGGCCGTGTCTACGTATGTAGGTACGTGGCAGCCTGGTCTCACAGAATTCTGTGAAATGATCACGAACTGTTAACAGCACATTCCGTGGTGGTGGCACGGAATGTGTGAAAATTCTGTGTGGCCACCACGTAATTTTCGGTGATTCCGTAACACTACCACAGATTTTGAGTTAAGGGGTTGTGTTCATTTCAGGGAATACTGTGAGACCAGGTTGTACGTGGAGATACCGATCATACACCTTAGCATGACGTCACCTTTCAAAAATGTAACTACACTGAGTCCCAGCTCTCTCCAGTTTCAGTATTTTTTTAGTAATAATGCTCCATTTCAGCACCATGGACAGCCTCCTTCTGTTTTGGTAGTAACGCTCTGTTTCAGCACCATGGACAACCTCCCTCTGTTTTGGCAATACCGCTGTTTCAGCACCATGGACAGATACCCTCTGTTTTGGTGTTTTGGTAGTAACGCTCTGTTTCAGCACCATGGACAGCCCCCATCTGTTTTGGTAGTAACACTGTTTCAGCACCATGGACAGCCTCCCTCTGTTTTGGTAGAAACGCTCTGTTTCAGCACCATGGACAGCCTCCCTCTGTTTTGGTAATACCGCTGTTTCAGCACCATGGACAGCTACCCTCTGTTTTGGTAATAACGCTCTTTTTCTGCACCATGGACAGCCTCCCTCTGTTTTGGTAGTAACGCTCTGTTTCAGCACCATGGACAGCCCCCCTCTGTTTTGGTAGTAATGCTATTTCAGCACCATGGACAGCCTCCCTCTGTTTTGGTAATAACGCTGTTTCAGCACCATGGACAGCCTCCCTCTGTTTTGGTAGTAACGCTCTGTTTCAGCACCATGAACAGCCCCCCTCTGTTTTGGGAGTGACGCTCTGTTTCAGCACCATGGACAGCCACCATCTCTTTTGGTAGTAACGCTGTTTCAGCACCATGGACACTGGACAGCTACCCTCTGTTTTGGTAGTAACGCTCTGTTTCAGCACCATGGACAGCCCCCCTCTATTTTGGGAGTGACGCTCAGTTTCAGCACCATGGACAGCCTCCCTCTGTTTTGGTAGTAACGCTCTGTTTCAGCACCATGGACAGCCCCCCTCTGTTTTGGGAGTGATGCTCAGTTTCAGCACCATGGACAGCCTCCCTCTGTTTTGGTAATAATGCTGTTTCAGCACCATGGACAGCT